>CM076572.1:358159690-358509146 GCA_034641835.2 Pinus albicaulis | reverse complement strand
AAATATTTTATTTATGAACCATATTGTCCAAATAAAGATCTTATTTTTGTATCACCTTATTTTTTAATACATGTCAATATTACTTAACCTTACATATTAAAATATCTTATTTCTCTCACACATTGAAATTATTTTAGTACTAATAATAATTTTAAACGTTTCATAGTAACTTTATATTAATCATTAAATGAATTGTACATCTCCCTCTGAATTACTTTTATTAGTAAGTAATTGAATTTTCTCGTTTCAATTACTTCTCCTCATTTGGCATTGAATTATTTTTGAAAACTATAAAGAAAATATATCTTTCTCATACTTGAAAGTAAAAAATATAAGATTTTTTTACTTTTTATTACTTTATCCCTTTAGAATATTCATATAAAATTATACTATTTCATACGAAAAAAAATGTTTACAAAGATTTTATAATACTTTTAATTAAAATTAATGAGGTATCTATATTGATTTTTATACCCAACATTAGATTTTATTTTGAGAACAATTTATTTTTATTTTAAAATAGGCACATATTTATTCAATCTTTAACATGTAAATAATACCACATCTTTCTCACACTAAGTTCCCTTAAAGAAACCAAATCGATTACCACATAGGTTGATACTAGCTTTTCCAAAAATGCAAGTAGTATATAAAGGATTTTCGTTAAGAGAACAAACATGAAATTCTAGGTACGTACCAATGGGGACATGCCTTTTGTTATGTTAAAATCTATTTCATTCGTGTAATCATTTGATATAATTGCAGTGTCACATATATTGACACTTCCATGTTTCTTTGCAAGGAATATAAGGCTACAATAAGCTTCCCTTGATTCACAAGCTTATATATCTAACCATCGAGTTTGAAGGATTCTACCTCCTACAAAATTATTTGTATTTCCAAGAAACCTATATATTCCTTGAAAAAAATAATGTCTCTCACGAGACAACAACCGAGGAACAAAATCGATAAGCTATGACTCTAGCTCCAAACCATCATGATAAAACTATTCACCTTTCATATTTTTCTCCATTAAATAAAGCTTATTCCCGGTTGCTAGAAAGATAGAGTAAACTAAGGCTCATGTAGCATCCATTCCTTCACATTCCATTTAGGTTTGATCAACTATTGCCTAATTATCCATGCCATGGAGAGATAATTTATTATACCAACCAATGATGACAAATGAAATCCTAGAAGGGAGGTAGCCTATCAAAACTTGGGAGAGTGAAAGGAACGAGAACCATCTAAGAAAAGGGAATACGAACAACTATAGATGTATAAAAACCCTAAATACATTGGACTAACTACATAGTTGTGTATCATGGAAAATAACATCACCATTGAAATAATTTTTATCTTACTTTATTTTATTTCATAATATTTAAAAACAAAATCAACTAATTTTCAGAAAATTAGGAATTTAAAGCACTTATTAGTATACGATAAAAATAATTCGATTTGATAAAGCTTTATAATAAATTATGAAATGTGATTAAAGTATGTAATTGTAATTATTTCACCTTTGTATTCATCTTTGTTTTGTTTTTGGGTGTGTATAAGATTAATTTTTCTTTCTATATTAGGTTAATGATAATAAACCGATAAAAAATAGATAAGGGATCGCATAATGCTAAAAACAATAATTAAAGTCTTTTTATCATCCGAAGATCCGGAGCCATTTTTGTGTCATAAGTTTTCAACACCTTTGCGCTGAAGTACCAACATCATTTATGAAGCTAGGCTTATTCTACGCCCATTTTTTATTTATTTTATCTTTTAATTTTTACAAAATAGCTTTGCTTATTCTAAACCCATTCTTCCATGTTTTTAAAAGAAATACATTAGGTTTTTATTTTTTAATATTTAAAAAAAAGAAGTTGTTTTTTAATCTAAAACATGAAAAAGGCTTACGTGAAATTCTATGAATACAGAGTTTTTATCTCGAGGCAGTTTTTAAAACACGCATAATTTTCTCTTTATATTTATTTAGATTATAGTTTTAAATATTTATAAAAGTAAATAATAATATTATTACAAAATTTTTAAATATATATAAAAGTTTTTATAAAAATAAAAATAATTTAAATTATTTTATTTATCTTTTACTAATATTTAATAATTAATTTTCCGACTTTCCATGGCCATAATTTAAATAATTTTAGTATACATTATGAAAACTCTTAAAAATTAATTTACATAATTAAAATTGTTATATTAAAATTGTAATATTAAATAAATTATGAAATTGAGTTTATTTAAAACTATAATATTATTATTATTATAATATCTTTTTTTATTGTGATATTATTGAAAAGTTAAATAAATAATAACAAAGTAAAAAAAATAATATATATATATATATATAATAATAATAATAATAATAATAATAATAATAAATTTTAAGATCGTGGCGAAACCAAAAACTAAATTGGTGTATGAGATTCTCTTATTTGTGGGACAAGCAACTTATTTTCAAGTAGCAATTTGACTACTATGTTTACGAAGGCATACATATTCTACCTCACTCTTTTTAAACCTATAATCTCTTAAGAGGAAACACATGTTTTAAACTATTAAACCCAATCAAATTATTATTCTATATATATATATATATGAATAGATTCCAAAATAATAAAAATAATATACATGCAAAACCATCTGTACATTTCATGTTATTCAATTTCAATCCATGTGTAAAGGAGATGCAAAAACATAAACATACACTAACATGCTCAAAACATTCAATGTCTTCATAAAGGAAAACATGATAACATTCAATGTATAAATAATGGGTCATTGTTCACAACCTTGCATGCTTTGTACCATACCTGTCCCGAGAGCTTTCCAGATACAGAGACACACCGACATAAACGTAATGTAAATCTAATTCAATGTATCTATGTGAATAAAGTATTACCTTATACATACGTATGTTTTTGTGCATCATGCAAGTTGGGCATTTTAGAATGGAAGGAAATGATCCACGGAACTGTATATGACTTTACTGGGTACAAATAAAAAACTACTGCACATTTCCTTACAATTTATGTTCTCGAATGTCATTACCCAATGTTTTCTGGCACTAAAATAATGAAAATGCTATAAACCTCTATTCTCACTTGAAATAAATTAAGATTAATGACTATGGAATGTCCTATATCCACGTTTCGATTGATATAAGGAATCCTTACTTTAAGAGTAACATATCAGTGTAACTATGATGTAGGTTTTAACACTGAACAGAAATTATCTACACACGAATCTTATAACAGAAAATAAACAATAGCGAGATCATAAAAAATAAAACAGATAAACACAGAGATTTTCCCCTGGATCCCAAATCAGGACAACCAGCTTGATTTTTCATTATATTCCTTTTAGTGTTACAACACATATATATACATGCCGAAGCATACATAAACCCCAATCCATAAACCTTGGATTAGAACATAACCGTAGTTCCCTTGACCGGATCTACAAAAATACCAGGGGCCGAAAACCATCGTACCCCAAAACCATGTGCAAAACCATGCACAAAACCATGGACGCGGACTACCCAACACATACCCAACATTCTCCCACTTGTTGTTGTCTTTCCACGGGGGGCCACAGGAGGGCTTAGTCATTGGCCCAATTCTTCAACACCCAGTGTTTCTCTACACCAAGAGAACTTCTGAGTGCTCACAGACTTTGTCAATGCATCTGCAACATTCTTCAAAGTGTCCACCTTTACCAGCAACACCCTTTTAGCCTCAACCATCTCTCTAACAAAGTGATATTGAACATCAATGTGCTTTGTCTTTGAATGATAAGCAGGGTTCTTAGCCAAGAAAATTGCACTTTGGCTATCACAGTCTATCCTTATAGCTTGCTGTACCAACCCCATACTTGAACAAAATCTCTGCAACCAAACTGCTTCCTTGCTTGCATGAGTGGCTGCTATGTATTCTGCCTCTGTAGTTGAAAGAGCCACTACAGACTGTCTTTTACTCATCCAACTGACTGCGCTTCCAAATAGGCTAAACACATACCCACTTGTAGATCTTCTTTGGTCCAGATCTCCAGCCCAGTCTGCATCAACAAAACCACGAATGTCCAACATTCTTTCCAATCCTGGTCTTCCCTGGTAGCACAAGCCATAATCACTAGTGCCACGTAAATATCTGAAAACCCGCTTCACTACCGTCCAATGCTCCTTCCCTGGGTTTGACATAAACCTGCTCAATACTCCCACTGCATGTGCAATGTCTGGTCTAGTACAGACCATTGCATACATCAGGCTACCCACTTCACTTGCATATGGAACAAGAGACATATACTCCTCTTCTTCTTGTGTCTTGGGACACTATTCAACAGACAGCTTTACACGTACAGGAATAGGAACATTCACCGGTTTACTATCCTGCATATTGAACCTCTGCAATATAGTCTCGACATACTTCCTCTGGTTTAACAAGAGCTTCCTCTTTGCCCAATCTCTCTTAATTTCCATGCCCAAAATATAGTTTGCAGCACCCAGATCCTTCATGTCGAATTTGGAGAACAGTTGGTTCTTCAAATCTTGCATAATTTCTTTGTCATTTCCAATCAACAACATATCATCCACATACAAGACCAAATAAATAACACGGTCACCAATTAATTTAAAATAAACACAGTGATCCTCCTTGCTTCTGGTGAAGCCAAGTCCCCCTATATAGGTATCAAATTTCTGATACCACATCCTTGGTGACTGTTTTAACCCATACAGAGACTTCTTCAACCTGCATACCAGTTCTTTCTTACCCTTCACCATAAAGCATTCAGGTTGCTTCATGTAGATCTCCTCTTCTAGATCCCCGTGAAGAAAACTTGTCTTCACATCCATCTGTTCTATCTCAAAATCAAATGCAGCAGCAACAGATAAAAGTAATCTAATAGAAGTAACCTTGGCAACAGGAGAAAAAATATCACCAAAATCAATTCCCGGCACCTGGGAATAACCTTTCGCTACCAACCTAGCTTTGTATTTCTCCACCTTGCCTTCTACATTCATCTTCTTCTTAAACACCCATTTGCTCCCAATGGGCTTCCTTCCAGCCGGCAACTCCACCAGATCCCATGCATCGTTTTTGTGCAAGGATGCCATTTCATCAACCATGGCCTCTTTCCAGAGTTTTCCATCCTCTGAATCTACTGCCTCCCTGACAGTTCTGGGTTCATCATCAGTTATAGTTAAGGCAAAACCTGAACAGAAAGCAGATGGACTATACCTTTCTGGTTGCCTTCTTTCCCGAACTGATCTTCTTAAAGCTGGAGTTTGTGGCTCATCATCTTCTGAGTCTTCTTCTGTTGTAGAGTCCGATTCATCCTCCTTTAGCTCAAACTCTATCTTCTCAGGTTCCTTTGGTAGGACTTCATGTTTAATAACATCTTTCACTTCTCTAAACACCACATCTCGACTGTACACAACCTTCCTTGTTTCTGGGTTCCAAAGCTTGTAACCCTTTAAACCATCCTTATACCCAATAAAGATGCACCTTTCAGATTTATTATCCAACTTGGTCCTTTTTTCCTTTGGAACATGTACATATGCATCACATCCAAATACCCTTAGATGTGAAAGAGAGGGTTTCTTACCAGTCCATACCTCATGTGGAGTCTTATCCTCCAACGCCGATGAAGGTGATCTGTTAACTAAGTAACATGCAGTCTCCACTGCCTCTGCCCAGAATTCTTGTCCTAACCCGGTACCACTGAGCATGCTTCTTGCCTTTTCCATCAGTGTTCTATTCATTCTTTCTGCAACTCCATTTTGCCGAGGTGTGTATGGAGTAGTCTTCTGCCGTGCTATACCACACTTCTTACAGAACTCTTCAAATTCCTTCTTGCAGAACTCCCCACCATTATCTGTCCTCAACGCCTTTATCTTCTTCTCTGTCTGGTTTTCCACCAGAGCCTTAAATTCTTTAAATTTGTCAAAGACTTCATATTTATTCCTCAAGAAATATATCCATGTATTCCTTGAGAAGTCATCTATGAATGAAACATAGTACACAGACTTTCCCAGTGATGGAACTGACACAGGCCCAAACACATCACTGTACACAAGTTCTAATATCTTGTTTGCCCTCTTAGCACCAGAAGGAAAACTCACCCGATTCTGCTTCCCATATACACAATGTTCACAGAAATCGAAATCCAGAGAGCAATTAGACATACCTTCTACCATACCATTTCTATGCAGTATCCGAAGGCCCTTCTCTCCAATATGTCCAAGCCTTTGATGCCATAGCATGGTCTTTTCTCCGAAGACAGCTAGGCTTTCCACTCCACTTTCAGGAACCACAGAACTGTTACACCCATCAATAACAGTGCTACCTTGTAGCTTGTACAGAGTTCCAGTCCGAACTCCCCGCATTAATACCAGTGCTCCCCGAACCATCTTGCAGGCATCTTTCTCGAACACTGTTTTTACACATGCATCATCCATCTTGCTTACAGAAATCAGATTTCTGGCCAATGCAGGAATATGCAGAACACCAGGAAGTGTTCTAATCCTTCCACCTTGCAGCTTCAACTTGAACTTTCCACGTCCGACGATTCTGGCCTTCCTATCATCCCCTAGGAAGACATCACCACCATCATATTTCTCATACTCGCAGAACCACTCCCTATGGGGAGTGAAGTGAAAGGATGCACCTGAGTCAATCAACCATGACTCATGATCTACATGTGTATTTCAAGAAGAAGCCAAATACACATCCCCACCTTCATCCGAGGTGGTTTTTGCCTCTGTAGAAGGAGCATCATCAGATCCCTTTCCTTTCTCAGGAGCTTTAGATATGCAGTCCTTTTTGTAGTGCCATTCCTTTCCACATTTCCATCACACCTTTACAAACTTTCCAGGAGATTTATATCTCCCTCTATATTTGGATCTCCCACTCGAACCCTTATTCTTGTTTCTGTTCTAGGACCTTCCTCGTACAGATAAGGCATCTCCATTCTGACCCTCCATATTTCTTCGTCTCATTTCCTCCGACAGCAAGGCTGAGACAATGTCATCAAAATTCAAGGTATTTGTATTGCTACCTATTGCAATAACCAGACTGTCCCACGAGTCTGGTAGAGAGCACAACAAACTGATGCACTTATCTTCATCTGAGATTTTAATATCAACAGATGACAGCTGACTTACCACAGTATTGAAGGCATTCAGATGTTCTGTCACTGAGTCTCCATCCTTCATCCTCAGGTTATACAGCTTTTTCCGCAGGAACAACTTATTCACCAGAGACTTAGATTGGTACAAAGTCCCAAGTTTTTCCCACAAATTCTTCGCCGTAGCTTCCCCAGATACATTCAACAATACTGAATCTGAGACACACAACCATATTGTGCTTTTAGCCTTCCGATCCAGTTTCTTCCAGTCTTCATCTGACATTCCTGTTGGCTTAGTACCTGGATCTACCGCGATCCACTGATCTTTATCCACCAGCATATCCTCCATCTTGAGCTTCCACAACTCAAAACTCTGACCATTAAATTTCTCGATCTCTATCTTTCCGCCGCTCGCCATATTCTTTCACCGCAAGAATCGATCCCGCAGATCTCCCACTGCACAGGGTCTACCACAGGCCCGAGCAAAAAACCCTCAACAACAAAGGCGTCCCCTTGAAGTCGAAACAACTCTGATACCAAATGTAGGTTTTAACCCTGAACAGAAATTATCTACACACGAATCTTATAACGGAAAATAAACAATAGCGAGAGCATAAAACATAAAACAGATAAACACAGAGATTTTCCCCTGGATCCCAAATCGGGACGACCAGCTTGATTTTTCATTATATTCCTTTTAGTGTTACAACACATATATATACATGCCGAAGCATACATAAACCCCAATCAATAAACCCTGGATTAGAACATAACCGTAGTTCCCTTGACCGGATCTACAAAAATACCAGGGGCCGAAAACCATCGTACCCAAAAACCATGTGCAAAACCATGCACAAAACCATGGATGCGGACTACCCACCGGAAATTAAGGACCAAAAATTTTCGCCGGGGCGCTGCCCCGGACCCCGACAGGGGGGGCTACTTCCCCCCTGTGACCCCCCGTTGCGCCCCGCGCGTGCTTAGTCGTGACATTTTATGTAATGATATAAGGAATATTTACGTTGAGAGTAACATATCCTTGTAACTATGACATTTTATGTAATCGGACGAGTTTTGCAGTTTTAGTGACGGTTTATAATTATAATTATAAGTTAAAAATGTTTATAAAAGCTCTGGTTATTTATAGAGTCCTAAATCATTAGAAATGGTTTAAAAGATAATATTTAGTTCATATATGTAATATAAACTTCATTATTTGGTTTCATGTAGTTTAGATATTAGGTTGTAATGTTTTTCGATGATTTTATGAATGATTCCAATGTTTTACAGTATATATAACATTATTATAGATAATTATTCATACAAATAAATAGATATAATTATACAAAACTTATATATAAAATGTTTAGAAATAATGTTAACAATAATATATGCCTTAGTTTAATTAATCTGTAAATTTTTTCTGAAAATCATAGAATTTTTGGCAAAATTTTGATACAAATTAGCAAGAAAAATCACATATAAATTCATTTGTTTTGAAAATTTGTTCATTCATCATAACTAAAGTGTTTCCTATGAAGTGACTTCAATACAATATAAAAAAAATATATTGTTATTGACATGATAAACTTAAAATAAAAATAAATTAATATAAATTAGATGGTAATAATTTTTTAAGAAGATATTAACGCCATGGCTGAAAATTGTTGGAATTTAAAGGCTTTTCGTAGAGATGTTATTTTATCTTTAATGTCATCCTTTGAATTTTAAGGCTTCTTAGAGGCATGATATTTTTATCTTTAATACCATGACTAAATATCGTTGGGATTTTAAGGAGACATCATATTTCATCTTTAATTTCATGCCTATAGTAGAAATTTTAAGGTTTTTCAGAGTCATGATATTTTATCTTTAACGTCATTATTAAAAAATGCTGACAATTTAACCCACCCAAAAAATAGTGTTATTCCAGCAATAACACCTTACATTTTCATGGTGTTTTTTGAAAAAAAAAAAAATGGCTTTTAGTTCCATTTTTAAAAAATGTTGAAAATTCAACATGAAAAAAAGTTTATGCCAACGTCAACATTTTTTATTTTCAGGTTGTTTTTTCCATGTTTTTTTAGGTTTTTTGGTTAGAGTTTCGTTTTGAGATAATATTTCTCGTTTGATTGGTAAATTTGTTTCATAATCTTCAATGTATTCAATGACCATGAAAATAATTAAAGATTTCTTCTGGAAATAACAATCATCATAAGCTATACTCATTATAAATTTAAATAGTTTGTCCTACTTAAAATATTCACATAGAACTAACCATAGAGTCAAACTAGAAATCAAAAACAAAACCTCGCAATGTTATTAAGCTCACAATCATTTGCACAACTTCTTGATTTGAGAGATCTATTCGAAATTTATTAAAGAATGAAAAAAATGACTCTCAACTCCTACATAATCTCAAGAAAATTCAAGCATGTTAGCCATCAGGTACAGGGACTCCTTATTAAAGTCTCAAATCCATAGAAAACACAGTATTTCATTCAGATCGAAGAGTTCGATCCAAAAACCATGAGAAAATTATTCCTTAGAAATCCGATCTAAGTTGAAACATGTTCTTTTGTCAGTTCTTAATACAGACTCCAATAATCCTTATGAAAATTATTTTACAAACTCACACAATTCATAATGGGAATATAACTAGTTTCCACTTGAAGATACCATTCAATTACATTCCTTAGTACCAAATATTTGAAAATTGCGAAAGGAAACAACGATTTTAAGTACAATTTCACTGAAAGTAATCCACAAACACACTACCTATCTAACTAAAATCAGTACACAACTTGGTTCAGATAGGTAGTGGGCCCTTTTCACGACCTGAGACAAGATAATTTACCTCAATAAATTCACAAATTATAAACACATAAATTGATAAATATAAAATATGTTATCACTTATGTATTAAACTCTTCAATAAGATATAATTCCAAGCGTTCCTAACGAGAATGAAAAAAAATTATGTAATGTTTTAAAATCACAACCTCCTTTCTTTAGTTTCAGTAACTCCTCACACCAATGCTTGGCCTTCTTAAGAATTTATGGCCTAAATATAGTTACAACACAATGGCTTGAAAAATTAATGCATGTGTGATCCAGGCTTAATTGACTTATCCAAATTCGAAATATCACTCGTCCATCTCATCATATCTGCAATGCTCCAATCTGTAACACTATATTTAGGATGAAGAATTTATCACCATGACCACGAATAAAAGAAGTTTATTTCAATATGGCCATTAGTTTACTTGTACCTAATTTTGAATAGAGTACTAAATACAATACAGAATTATGTACTAAATGGACGCTTGATATATTTTTGAGTTGGATGTTAGGTCACTTGTGACTTGTCAATGTATTCAAGTTTCCATTCTTATATTTAAGAGCCCTAGCAATAAATCATTCAAGAGTGAGTAAATAGTTATAAAATCATTTAACATCTACTTATACTAACCAAATATATGGAAAAATAATCCTAACTGTGACTCTTATCTCCATTTATGAGCTAACACAATTTAGCCAATATGGAATGGTTTATAGGTGTCAAAAAGGTTAAAATAAAGTATTTTATAATGGAAGTAGGAGGATAAGGTGTCAAAAACGATAACGAAAGTAGGGCCCAAGAGTTATTCCATGCGTTCATCAACCATTCATCAACTTATAAAGTATCACAAGAGCCATAACTATATCATAGAACCATGCTTATAACCAACATATAACCAAAATTGTAACCATGACAGAATAATCATTGAGGAAACATAATAACAAGCAGTAGTTCTCATAGAGTACAATAAAAAAATAGAGCCTATTAACTTATGCAAAACGAAACCAAGTTAGGGACTTCCATGTACCACCTAACCATATATTGAGTTGAACCAAATAAGTATTTCAGCCAATCACCCTCATGCCATATTCCAATCCTAAATGTGGGATCTCAAGGGATAAAACAAGATATAAAAAAAGAAGGGAATCTAGATGTTAAACCACCTCCACCCTAAAACTATTATGATATTGCTAAAAGTAGTCAAGATATCACAAAAGAAAACCAAGCTTGGATGTCTCAGAATTTCTTCACCATGTCTTAAGGAATTTTGTTGTCTCCACCCACTTGTGGAGGGCTTCCTAAAGAAAAATATCTCCAGCCATAACCCTTGGGAATTTTCTTGAGAACACCTCACTCGGTTCGAAAAACTTCTAGCAATCCAAATCTCAACCAATAATAAACTCCATCACACCATGATTATTTAGGAAATGACAAGGAAACCACTGTCAAAGCAGGAAAAACCCATGCCAATGGCAACAAATGAATCATATATACCAATTTATGTACCATGCATTCACAAATCAGCTAGTAAATCACACATGTGACTTTTTACTTGCACCACCTTCATGTTGAATTTTCTAATCCAATATTCTCCTTTATTTACTTCACTCTCCTCTGGTTGTCATTTTCATTTCCTTTCTTTATTGTCTAAGTGATTTTCCTCTTTCCTTGTCTACACCTGCTCCAAAATATGGGAAGAATATGTCAACTGATTCTAAAGCTCCTTTTAATAATTGATGTCTAGTCTTTTCCTTTCCTTTTCCCATTTTCCTTCATTTCCATTTTTTTCTCTCTAATTTCCTTTAAATGAAAATGTGTGCCTCTTCACCTTAATTTTCTCTTATTTTCCTTTATTTTCATAATAAAATTCCAATGAATTCCTCTTTTCCTTTTCCAATTCCCTTTCCAATTTCCTTAGACATATATAAACCAAAAGTGACCTTGAATGTGATGTTTTCTCCACCATTCAACTTGGAATATCTGTCCCACAACCTTGGTATTATAATTTTACATGGAAAATCAACCAGGGGTTGTTACAAAAACTTCCCCTTAAGGGGAACACTATCCTTGGTGTTCAATGACACGTGTGACCAGAAAACCACTGAAAGCAAAACATACTACCTATGGAACTTTATAACCCATCTCATTGTAGTATTTACAATGACCACTATTGAAAACTTAATAATGATACCTTTTATTGGATATTTATAGGACAATTCATTACATTATTCAAAATAAAAACTATATATACTTAGGCCCGTATTCTTCAACCAAAAAATAGTCATACTATCTAGGGATATTTAAAAATATAGCTCGATAAAGTATTCACAATAATATGCATATAAACATCTACACATTTTATCTAACCAAAAAATAAAAGGATATGATGTCCACATCAATGAAAAGGGAGTCTACAGGCTCACACCTCCACCCTAAAAGTAGTACCAAGATTCACCTCCTTCCCAAGAATTCTAGAATCCACTCCCAAAGTCAAATCTGCATCTAATGTCCAGCACTATGATACTTGCACTACTTGTTTCCTTAGTGAACACTTACTGTATAATTCTTCGAGGTCACACTCCCAATGTGCTTATGATTCCATCTAACAATGTTAGTGACCCAAACAATTTCATTCCCCGACCTTCCCTTCTTTTGTTACATAGTCCCTCAGGTAATATGGTCACCCCATTTCGGGTAGTCACTCACATTTCAAGTTACCCAACATCCCCTTGTCTGCTACACAATCCCTTAGGCATTACATGCCTTGGAAAGCTTTCTTCTTATCGAAAGGTCCAAATACCAAGGCATGTCACTACCTCAAACCCATCATACCGTTCATATCATGCTCATGGACATAAATCGACACTATTGGGTACCAGTGGCCCACAATGGCCCTAATTTAGAACGTTTCAACATCATATTATTTCATGTTCCAATCCCTTTACTTGTTGTTGATGATTCTTGCAGTCAGTTTCAACCACCCCAAACCAGGAATTTACTTGCTTTCCTGTACCAAGCACATAATTTCTATTAAACTAGAGAGGAATTGAATTTAATTCAAATCATGCCTCATTAGTTTCCCATCATTAATATACAGTTACATTATTTTTTACTTCCTATAAAAACAAGTCAAAAGATCTCTTTTATCAAATCATCATGTACAAACATATCTCATCCAGTTAGCTCAAATCGTGTCCATCCTAAATAAAAACTATAAAATATGTGCATAACTAAAAACTAAAATAAAATACTGATACTCATCTTTCAAACGGTTATTTTCTTTTGTCTTTCTTCTTTTTCATTTCCGTACACAAACTGAATCATTTGTGAAACTGAGAAAGCAGCCAGTGCCTTTTCTTCTCTTTAATCTCGTACACACACTAAATCGATTTCCAAACCTGACAAGCACCCAATTCCTTCTATTCTCTTCAAGCATCAAGGGAATTTGGACACTAAACCGTCTCTTCCCACAATATCAACAAGGGAATCTAGAGACTAAACCGAGTCAACCCTTAATATCAGCAACAAAGGCATCCATAGACTAAACCACCTCAACCTTCAATATCAACAATGGAATCCATATACTGAATTGTATCAACCATTAATATCAACAAGGGCATCAGAGACTAAACCACCTTAACCCTTAATATCAACAAAGGCATTTAGAGACCAAACCTCCTCAACCCTCAATATTAACAACAAGAGACCTGACAGTCCCATAAGTACCTTTCCTATCACATTTTACAATGCATAAACATATTTAGTGTACAAATACACATGTCATGATATAATGAATACATAACACATATCACAGTACCACATATACACAACATAACGTGTACAACATGTACACAATAACACATGTACAACATGTACTCAACACCACGTGTACAACATGTACACAACACCACATGTACATGACACAACTTGGACAATGTGTACACAACACAACATGTGCAACATGTACACTACAGCACCTGAACAATGTTTACATAGAACCACATGTACATGGAACTACCTACACAACCTTTACACAATACTACATGTACACGAAATCACTTGCACCACATGTGCACAACACCACCTGCATAATGTCTACGCAAAAACAATACTACACGTTTGGAGACCACACTTTATTTACCAAGAAACCTTGCTTCTAATGTCTTTCCACTATCCATGGGTGTCCCAACATGTGACATATCAAACTTCTTTCATTCCACCTATGTATCGCTCAAAATTACTTGTCGATTATATGAGAATAGTATCCACATGATACTAACCTCATATATTTTTCAAGGCTACTCTTCACACTTGATCCAAGTGGTTCGAGACACACTTAGGAGACCGAGAGGGCTCAGAAATGGTCAAAATTCAAAGTGCTCATATTTCTCTCAAACCAAGTTCAGATTGAAGTAATCATTGCCATTATTCCAATAGTGCGAACATATCTCCAATCCATGTCCGTATGGAGAATTTCGATCAAGTAATTGTTCTAGTCAAAGTGGGGAAATGGCTAGGTTTAAGTATCTTACAATTTCACCGTCAACTGGCAGGGAACCTAGCACCTGAGAAGCGGGAAAATTCGTGGGATGGTTAATTTTCCTAATAACTTCCATATTCGAGAATATTTAAAAAGTGGCCTATATATCATAAATATATATATATATATATATATATATATATATATATATATATATATATATTAAAAGGGTGGCAAGCCACTAACCCCTCCAGCCCACAAATCTAAATTGGTTAATTGAATTAGGGGCGGCTTGTCAACCTTGCCACGCCGGAACCAACCCACATAATTACAAAAAAATGATTGGGGGATGGTTTTCAACCTCGCCACCTGAACAAACCTCCACATATGTATATAATGATACATTTTTCCAGTGGGGAACAGTTGGCTTGGGTGGCCTGGAGTAGACCCGCCCACCAGCAAACAACTTTTAAAAAACAATTCAACCAAAATGGGGAGGGGTGGGATTTGATCCCCAAAATCCTTGTCGTCCATTTTCATATCTTGCCACTGCACCAACGGAGGTCCCTTGTGAACTCCAACCTCCTCCAGGTATAAGACCTCTCATTTCCATAGTTTGACCAAGAAAATCTCAGCATTAGAGCAGAACCACGAGCGGGCAGAAAGGTGAAACCATGCCCATGGAATATTGAGGGGCATTAGAAATATTCCCTACGGTGTAGAACTTTCTAGTGTCAATTTTCGACAAAATTTATGTCATTTTTACACCTATCAATGACATGAAATCAAAAATGACATTTGTTTCTGCATCATAGCTCTCCATTTTTCGACCCCTTTCCAGCTTGGGGGTATAAGGGTGATTTATGTAATTTTATGTGTACTTCTTCTTCTTCTTGACACTTAATGAATGAATGCCTCCCCACTGTTGAGCACGGCCCCAAGATGTAGTCCAAATTATACAAACTTCATTATCAACTCTTGTTGTCATCTTTTCATCCTTTCATGTTCTTCCTATCTTATTTAATGTGCAATTTAATTTTTTATGGTTAACATTTCATGTTCCATGTGATCCTTTATACATCTACAAGAAAACAAGCAAGCACTCTTGGATGAAGTGGTATCAGAGCAGGTATTTGTTAAATTCAAATTGCATGATTGTATGCTAACCAGAAATAGGCTCCAAATAGGCGAACAGAAACTAAATTCCTTTGATCTTGAAGAGGGACATGCACGTCGAAGGAGGAACATGGAAGATGACGATGCTCATCAAGACGAGGAAACATATCGCAAGACCTTCTATACAATGTAAGATAAGGTTGACAAGTTGTTTTCAAGACTCGACCATACTGTGAAAGCAGAGGAGAATGGCCCAGAAGGACAATGTTTAGTGCATGTCGATGGTGGATAAGAGCCCCCTCCTTCTCCTTCCACAAGTGAAAGTTATTCTTCTTGTCCTCATCGTTATCGTAGAGGTCTAAGAAATGCATATAAGAAATATTTCTTAAAATTAGATGTTAAGTTTTATCTTCCCATGTTTAATGGTTAAAGTAATGCAGAAAAACTCAACATCTGGATTAGGAAGATTGAGGTCTACTGCAGGATTCAGCAGATCAAGGAGGATGAGGCAAAGATCCAATTATCTTCTCTTTGATTGAATGGCATCACTCTTATTTGGTGGGAGAGAAAGTTGTAAGGTGGTAGGAATTTTGGTAATCTCCTTTCTTCATGGTGCAATTTGATTTCTGCATTAAAATATCAATTCTATCCATTGGGTTATAAGAAAAAAGCCTTAATGGAATGGCAATACTTAACGCAGGGCAAAGGCCAAAATGTGCAAAGTTTCATTGAAGAATTTAGAAAATGAGCATTGAATTTCGGAATTTTACTAGAGTCATCCAAAGTTGTAAGTAAGTATATTGGCTCCTTACATGGTTACATAAGACATTCATTATTATTTTTTGAGCCTACTACCATCAATGGGAGTAGTTGTAAGGTCATGCATCTAGAAACTAGCGGGTCACGTGAACAAAATGACCACCCAAAAAGAGCCGCAACATCCAATAGAAGAGGAGAAAATCCATATTGTACATATTGTGAGAAAGAGATACATGAAGAAGAAAATTGTTGGAAACTACTTCCTGAGTTGAGACCTAAGAGGAACGAAAAAATGGGGAAGCAAAAGACAACAAACACCATGGAGCAAAACCAAGATTCTGAATCAGAGGAAGATGATAAGGTCATAGCTGCAGGATTTTCACTTGGTATACCAATTGACTTGGGGTCTGATTCTGATAATGAAATGAAGCTTGCAGATCTTGGGATTGTAACATGCGAACCCATAGACTTGGTTTCCAATTTGAGTGATAAAACAAAAATTCCAATAGACATTGTACCAAATATAAAGAAGAGACCCAATGCAGGATGGCTCCAAGAACATGAGGAGATCAAAAAAGCATCCAAGAAGAGAATAAAGAGCTAAGAAGACTCCTACAGGAAGAAGAGGAGGAGAAACAAAGGCTGCTACACTAGTTACAAGCTAAGGATGAGGCCTTGGACAAATTGTAGCATAACCAACCTGAGGTAAAAAACAACTCTTCAATTTCATTTAATTTTCATGATGATGATTTCGTTTTTTTTTTAAAACATACCACAAGAATCGGGTCCAAACTGGTGAAGAAAATGGGATATTAGGGGAAGGTCCTTAGAATTAATGGCTAGGGCATCGTAAACCTCATCAAAGTGATGGAATTTCTCCGTCATGCAGGACTTGGATATTTTAGGAGAGAAGTTGGGGAAAGCTCCAAAGCTACTAGTGACCAGCCAATGACGGATGATGCGGCTACTTCCTCACATTCCAGCGAGTGAGGGTTCCATGAACGTATATCAAAGAAACACCAGGGGAAAGTGCTCCAAAGTGATCCAAAAAGTTTGGAGGAGGAAGAATCATTATAGTTATTGCAACGAGGTGGAACACCAACAATCCACATGTCACATAATCCAAACCCAAAAAGCATCGATAGAGGAAACAAAAGGTGAAAATTTTCAAAAAATGAATCCACCAAATTCATGGTGGTTTGATTTATTAATTAAGAGATGGTTTTTTAATATGTAGTAGCCTGTTGTGGCCACAATTTTTAAATCATGCATTGAAAATAAATGTAAAAGTGAGGATGTGTTTTCCATCGCTTCCTAAATAAATGGTGATGTTTAGCCTGCATGTCTAGTTTGATTATTGTTTCTATTATGTAATCCTTTACCAAAGAGTGTGTTATAAAATTTTGGCAAGTGTGTGGCTGATTGAGTCATGTATGGTTTGTATATATTTGCAAGGGATGTACCATATTTACGTGCAGGTGATTGAAAGTGTGGTTTGGTGAGGACACAACGAATGTGCTAGATGTGTTATTTATTTTGGTGGTCCAAAATCTCCTCAATGGGGGGGATTGATCCAGGTGGCCATAAACAGCCTCAAGAGACTAAGGGGGCTCAGAAGTGGTCAAAATTCAACATGGTGACACTTCTCTCGAACCATGTTCAATTTTAAGTACTCGTCACCGTGATTCCAATAGTGTGAATGAATCTCCAATCTCAACCCATATCAAGAAGTTAGAGAAATTCAAAGTTGTGGTGAAAGTGTGGCAGTGGCTAGGTTTAAGTATCCTACAATTTCACCGTCAACCAGTAGGGAACCTAGCACCCAAAAAACGGTCAAATATTTGGGATGGTTAATTTTCCTAATAACCTCCATGTTCAAGAATATTTAAAAACATGCCTATATATAATAAAAAATAAAAAATATATAATTAAAGGGTGGCAGGCCGCCAACCCTGCCACCCCACAAATATGAATTGGTTAATTGAATTGGGGGGTAGGTTGTCAACCCCGTGACCCTGGAACTAGCCCAGATAATTAAAAAGAAAAATTGGGGGCTGGTTTTTAACCCTCACACTCGAACCACCATCCACATATGTATATAATAGTACACTGTTCCAGTGGGGCATGGTTGGGTGGGGCCACATGGAGTGCACCTGCCCAGTAGCTAACAAATTTCAAAACAATGTTTAACCAAAATGGGGAGGGGTGGGATTTGATTCCATGACCCCTCCTCCTCCATTTTCGGATCTTGCTACTACGCCAATGGAGGTTCTTTGTGCACTTTTCCATCCTCATATATAATACCTCTCATTTCCACAGTGCGCCCATGCAGATCTGAGTAGCATACTGGAACCACAAGTAGATTGAAGGGCAAAAACATGCCCAGGGAATATTTATGGGCATAAAAAATATTCGCTGGGGTGCAGAACTTGCCATTGTCAATTTTGTAAAAACTTTATGTCGTTTTTATACCTCTCAGCAATAATAACTCAATGATGACATATGTTTCTGCATAATAGCTCTCCAAATTTTTACCACTTTCCAACTTGGAGGTCTAAGGGTGCTTTATGTAATTTTACTTGTACTTCTTCCTCTTATTTCCACTTAATGAATGTGGGCCTCCCCACTGTTGAGCAGGGCCAGAAGACATAGTCCAAATTGGATGAACTCTGTTATCAACTCATTTTGTCATATTTTCATTCTTTCATTGTATTCCTATGTTATTTCATGTGAAATTTAAGTTTTTATGTTTAACATGTCATGTTTCATGTAATACTTTATACATCTACAAGAAAAAGGTATTGGATAACCACTTAAGTACTTATAATAGCAGGAAAATCTTCATACGATTCACCTACATAAGTAATCGTTCCTCCACAAGAATGATCCCTAACAACCTGTCAGATAATGGAACACACACACACACACACACACACACACACACACATAAACATTAGCATGAAACAAGCACAATCTGTGACAACCCTACCATACAATGTTATACATACATACAGGTATACATATTAATATTGACATAAAATAATCATGATACTTAAATACCCTTCCAGACAATGCCATATATGCATATGTATACATAATCATTAGCATGTTCATAATCACAACACATTTACCAGCGTTCATAATATGAAGGTTAAGATAACTCCATTTATCCATGCACAACATGCATAACATTGAGATAAATAGTTCCCAACATAGCCAAGCCATCTAATGCCTCAAATCCATTTACTTTACCATTGTTGTTACATTTTTCATGATTTTCCTGTCACTATCCATTTATCCCAATGGACCCAACCAATCGAACTAGTTTTCATATTCTTGCCCTCATATTCCCTTTACTCAGCGTCGGGCTTCATGTAGGCCTTACATTACCTAATGGGTTCAATTTAGCTCTCCCCAAGCTCCACTAACTTCCTATTTTCCCAAATAATTCCCAAGACCATCAAAATATGAAAGGTAAGAACAAGAAAACAAAAAAGAAGAAAACCATGAAAAATAGTAACAATACGACACCCAATCAGTGGCATGGTAATGCACCAAATAAAAAAAAAATGCAAATCAAGTTTCGGAAAATCACAAAATATTGAACACATAAAACTAAAAACAAACACCGTGTCTCAATCCCCATCGCTTCCTAACACTTATAAGGGAAAGCTCAACCAGAGCCTTATCTATGATTTCATGGAAACCTGTTTTTTCATGCAATCCATTGCATCATACTATGATTAATCACAATTTTTAGTTCATAAATAAACATAACAATATTCCAGTTACCTTATCGTGTTCTTCCATGAATGTTTCCTTGTATCTAAACATCTACATATATCATCTCTCAAAATAAACATAACAATATTCTAGTTACCTTACCTTGTTCTGCCAATAATGCTTCCTTGTAACTAAGCACATACCTATATCATATCTCAATATACTCGAATTTATTGAAAATCTAGCCATAACTAGAAACCAACTGTTATACTTATCAAATACATGTTCATGGATATAGAACCTATCCAAATATTGTCATACAAAGCCAAGGTTAAGAATACTCCTTGTATGCAAAGCACCAATTCATTTGGAATCGTGGTTTCCAAACATAACCAAATAAATTCTCACCCAATTCCTTTCTTTACCTTTTCTCCTTGCTGCAGTTGAGTCTTATAATTTGTTTTCACATCACCCAACTATTAGTTATGTAAAAAATGCAACTTGTAACTTTTCATGCTAATTCCAAATATGTTTCCCTGCAGCTGTTCACACATGTTAGTCACATGCTCCAAATATAAATACATCATGTATATTAATTTGAAATATTGCTTCACCAAGACTAACAACCTTATCATATTCATCCCATAGTCTTTAATCATAATACTAAAACTACCACCCACTTTCACTCAAGTGCATATGAGTTACCCCAACACATAATGTGCTTGTAAACCCATCTTAAAACAAGATCATCCATCCATGCAATGTTATAAACATGTATTCATATTATGTAATTACTAAAACATTCAAACAATTTATAAACATACCATGCTAGCTAAACCAAATAGACGACATAGTCAAAATTATACCTGAATGTATATTAGGGGAGGCTATCACATATGCATAAGTCAGTCCATATTAGCATGATCGAATATCACAAATATATCAACTCATATCTAAATATCATAACCATTACCATATGCACAGGACAATCCAGATTAACACGTTACATATAACATCAAGATCTTAACTACAATGACCATAATAATCATGTGTATGACTGCAACACAAATAACAAAAATTTAATATCCTTCACGAAAATCTGATGCATGTGCATATGACCACACTTATCAACTGGCATCTATCATGTATGTAACCATAAAAAAAATATGACAGGAATGAATATATTCATGATGCATACAAGAAATGTTAACCATGATACCTATAAATGTGAAGAGTAGTTCCACTATGACATGACTCGAACTCATAGTTCTAGTTAAGTAACTGGGGCCTACAACAGATACGTACTAATCAAAACCTAACATCCTACAAGGGCTATAGATCACCCGGGACTTTACAAAACACCCCGGGTGCTTAATCCCTGATTTGTAACTTTTTTGCACAGACCTAGATTCGAAACCACACCCATGACACTACTTCCACGCATTTGTTAGCATCCATCAACACTTGCAAGCCTTAATCCATGTAGTTGTGACCTAAATTTATTAGTTCAGCTCCTGTGGTCTTAAAATTTGAGCGACCTTTATAGGTCAATGTCTAGACCACTACCTAAAATTTCCTTTAACTTATCAAAATTGCATTTCTCATGAATACAAAGCTAAAAATTCAAACTTGAATCAGAAACTTGACCAACACTGACCACAACATACTATGGATTTCGTCAAACACATGGTAAACATGTAAGCTATAGGTTATGAATTCATATCGGAGTATAAATCTATGTTCTTTAGATGTGACTCACTGAGAAGGTATAACTCCCTCTCAAGTAGCTGCAACAACACTATTCATTCCATGCATTAATCAACCATTCATCAATTCATGGAGTATAACAAGAGGCGTATCTATATTATAGAACCATGCTTATAACTAGCATATATCCAAAATATTAACCATGAGAGAAAAACAATCAAGGCCACATAATAACAAGAATAAATGCTCATCGCGTATTTCAACCATTAATTTTGTATCTCATGGGATAAACCAATATATAAAAAACCAAATGAATATAGAGGTTAAACCACCCCAACCCTCAAACTACTCTGATCTCACCAAAACCATTCAAGAGATCAAAAAAGAAAACCAAGCTCGTATTCCTCAAAATTTATTCTTCATAACTTGAGAAATTTGGTTTTCTCCACCCACTTTGCAGGGGATTCCTAGAGAAAATTATCTCTACCCCTAACCCTTGGGAATTTTCCTGAGGACACCTCACCCAGTTCCAAAACCTTCTGGAAATCCAAATCTAAGCTAAGAATGAACCCCATCACACCATGGATATCTAGGAAATTTAAAGCCAAGTTTGAAAGCATTGTTAAACTAGACAAAACCCATGCTAATTCTGAAAAAGGAACCATATAAATCAATGCATTTACCTGCATTCAAAAATCATCAAGGAAATAACACATGAAAAAGGTTACCTACACCACCTTTCCCCAGAAGATACCAATCCAACCTTCTCTTTTATTTGATTTTATTTTCTTTTTTCCTCACCTTGCTTGCTTGTCAAGGTTCTTTTCCTATTTCCTTTGATACAACTACTCCAAAAGATGGGAAAATGTTGGAAACCTTTGTGCACTACTCAAGGGGGGGATTGAATTAGTAGTGTGTCTTGTTATCGATTTTTACCAGTTTAAGATTCTCTACCAAACCACATTAACCAATAAAAAATTATATCATCTCATAGATGTAACCCTTATAAGAAGATAAAACAATATAACCATGATATCAACAATAATAAAAATCACATCCACACAAGAGACACAAGATATCTAGGTGGAAAACCCTTTACTGGGAAAAAAAGTCCACCCTTGTTATTTTTGCACTAATTTGAATATTATATTAAGAAAAAAACGTATTTTTACGTAGATTATGAACTCCCATAAGTTAGGATACTTGAGCTCATATATTATTTCCCAACACCCAATAGCCTAAAGACTCGATTCTATTCATCAACTTGGATGTCTTTGTTATCACACGAATCTACAGACTACTATTCGTTGAAGGGTGCTAGGTTCAATGATCCTTGCCCAACTTTGATTGGAATATATAACTATGATTAGATGGAGAAACTATTCCTTTTGGTGAAGCTTTGAAATCATTTCTCCATAATAATGAAGTCACGTCTCCTTTACACTATGCAAACCTCATTTCATATATTTTCACACTAGATCCAAGAATTCTACTCAACTTAGTTCAACTTTGTAATATCATCTCCAACAGCAAGAAACCATCATAGATCAGTCAGAAACACCACAAATAACACACTCTAAAATCCATTAAATAGTGGCACAAATGCAACCATCAATAGCACAATCATCCATCATCATAAACTCTACTACATATCCTCCATATAAAATTTGTTATCGAAGCCACAAATTTGATCTAAAAAATGATGCTCTGCTTTATAATTATGCTACAACACTGCCATTTAAATTCATACACAGAAGCATCTAGGCTTACAACTAAGCATAAAGAATATTTCCTTTATGAAACCTTTTATAACTCACTCTCATATTGAACCAACAAGCAACCAGGTCCGAAATGAAGAACATAAAACATTTGGGGTGAATTCCACTTTTGGATGGGATAAAGAGTGGAAAATTTTGAGAAAATCAAACCATTATCAGCACTTATTGTGCACCTAAGGTGTCCATACCCATTGCAGGACTTAATCAACCATGTCAAACCTTTAACAATTAATCTGGAATTGTCCTTGAACATACAAGTTATAATATTCCTGATGTGCACGAGGAATGATGAGGAATGCACAATCCCGTATGGGTTTAGTTGGGTTAGAGTCTAATGAAAGACATGAAAACTTGACTCAAAGCCTCTGCTACTTGATTGGTCACCCTATATAGATGCTCTAAAAACATGTAATATTTTATCATAACCTTTGACACCTCTGCAAATGGATCAAAATTTTTTCCCAAGTGCCATTGTCAAGTTTACCTAAAGGTCAACACACAAAGGTTTGCAAGACTGCCAACATGTCTTCAACTCTCCTTAAACACACACACAAGTTGCAATACATATGAACTAACATGTAATATATCTACAACCCACTGTATAACATCTCCATCATCATCACGAGACCAACAAAATACTACAACAAGGTCACCTCCAGTTTTTGCACTAGGTCAATCTTACAATAGGTCATGAACACCATTAGCACATGAGAAATCATCACAATCATATGAATAAATGCATAGAAACCTTTTAATGACCATTGCCATAGGATAAACATAAATGGAAATATATTCCAACTCCTCCATGAAAACCATACTACCAATAAGCTACCTCATCACAAGGACACCATTAAAGATTGACATCAATGCCAACATAACTAACTCAATTTTTGTACAACCAGTTGCTACCATACTACAATGATGACATCAAATCATCAACAACTCTTTGATATCAATGCCGACATGAGACAGTTGCAGTCATGAACCAATGTCAACATCGGCTAGTTGGAACCATGAACACCATAATTACAACAATCCCCCCCTTTGGAATTGATGGCAACCACACATGAACTCCAAACCAATATCCTCTATCACTCCCCCTTTGACATCCATGGAAAAGGGTTAACTCCATCTGATAAGGCCATAAAAATACAAGTACTAAGACTAAAGCATCTGACCTCCATATGGATGAATATATGATGCATATCAACCAATGACCATACTCTCGATATAAGCAACAAGCAACATATGAACCAAGCAACATTTAAATCAACATGTCAACAAACATCCATTCTTTGACATAAGTAGAAAAAAAAAGGAAACAATATAATCAACCTATAGAAGTAGTACAAATATTTGAACATGAGGCAATGAATATATGAAAAAGCAATGAAAAACATCATAATGATAAACTAAATACCACATTAAGCACATAGCACACCAACCCATCACTCTCCATAGAAGCTACATAGAAACAACTACCAAACCTCTTTGAAAATAACATGAGGTCAAGAACCCAAACTATCATAGCATAACACGAGGCACGTCACCAACACCTCCAAGTGGATGATGATGGAAACAATGGATGGCTCAAATAAACAAGAGAAAATAAGGTTCTCCCCCTAAAAATATCTTGGCCAAAATAAAATCCAACCTCTAGTGAACCACTTCTCATGTAAACAATGCTTCTTTGTGACAAAGGGAAGCACCATATGGATCTAGGCTCCACATGACCATAACTATATGACATATACACTAAAAAGTACATGGTTGTAGCTGTGACATATTACCTCATATATGACTAGAGGGCCAATTTTACATGAATCTCCAACTCTAGCACCAAAAAATTATAAGAACCAATGGTAAAACAATACAATTATAGGGAGTTATGAGAATTTTATATCATTTGTCAATGAAATGCATTGCTACTATAAAATATCCTATGGAAAAATTACCCAAAGCATGACATAACATGGTTGTTACAATATAATTAGCCCATGCATGTGGTTGCCAAATGATGCCATGAAACTCCTCCAAAATGCCTGTCAACATAATGACTCAATCCACTAATGAATGAACCCTCTACCAACATAAAATTATGATTCAATGAAAGAAATATGGTTGTAAGAAACTGAATATAACAACCCATACATGGCTTTTCCATGTATCATGTTACCTTTATGAATTCTCATGCATACCAATATATCCTTATATCCATGGGTGTGCATCCTTTCCAACCAACTTGTCGGTGAAACAAAAGAATATGTATATGGATAAAGATGTACCTTTTCTACCCGTAAAAAGACATATGGAACTACTAGAAATACATGAATAAAATAAGTAATAGTAACAAATAAATCATGAAACTCCATACCATGCATAACTTCCCCTAAGCTCAATAAAACTCATATGGAGTGATTTTGTTGATATGAAAATGAAGGGAATAATTGGATCAAAAATAATTTTCTACTAGAACTTCTCAAGCTCCCAATGCTCCCCTGAGACCATGCTAGTCTAAAACATACTACTACAATTACGTATATCTAACTTGAAAGAATGGAATACATTAGGGGACGATCTCTTCTACATTTAAAATAATGAGGAATATTACTCTCTTGGTCTCCTCTTTCTTCTTACTCTTCCATTCAACATGTACACATTATCTGATGTCTTCACTCCCTTGGCAATCACTCTCTTTGATCCTTCTTTCCATATGATGAAACCTTTCTAGTTGAAAATCACTTCCTTACTCCCATCAACCATTTGGCTCATAGTCAATATATTATTCTTTCGACCTTCAATGAGCAATAGATCATTTGCATTTGTCCTATGATCACCAATATTGACTTTACCACTTCCTTATACTCTTTCTAATTCATTACCTTCAAACACATCACAACCATTCTTGGTTCTATTGAGAAAATAAAATCCTCTCCTAACTCCTAACATATGGTGTGAAAATCAACTATTATTATACCACATATAATCCTCATCATGTGAAAAAAGTGCAATGAAACACTTTCTTAGCTACTCCTCCTTCTTCTTCCATGTATTCCCTGGCTAGTTCCCTGGTTGTACATTTTTTTTTTTGTTTCTTTTGTATCGAAGGCCTCAAGGATCTTGGCATCTTAAAATCCTTGTGCATGTGCCCATATTAATCACACACATAAAACTGTATATTACCAATATATGTACCCAAAGGATATGATTTTTTTTTCTCATGCTAGATATCTATATCCTCATGCTAGATCTATAAGACATGGCCTTGTGTCCAAACAAGTTACAAGAAAAAAAAAACCATTAAATTAACTTTTATACCTGAAGGAAAACCCTCTACTTGGTGGACAAAACTATTGCATATAAGTGTGCATTCTCCTCCTATAACTAACGGTCACATGTCCAAAATAGTGATATTTGAAGCACTCAATCTCATCCATGAAGGGTAGAAACTAGTTTTGAATTCTCCATTAAAAGTTACTACCTTCAACCATAGGAGCAAGATATCTTCTAGATGTGAAATCTCCTTTTGGTTTTCTACTTTTTTGTTGTTGCTGAAATTTTTTTCTCTCTCCTTTGTTATTTGTATGGATAGTCACATTATTTTTTACGAGATTCTTTGGTTCTTCTTTATTATTCTTTCCTACATGAAATATTGTCTCTCCTTTTTGTAAAATTTTTCCATATTCATTCATTTCTATGGTGCTCTTCATTATCTCCAACTATTGTTCCTTTTATTCAATTTTCTTTCACAATTTGTCAATCACACCTTCAAGCGCTTGAACAGAATAGTTCCTATATTTTTTCTGGTTGAAATTGACCTCTTATATTATTTTTTACTCTACTAGTTGTGTCCTCAAAGTGGTGAGTCCTCCTTAAGATACTTTTCCTTTTTATCACAGATATGGAATTTCTTCTCATGTTCCTTACATGCATCAGTTACTCTACCAATTTCATCATATACCTCTTCAAAAAAGACTAATGAAGATTCATATTCAACCTTAAAGAGGATATAAATACAACCATCATCTATTTCACTACCTAGATCTGAAGTATTATCACCACTACTATTAAGAATATAACTTGAAATTAAATCAATGTGGCTTATAACTTCAGATTTTTTGCCTTTTTGTAAAGATTGTTAGCTGGAAATTTTTTCTTCTTAGATGTCATCTTCTTTCTTCTTTTTCCTTCTCTTCTCGAACTCTTTATCACCGCTACTGAAACTTGCTCCGAATAACATATGCAACATGTACCAAACCTCCTTAGAAGATTTTAAATCTCTAAGCTTTTCAAAGTCTGCATTATGGATATTTTCAAGAATAATTCACCTTTCTTGAGAATTTTTCTTCATTTATTTAGATGAAGGTGAATCATTATCATATCCTTCACAAACTAATCTCCACAAGTTATATATGCAAGAAAATAATTTATATTTCACACCTTACTGCCATACCTTGAAATTTGCAACAGTAAGAACAAGAATTCCTTGAGAGTTCAATCTGAAAGAAATGGAAAATTTTTCCAACAAACCCTAGATCTACTGTCCAATGATCAAGCTGTAACGTAGAGACTTTCATTGATACTAAGTGTTGGAAACCTTCGAGAACTTTTGGGATGGGTGGGGGGGGGTGGGTGAATTAGTAGTGTGTCTTATTATCAAATTTCACCAATTTAAACTTCTCTACTTCATCACATTAACAGAAAGAACATTATATCATCACATAAATGTAAACCATATAAGTAGTTAAAATAATATAACATTGAGAAAGACATAAATTAATGCGCAAAAATAACATCCACACAAGGGACACAAGATATTTGGTGGAAACCCATTCACTTGACAAAAAACCACCCTTCTTGTCGATGCACTACTTTGAATATTCAATAAATTAAATAATGTATTCTACATAGATGACTGAATCTCATCTGCCGAGACACTCGACCTCATATAATATTTCCATACACCCAAAAACCTTGAGAATCAATTCTATTTATCATCTCATAAGACTTTGTTCTTACACGGATCTATGGACTACCATCGGCTTAAGACCACCATGATCAACGATCGTCACCCAACATTGATTAGACTATCCAAATTCGATTGGATGGAGAAATTTTTCCTTTTGCTAAAGCTTCAAAATCACAGCTCCAAAATCATGAATTAATTTCTCCTCTACACTCTGTGGACCTCATTTCATATCTTTCCACACTATATTCAAGATGTTTTCTCAAATTAATTCAACTCTACAATATGATCTCCAACGTAGAGACACCATCATAAATAAATTAAAAACATCACAAATAACTTACTCTCAACTCCAAAAAATAGTGGCACAAATGAAACCATCAATAATACAATCATCCAGTAGCATAAAATCTACTTCATATCCTCTAGATAAACTATGCTAACATAGCCATCATTATGAGCTAAAAATTGATGGTCTGCTTTAGAATTATACTACAACATTACCATTTGCAATCAATACACTAAAGAATTTATGCTAACAACTAGGTATGAAGCATATTTCCTCTATGCATCCTTTTATAACTCACTCTCACACTGAGCCAACCATCAACCATATCCAAAATGAAGATCATAAAAAAATGGGGATGAGTTCCACTTTTGGGTTATGATGAAGAGTGCACAAAGTTGAAAAAATAAAACCATTATCATTAAGTTGTTCACACCCATTGGAGGAATTAATTAACCATTTGAAACCTCTACCAATTAATCTATAATTTTTCCTCAACATACAAGTTAAAATATTTCAGATTTGCACGAGGAATGCGGGGGATTTTTCATGAAGAGCATCAGCTGCATGTTCAAAACTGCCTGATATCGGATACAACCACATGCATAGGATTGTCTCCATTATGCTAGTTCCTTTTAGCTACACACACAAGCTTCCATGGGTGTGAGCGGAGCATAGTGTAACTAAATACATTAAATCTCAGCTCAGAACCTCTGCCACCAAGTTGGTCACCCTCTCTAGCTCCCATACAAGCCTCCAAACCAATATTATGAGCTTAAAAGCCTCTAAAAATGGATAAAACATGTATCCTAAGTTCCACTATCAAATTGACCTAAATTCCAACAAACAAAGGCTGTAAATACTGCCAACAAGTCCTCAAATATCCTTAAACACCTGCACAGGCTAAAACACATTTAAAATTAATTGTAGCGTCTATAAAACCCATTGTAGCACATATCCATCATCATCATGAGACCAAAATAATACTACAACAAGGTCACCTCCAATTCATGTACTAGGCCAATCCTTTACTAGGTCATGATTCTTGCACTAGGTCATGAACTTTATTTACTCATGAGGAACCACCATCAACATCTAAAGATAGACATACAAACCATGTCATGACCATCACCACAAGATCAATATCGATGCCAATACATGCCAACTCCTCCATGAACACAATATTTCCAATAAGCTACAACATCACAAGGACACCATAAAAGGTTGGCATCAATGCCAACATAACCAACTCAATGCCCATATAGCTAGCTGTAACCATACTTCAAATATGGAATCAATGCATCAACTACTGTAGATAGGGTTGACATCAATGCCAACATGAGCTAGTTTCCATCATGAACCAATGTCAACATCAACTAGCTGTAACCATGCACACCATATTGCCAACAACAAAAGCTATCAATTGATTCTTAGGTGCCTTTTTACCATTGATGTCTAGTCTCTTTCATGCAGGAGCATTAGCTCAGAAAAATACTTTGTATGTGAGGATTAAATTATATTTTTAATTAATTATATGTGAGGATTTGTAATGTTTCTAAATCATTGGAAAACATGAGAGAAATTAGACTTGAGATATTTAAGAATTAATTATGAGCCTAAGTTATATTTAGTTTCAAGATTTTAGGGATAAAAATCTAGATTGTAGGGGTGTTGAGATATTTGAGGGCTTGTTGATTAATTAAGGGGATTTGAACCTAAATTGGTTCAATTCAATTTGTATAAATTTATGAGCCTCAAAGGCAAAATAGATCAGGAAAGATAGAGAGAGAGGTGTGGTTTGGACAACAAAGTTTGTAAGCCTACGGGCTTTTGTAAAAGGGCCATTGATTGAAAATGTAGCCATGAATCAAGAAGGATTTTGTAATTGACTTCATGTTTATTTATGAAGGAATTTATTCTGAATGACATGTGTATTGATTGATTGGGTATGTTTTGGAATTCATTTGAATTCATATAGAACGTTTCATAGAGGAAATAATGAATTTCAGAACAAATGCACATTGCCGTGAGAAAGTGTGTGAGAATTTAATATGTTAATATCGATCTTGTGTTTGAGGAAAAGTGATGAGTATGAAGCATCTTTTGAAATCAATCTAAAGAATTGGTTGATGATTTAATTGAAGAGATGCGTGAATGTTTTCAAAGTCGAGTTGTGGAACTGACTTTAAAATGGAATACCGCTTGAGATCAATCGCAAGGAGGGAAATTGAATGAAAAATTGGTGGATTCAATTAATGTAGAGATCGATCTAAGTGTGGACGTAGAAGGAATCACGCTAGAAAGGAGCATTGGATCTGTGAGCAAAGATCGAATCTGTTTATGCAAGCATTGGACAGGTTCGATTGACAAATTTGAATTCGATTTTAATATCATTATAATTGCAGATGGGAGCTTGGACCTTAAAATGGTGCGTGGGGTTTAACCCATTCAACATGTCAAGTCTTAATGCAGAGGAAGTGTTCTAAATTTCAGACATGATAATTAATGCAGAGGTCAAATTATGTTTGCCGGAATCGATTTTATATGGAAGCTGTGTGGTTATGTTTGCATGGTTATGTTTACAATGAAATTGGCATGGGAGTATGTGCAGAGTTATGTGCAGATAATCATAACGTATCAAGAGAAGAACAGGACAACCATGCAATTCAAAGTTTCGAACATGGAATTAATGCCCAAAACAATGGTGATTTTGAATGGGAAATAGCACCGGTTGAGGGTTCTGGAGGTAGAGAAAATCCTTCCACAGTCGCTGACAAAGATGAAGCCTTGGGGAAGTTTGATGCCGCAAAACTAAGAAAACTTAGACCAGTGTTTAAAAAAGGTGGAAGTGTCACTGCGGGTAATGCTTCAACAATCAGTGAAAGGAGCGACACTATATAATATATAATTATAAATGCAGAAAGCACGAAGGTGCAGTCCATAGTTGAAGTCAGATTGCCGGTGACCAATTGGTTAAGGTATGGCGGACCATATGAGGTGAGTTGACATAATACATGTGTGTTTGTTGGCATTGGGAAATTTAATGATGAGCGCATGGCTAAATTATATGCATTGGTATTAATTTGTTCAAGTCAAACTTTTAAAAGATGGCGTATATGCATAAGTTATGAATCCATAAATAGCATGGTCGATATATGGGTTATTTGAAGTAAAATTCACAATGTTGAAACATTCTCATGCCATGACAAGCATTGGGGTTTTAATCATAACAGCCTGGAAATTAAACAATGAAACTAGTGGTTGGTTAAAGTCTTTTATGAGACTCTTATAAAGGTTTCTAATGCTATTTGAAGTTTGGAAAACTAGATTGTTGGGTTGGTGGTTTTGAACCATATGTTAAGATGAAGCTTCCACGAATGATGGTGTGTGTAATTGCCCAGACTTGGAGTTTTTATTTGGGCAGTTATTGAGATGCATTTTTATATGCATATCTTGGGAGAGATTCTGGGTTTTGCAGGGTTTTCCTGCATCACTCTTCCTTTCCCTTTTCCTATTTATTTATCTTCTCTTGAATTAATTTGCATGAAAATCTGTGTCTGTTCACCTTCCTTTTCTCCTCTTTTCCTTTTTTTTTTCATAAATAAAATTCCAATTATTTCCTCTTTTCCTTTTTGAATTCCTTTCCCAATTTCGTTAGCCATAAATAAACCAAAATTGACCCCCAATGTGATGTTTTCCCCGCCATTCATCTTGTAATGTGAGTCACATGATGTTGGCATCATATTTTTTTTAGATGGAAAATTAACCAGGGGCTTCTACAAACAACAAGTCATTATCTATTTTACATTTAACTTTATTTTTTTATATTTCATAATTTTTCACAATTAATTATTGATTTTTTTATTAAATTATGAAATTATTCATTTAAAATAAATTTTAAATACTTTCATTAATAATAAATATAAAATATAATCTTCAATTGAGAAAGTGATCTAGCGATGGATTCGTAAACCCTCATGGTGGCTAGGGTTTCTCTCTAGTCGGTTTTCCTTCATCCTCTATGTGGATCTCACTCAAAAACTCATTGTGTAGGTCTCATATCCTCTGAATAATAGCGAAAAATCAGGTTACAATCGAGAAGAAATTTTTTCCTATGGTAATGGTAGTTGGTGAATAAAATCCTTCTTCTCAGGAAAATCAATTTGGAATTTCTTACAGTGCCATGTTGAAATATGGATATTCTCTTCCGGTAGTAAAATAAATTATCTCCTTTAATATTCCCTTTGAGGAGGAAGACTTTGGCTATGATTTTGTTTTTTAGATCAAGGTTTGGTTTGCATATTTAATCTATTTTGGCTTCGGTTGATTTATATCCACAAGTGAGTTTCTGATTCATGGAAATCGATACTATCTAATGATATGAATATTTACCCTCTAGCTAAGGGTTCATTTGTTGATTTCTTTGATAATATTGAGGATAAGAGGATTATTCGATATTTTGAGCCCAAATTCTGGGGTAGTGCTAGTCTCTTCATGTAGATTTGGAATCCTACTTTTTTATTTGAATAATATATCAATCCCCAAAGCTCCAATGTGCGTAAAGATCTAAAAAATTTCCGTAAAATTTTAAAATATCCCACTTTTAACTTATATTATAAATGATATATCGAAACTTTATTGTCATATTTTAGAATCAATGTAACATCTCTTTGTAGACCTCATGTAAAAATGCATATGATCAATTTTAATGCTCTTGAATTTACTAACATGTAAAAATATCCAATGAATTATTACATATTCCTTAACTCATCATTAGATAAAATTAGCATCACAACATAAAATAGCTTTAGAAATGGAATAATATATCACATAACACTACAAGCATTATTGCAACTTATTGGCATAAATATTTCTATTGTAACCTTGCATCATAGTCATTCTTCATTTTAATTATGTTATTTATTAACATATTTGATGATTTAAGTGTTAATGGCATGCAAGGTAGAAAAATCATTAAAATGAAAAAATAGGAAAACACATAAATGGACACCAATATACCCTAGAAACCCTAAAGGGAAAAAACAGTAAATGTTTATTTTATTAAACATTTATTGAGGGTGGTCACACCTCACTCAATGGTAGTAAAACAATCCATCCCTTGAATATTGTTAAAAAAATTACAAAGAAAAATCATTTTTAATTTAATATTAATTAACTAGAGTAAATTACATTAATTTTAATATCATGTTTCTAAAAACACTTTACCCAACAATTCCTCGAGCATTACTTATTTGTGGCCTGGTTGTTTCCTACAGTGGATCATCCTACATTTCATGATCCTTCACACTACAAGGACCCATATTCAAGCATAATAACCACATTATGTTCCAAAGGATTAATTATAATCCAAATTTTGGTTGTTGCATAAGGGATGGATTAGACACTATCATCCTTCACATAATTCAAAATTGTTTCCTACAATTACTACCATCAAAAAACTTTGACATCATGATTATGTAAATTATCCATTTACCAAACTCAAATTATCAATCTCTACTAGTTGTGCTTAAAACATCTTTTCATGTTACACTTTCTTATAGATGCATAGTAATGTTAAAGTTTTCATTGATATTGTTATTTCATATCCATCCTCAAGTCTGAAACCAATTTCTCACACATGTATAAGTAAATTGGATAAATAATATGGATACATGTTTCATTACTGACACCAAAATCACATAATTACAAAATCATGTATAATTATCTATACATGTGCATGGATATGAAACATGTCTAAAGATCCTAATCTCACATGCATAAAATAAAATGCATAAAAATTACTAGGTCATGCTCATCTATTCATACTTCACATTCATTATAAGAAAGGGAATAACTACATTTTACCTCTACCCACAAAAATATGGTAATATTCAAAAAGAATCGCCATGGTCATCACTATCACTTTGCACAAGATGGAAATGTTTTCAAAAGATAATCAGAAAAACAACTATTATTTATTCACACAAGAATCTACCCTTTTCCAAAAGAAAACCAGCAAAACTACCCATATTTTTTAATCAAAAATCTTGCACAATAGCAATTGTCTTTGTGCATGAAAATAACATGTAAACAAATTCTTTTTATAGAAAATTAGGGAAATAACTATTATCTATGTGCATATAAGAATATATTCTTTTTCAAGAATCTCAAAAAATAATCTTATATTTTTTTTCAAAAAAATAGCAAAAAAACTATTATTTGTGTGCATATAAGCACATATTATTTTCTCAATAAAATTACAAAACACATATTATTTTTAAGAAAAACATGCCTACTTATCTTTTTATGCACACAGTTCTCATGCAATCATTTTCAAGCTCATGCAATCATCGTAATGAAAATAATATGGCTTCTTTATTTTTATTTTTTTTCAAGGTTCATATAATTTTTTTTTCAAGAAAATGTCATGGATTCTTTATCTTTTTATGTGAAATGTTCACATGCATTCTTGTTAAAGAAAGTATCATGTCTTCTTTATTTTTATTTTTTTTAGGATATTAATACACAGGATTCCTACTCATATTTCCAGGGAAAAATAATCTATATTTCTACACACAAATCCATGTAAAATTTTCACGAATCTAATCCAAATGTATCTTCCGACATGAAAATCCTTGCAATATTTTCAATAATCTAGTGCATAGGATTCATTCAAATATTTCCAAGGATATTAATAAAATAATCTATCTTTCCACTCACAAATCTCGCCAAAATTTTCAAGAGTCTAATGAAAATATTTCCAATGAAATTAATAAAATAATATATCTTTCCACATGAATATCCCTGCAATATTTTCAAGAATCTAATCCATAGGAACCATGCAAATATTTCCAAGGAAATTAATAAAATAATCTAGCTTTTCATACACAACATGTATATGAAATATTTCTTCACAACCATTGTAGCCGACAGACCACAGCAAAAATCTACTCTCATTTTCAAGAAACATTATCCAAAAGAATCTAGGAAGAATATTAATAAATCGTGCAATAAAACCATGGAGTCATTGCGGGCTTTATCCACTTGAAATGGATTTTGAAAGCCAATCTTGTCATGGTCCTAAAATCCAGATAATAGCATCTTTGGTACACAAAGAAAAATTAATTTACTGGAGAGCTTGTGGAAAATGGTCACTTGGTACAGTTCGGGAAAAATTACGTGAAACGAAAATGAAATCTGGATTCAAAGTAATCCACTCTCCCAAAACATGAGTTTTGACGTTGGTTTTTTTAATCAAGGATGGGTCACCTCTGTAATATTCCTAATAGAAATATTTAGTAAATAAAAAAGAAATGCGTAAGGCTAAATCAATATAAATTTAACAAGCACATGCACGACCATAAAATTAAATAAACTAGGGAAGAACGATGAACCATTTTGTTAATAATGTTGGACATTTGGTACAAAATAGAGTAAAATAATAGATCCTACAATTACCACTACATGCTTAAAAAACATAAATGAAATGAATTAGGCTAAAGGGTTGGAAAATGGCCAAAATACTTAAATCACACTGGTAAGAAATTATTGTCTTATTGATGAGAATGAACTGGTGTTTCTACTCTCAATACTTCTCCAATTTTTTTGAAAACTTTAATTGGGGCTCCCCGCCCGAAGCCCATAAAACCCCTAAATGGTTCTTCTTAAATCCAAAACAGGGTAAATCTCACCGGTTGGTCTGAATTACTTAGTTTAACCACAAAAGAGACTATTGAAGGAATGTTAATTTCCATCTTGAATTCTTCTCAGAAAATTATGAAATTTTAACCACAGAGTTCTCTTACAAAACCCGAAAAAAGTAAGAGAAATGTTGGGAGGATTCCATCTGATCTCAAAATCTCCAATTTAGTGTGAGTTTCTGGATCTTACCAATTATGTACACTAATCCAAATAACAAAAACTCGTACCATAATTCTCCACCTCTTTGGGCTTGCAAATTCATAGCAAAATCACTGGTGCAAATGAGAGAAATCTATTGTAAGGTCTCTGGTATTTTAACCGTCTATATTTCATTCTAAAATGGACACTTGGAACTCCTTTTGTGACCCAAAATATGCATAACTAGGTAAAAACCAGTAATACTCTTTGTGGAATCTCAGAAGATAGACTCTCCAACTTCCTCACTAGGGGGTGGAATTCCACATGGAAATCATGTACTAAACAACATTGTAACCCTTCTGATAAACATATCCAAGAGAGGATTAAATGTGAAATATCATAGTCAAAATATTCCCAACGAATGAGTCTCTCCTCATATAATTTCACTATATGCTTCTAGAATCCATTTTAATATTATTTTATTGGTGGGGGTCACTTTCCACTTAATATTTTTTTTCTTCCATTTTAATAAATTAATATTTCTACATTCTCCAAAAAAATATTATTTAGTTTCCTTTTTTCACTAAAAATAGTATTTTCCCCTTTTAATCAAAATTGGGAAAAACCCCTTAGAAATTTTCCACTCACAAAAATTGAGAATATTAAAGTCCTCCCCACCAAAAATTGCTTGTCCTCAAGCAATGCTTGAACAACCGCTCAGATTTTTTGATATCCAAAACTGTATTTGCAACAATACCAGGGTCCCAAATGTGCCACTCATTCATCCTTATCCCATGCACTATCCTTTCATAAAGGAATCCCTTGACATGAGGATCCTAAACCATCCTAATTAACGTGAAGCACCCCTTGCTCCAATACCAGGGTCCCAAATGTGCCACTGATTCATCCTTATCCCATGCACTATCCTTTCATAAAGGAATCCCTTGACATGAGGATCCTAAGCCATCCTAATTAATGTGAAGCACCCCTTGCTCCATCCACTGTCCAAATAGGTATAAGCTTGTTGACAAGGACATTATACACCTTAGTGAACAAGGGAGTAATAGCCTAGAATGAGGATCTCTAACATACCAAGCCATTTGGTATAACTATCCTCAACGGGTTTATAAATATATTTATCCTTAGATCCTTTCTTCTTATGAAGAATTGAATCTAGGAATATCCTAAATGAAATATAGACTAATTTTATATTATATTATTCTACGCTATGTTATAATTAAATAATAAATTAAAATCCTATGGTAAACTAAGCTATATAGATAAATTAGTATAAATTTATGAACCTAAACTTATTGAAGAGTAGAAGGATGAAACTCTAAATGTGATATACAAAATAATTCTAATGTATAGATTACATTTAGAAACTAGTATTAAAATATAATACATGTTCTATGTTACAGGATCACGTTAGGATACATCATGTAAAACTATGTTACCACAAGTGACAAAGATCATATCAAAATGAAACTAGTTCAAGATAAGAATGATCTGTAGTAACTCATAAAAATATTGAGGAAAATGAGATAAAATGTTATTTCTAGATGCAACCAACCATTAAATAACTCTCAATGTCAATGATGAATGAACCACTAACTCTAAACATATAATTTGAAAGTGAAATGGTTAAATAAGCATATGTTTAATATATATATATATATTACTTGGCCAAGAGAAATAAGGAGAAATTTTTAATTGATTGTTTATAAAATTCATATTCTTTTATTCTTTTTGTCTATGGATATTAGAATCATTAAACCATTTTATATAGGAAATGATATAATTTACCAATCAATTATACTTATAGTATTAATTCAACCTATAAGAAAAATAAATACAATGTAAAAAATTAAACATATAGGACCCACTCACAAATACTCCAATCTCTCAAATATTTAGATAGATAATGCTCTCACGGCGTAAGTCACTATAGAAGTGTATCAATATAGTTAAGTGACCAAAAATTGAAATAATACTTGATCGACAAATACATGTGATAAAAAGAAATATTATGATCAAGAGGTCACATCATTATACAAAAGAAATTTCCATCTTCTAAATCTTAGAAATTGAATTAGAAAGAGATAAAGAAGATATCAGTGACACTATGGAACATAAAAATAAAGAAAACATACAAGCAATAGAATGAACCCAACTAAGTCAATTAAATTTATAAAAATAATTATTATACAATCATAAGTTCAACCAAAATTCTTTGCTTATAGGTTCCCAATTTTTAAATACCTTTTACAATTCAATGTAGGAGTTTATATAACCAAAGACCCTCAGCCTTACAATAAAAAATAACAATAGAAATGTCGTTTAATCATTCGGTCATAGGAAATAAAAAGAAATGTTTCATGTTCAGGCATTCTCTGTCTATGAGAAAATTAACGTAAGGTATATGATAGACAAGATTCCCATACAAGGTTATGAGTGGACACACGATTAATGGAAGCGTCTTGAATCATACTATCAAAGGGAACTTCCTTGCCATTGTTAAAAATCTCTCATTAAAACGTACTAATATTATATAAAGTAGTTCAATAAACATGTAAAGGGGCTACTATAGAATTTAGGATTTGATAGTAGACTTTTTATGAAATAGAAAATTTAATAAGAAAAAATATTACCTTCATCACTTTTCAAATAAATTCACTTTTTTCCAGCACTAGGTCCCTCATATTCCAAGGAAACGGTAACCTTGAGGTTCAGATAATTTATCACAATGTGTATATATTTTGACATAGTTTTACCTTCAATAGAAGCTGATTTTTTTCATTTAACTTATCATTTATATGTAATGCAACCCTTAACTAATCATTTTCATAAAGTAGTTGGCTAATTCATTGCTCCAGATGAGGAAAACTGATAAAATATTGTTGTTTCCAATATATATTTGCTATCAAATAATTCGTATGAGGGTTATCAGAGGAAACATCAGCACAATTGACAATATTTTCATTACTTGGAGAAAGATCCTAGGAAAGAAACTTATTTCTTTTTGTAGGTCGTTTAGGACTACTTTCCAAGTCAACTAAAGGGATGGTTTTAGGAGGAACCTTAACCCTCGTTCCTTGAACCTTAAATTTTTTTCTTTGCAATCATTTCACTTTAACAATGTTCTACATCTGAAAAGTTTCCTATTTGTTTGTAGGTTCAACATACTATCTTTTGGGATGAGAATATTCAACAATGGAATTGAACCAATAATCATTGGTTGTAATTCTAGTAACTCAGACAAAATCTAATATTTTGGAAGCTTTAATTTTCCTATCCTCTAAAGAGGGTGACCCTCACATTTTTTATACCTAACATTCATCCTATTATAACTCCTTAGACATGGATAGAGTTGCATCAAAAGGAGAAGTGTAATATCCCTAGTGTATGATACTGACAAAACTCTCGAAAAATTCATATATTACATATTACAAAATATTACCAATTTAATTTAATATATATAATAAAACACATGAACGCAAGTTAAGAAACATTTACTTGAATAATTCATTGTAAAACTAATTTTAATATTCATGAAACCGAAATGACTATGAGAAGGAAAGGGTGAAGAGAGGATCTTGATGCTTGAAAAAGGTTTAATGGAGGACTATTGTGTTGAAATTTTCAACATGAACCAATGAAATTTGCATCTAGAAATGGAATCTAGAAAATGGCATCCAGAAATTTCTACCATATGAGGCTTTTGATTTAATTTTCTCTTAATTAAATTGAAATAAAAAATGTATTTTCATCTCATGACAACATGGATTATTTAATTGATTCGGGAAGAATTAGTTATCTTAGGAAATTTGCATTAGACGTCTAAGAGGATGGATGCAAATGGATTTTCTATTTTTAGGGTGTCTAGATATAGTTATGTGTGAGTTTCAATTAGTTAACTCAAGTAATTATGTTAAAACGAGTTTAACTAGTTCTAACTGAGAGATAATCTAGTGAGAGGTCTAGTGAATTAAATTACATTTAATTCACATGTAGTTATTAATCAATTAATTGATAATTCACTATAAATATCTATTTCATGCCACTTCTAACGAAGGCCCAGTTGAGACTGAGGTTAAAGGGAAGATATATATCAGTTTTACTATTAGAAAATTACACAGGTCATGCATGAAGCCATAGGGAAGGCCTTGAAGGATTGTGTAATCCTTATTATGGATTTTCCTAATTAATAGTAGCTAAATTATCTCAAGAATTTGTAAGGAAGTTTGGGCATGAAAGTGAAATCAAAATGTTAAATAATTAACCAATTTTTCTTACATCACAAGGCATATTCGATCAATATCAGAGTGAGAAAGTGAGCGAAGTGGAGAGGTTTCTCAGTATAAGGAATAGCATTGTATTGTTTCATGATCTTGATATATGAAATATAGAATATCGTGGCTTTGATCTATTCTTTCCCAAGATACATCAGGTGTTATTTGATTGATAATTTCTTTCTCTTTATTATATGTGATTGTACGACTGTGTTGTGTTTCCGAAAATTGTAGGAAGGATTCTGTATCTTGTTTTAGTACATTACAATATCAGACTGAATCCCATTGGTATATTTTTTACACATTTATGTAGGATCATTAGACCTTCCAAGCCATTAAATATTCTATGTAAACAATATCTAAAAAAATAGGGTCTTTATTTTTTAGAATAATTTATATTCTTATATGTAAATAAATTGTATTTTCTAAGTTAGTATGTTTCATGATCTTTAGAAATAATGTTTAGAAAATATATGGATAGGTGATATTTCATCCATAAGGAAAAATCAAATCTACCTTGAAAAGCATGAGATATTCTAGCGATAGATTAAGTGATTTTAGAATTTCAAAGAATATGATTTATCGAGTGATTTTGTGGTGAATTAAGGAGTGATTTTAGGATTTAGAAAAGGTATTTTATTTCTTTATTTTACTTAGTTTAAGCCCAATAACTAATGGATAAATGCATGTAGAATCATTCGAAGAGAGAGGAATGAATGTTTTTTGAATAATTATATGTACAAAATTGTTTGAATGAAAGATGGTCCTATGGGGAACTCATCGCATAATTGTTATATCTCTAATGTGGCCACTGTTGGCTATAGTAGTGTGGTATAAATTATCGATTAGACATATAACATTTTGTTAGGAGACTCGTTAGATTGGAGGATTCGAAGAATTAAAAGATAATTTATTTTTTCATCAATTTCATAAAATAATTTTCATATGTATGAGATCAATATATATTATATTAGAGTTCTCTTAGAGAATAAATTGCATATGCATGAGATTAATATATGTTATGCTAGATTTATTTTAGAAAATAAGTAAGAGTTTGCATGCAAGAAAATAAATACTGTGAAAATAATTATATGTTTGCATGTAAGAAAAATAACTACCAAGCAATGAAGTATATGTTTGCATGCAAAAATAACTGCCACACGTCTAGAATTTCGATTTCTTGAAAATATTGCATGAATTTTTGAAAAATCAATATAATTTAATGAGGCTAATCTTGGAAAATATTTGCATGAGTTATTGGAAAATGAAGACAATTTAACAAGAATAATATTTATGATTTTCATGAGCTCTTAAAATATGAATATAGGTTAGCAAGGGTAATTATTGAGCGGATTCCATGGGTTCTTGAAAGGATTTTCATGGGCTTTTAACAAAGAAATGCTAAATAAATTGATATGTTCAAAATAATCCATGAATGTGTGTCACATGTTGTTGTCCTAAAATACTATAGTAAATATGTATTTTTTAATGCATGGATAGAACAACTATTTGAGGTATATTTTTTGAGAAAGGAGTATGTGTTCTTGCATGCATGGAAAGAACAAATATTAACATTTATTTTGGAAAATAATATTTGTAGAGGTGGACAAAACAATAGCCATGATGTTATTTCACTTGCAAGGAATATTTGTTTACGTACATATAGAGATAGCTAATGTGTTAGTGTTCTTAGAAATAATGGGGTGATTTGTGCTTAGTTATTTATATTGATCTTTCATGAAAATAATAAGTCATTAGAAATATATATATATATATATATATATATATATATATATATATATATATATATATATATATATATTTGCATGCAGAGGAGAATATAATTATTGTGTTATAATTTTTTGGAAGAAATGTGTCATTGCATGAAATAAATATGTTATCTTTTCTTTGGATAAGTACATGTATATCCACACAAGAAATAATGGTTATCATGTTATCTTTACTTGGAATAGAGAAAGTATTTTCATGTGAGATATGTATTGCAAATATCTCTCCTTGAAAAATATATTCTTATAAAGAACATGTAGTTGCATACACAAGAATGGTATTTTTATGTTATTTTTCCCTTCAAAATATTATGCAGTTGCATGCAATATTATGCTACCTTTCTTTTGGAAATATTATGCATTTTCATGAAAGATTATTTTAGTTTTATTTTGAGAAAATATTATGTATCTGCATGAAATTGTGGAAGGTTTGTGTATCTCATAAAGATTTCTTATAGGTTTATTACCTAATCATGATATAAAAAATTTCTCACAACAACAATGACAGGGGAGATTGGTGAATTATGAAAAGGCTAGATTATGATTAATATTTTTGCTAGTTTTCACCTTATGGACCTTATGAGGTTTCCAAGGTATATCGGTGTCTAATGATGTGATTGATTTCTATGCCATTTTTATGATGTTGATTGCTTGTATGATGTGACATTTATATTATCAAGAATGTGATTAACTAATAGAGTTAAAATAATCATGGAATTGATGCAAGGTTACATCAAGAAGTTAGAGTTAATATTCTACAACAATGGAAGTTAATGGTTGTGTAGCTTACTATTCCTTTTCTAAAGATTACTTTATGTAATGATGATGATTTGTCTAATGGTCATTAAAGGAATATGGAAAGTAATTCATAAAGTTACATGTTGGTAAATGTTGTCATTTTTTTTTACTCTAAGCATTTTCATGTGAGGTTTGCTAGTGGATGTTACAAGAGAGAATTGGCTGAAATTTGAACATAGTTAAGCAGTCGGTTACCATTTCCATTTGAAGTGACAAATAATTCCGGAGTCATCTCCAAATTCATATAAATGACATCTAGCCATTTTATTGATTAACCCATGATGGTTGAGATATCATTTGAAGTTTTTATGCTCCCCACTACCAAGCCTTTGGACATTCTTGTTAAAGTTCTTAGGAGAAAGAATTAGAGAAATTTTGAGATAAAAAATGGGCTCAAAAAAAAATTGTACAACAAAAATCAAATTTATAAGAACAAATAAGATACAATATGATAATGGCAACCGTGGGGATGTTGTGGTAAAACAAAACCCCCCCATTTTTTGACTTATATAGTTCAAATAATGGGGACCCTTTCTACAAAATTTTTTACTAAACACCTTTTAGGATTTTGATCAAGTCAATTATTTTGTAATATTGTCACTATTTTATTTTTATCTGATTTATATTTTGATTCTTTCATTAAATTTGATTTTTCATAAGCTTTCAACCGATACTTGTTTTGATTCATTTGGTCAATCGGTTTGTAAATGGCACTCATTTGAAGTTTTGATCATTTTCTCACTTGGGCTAAAAAATGTATAAAATGTACCAATATTTCAATTTTCATTGTTAAAATAGTCTTCATTATAGAAATTAAATTTTAATTAATGTTTACTAGTTTTTGATTTTTCACTAATGGTCCTACAAAATGACCCAACTAAATTAAAAAATAGAGGAAAATAAGTTTCAGGATATTGGTAATATACTCCAACTTTTTATTTTAAAACAAATTGTCAAACCCAAAACTCCAAAATTTCAAAGTGGTTGTAGTCTAAATTGTAGGATGGCTAATCCATGTGGGCCCCACTTCACGCCATTCTGTCTAAAATCCCGATCTAAAAAATTGCGATCTGAAATAATTCGTGATTGCGAAATTGCAAAATCGAAATATCGCAATTTCACTTAAATACTTCAAGCCCATCTTTTAAGAATTCAAGCCCATATTTTAAGAATTGTGATGTCTGATTTTTAGTTTTATGTGACGGGTTAAGTTTTTTTAATATAAGGTTTTCTCATCCTCCTTATGACTCCCATATCTCCACCTCTCGTCATTCTCACCTCACCCTCCACCTTATTCCTCCACTTAATTCCTCCCTACGTGACATCACCCTTATGTCACCTTTCACTCACCCTTATAACTCCCATTCACTCACCTCTCCTCCTCCCTTCTCTCTCTCTCACGTGATCTATATTTCATATAATTTTTGAATTATTAATTAAAATATATTATATTATATAATATTATAATTAATATTATATTTTAATTATAATTTTACTATGATTGAAATTGAAATATTAACATAATATTTTAATATTTTAGTTAATTAATAAATCATTTTTTATTAGCTTAATTTTACTTTCAAATTAGTTTTTATTATTCAAAATTAATAATGTAATTATAATTAATTAATTGATAATGCTAACTTAATTTAGAATTACATTGTAACTGAATTAGATTAATAATATAATTAACATTAATTAGCATTAATTAATTAAAACTATAATCTAATTTAGGATTAAAATTTAATTAAAAAATTCTGATTTTTAGCCCAAGCAACAAAAATTCCAGAATTCTAGACATTTTAATATACAAACCTTGGAAGCTCATAAATGAAGTTCTACTTGGCCAAATGAGACCTAGGACGGCTCATTTGATAGATAAATTCATGGAGAACATTTTTTAAGTTGTTTAATTTCCAGATTTGATCATTTATTGGGTCTAAAATTCAACAGAATATCATGCTCTGAATTTTTAACAAAATAATTTTTTTGAGTTTTATTTTTTGCATTTTAATCTGCCCACAACTTCTTCTAAATGAAGAGCCATTCGTCAATGATATCCTTGGCCAATTATATCAGCACAGAAATCAAAAGAAAGCTTATATTTCCTTTTCAATTATTTATTTAATAAAGTTTTGATTGGATTTATTTTAATTTCTTTTTGCATTTTGATTTTATTTTGATTTGTTTTTGCAGGAAATAGTTGGAGAGATGAGAAATAGAAGCTCTCAATGAATGAGAAGGCTCCAAAAATTGAAGAATATGATTTTAAACCAATGAAAATTTATGGATAAAAACCACTCTTCAACAAACTTTCCTATGAAGAATCCTTTTGCAAATATTATAAATAGCAGATTGCAAATTGTAATAGGCGCTTCTCTCCTCTAAAATTCTAGAATTATTGATGGCACTATTGTCTAGAGGATTTAGAGGTGTAGGGTGAGAGGAGAGGAACCTCAGATCTAGAATTTATTGAGGTTTTTCTTTTACAATCTGAGTTATGTATAATGAACAGAGTCTTGCACTATTGTAGCTCTGATTTTGAAAGCAGAATTGCAGGCATTCTAAAAGAATATTAGAGATCGGAGCTGGAGAAATGGACTTAATAAATTGGTATTTATAACACTATTATTTTAAATGCTAGTTTCTTTTTATGATATCAGGAATGTGTCAATTTACTCACATACTTGTGAACTTCTATCGGTATGAGTAATTTTCCTCAATTTATGTTATTATTTTCCTCTACTCTTATGGGTTGAATTATGATTTCTGAGTAACTATTTACTCAAAAATCTCTGTTATAAAACTGATTTACTGAATAGTGATATGTTGTGAACTATTTCTTCATGTTATTGTTTAATTATTCAAGCTACTGATTAAATGATCAATATCATTTTGAGAAGTACTTCCTGAGTGCTGTTGATTGATTATTTCAGTTAAGAGGTATCTAGATAGAATGTGTTTGGTATTTACAATATCAGTTAATTGAACTACTTCGTTAGCTAGATATTCATTTAAAACGAATATATTTAAATCTCAATCATTTAAAACATCTAGCTCTCAGTTGGGATAGATCTATATCTGCCTCATTGAGATAGGATTAAAATAGTTTCTTTTGCTTGCATCGTAGAATAATATTTCATTTATATTAAATTCTACATCCTAAAAAATTCCTCTTCCCGAAGAGGCAGAACTTTAGTTGTGGCATGGCTAAGCCCAAATTAGCTTAAGGATCACTTTTCTTGTTCAATCGGCAAGGAAAATTATCTAATTTCTCCTTCCCATTGATCAAGAAAAGTCATATTTTAAGCCAATGGAGATTGAGAGAAGGTAATTGGACCTAGTTAAACTAGTCATAGCCATCATTCCAAACAAAAAATGAACTGCTTTAAGGTTCGGACTAGGTGGTCATCCTCCATGTTGTTGCAATGAATTTCGAGGCCTCAACATTATGGCACTAGAAGGAGGACTCGAGACTTGTTTTCATTTCGAATCTTTGTATTATAATATTTTATTTTTATTATAATGGCTCCTTTAAAACTTCCAATTTGAAGTTGTATTTCTGGACAAGCATCTTCTAATACTCCATCATAAATAGTAAGACACTTGTCTCAGATAAAGTTTAATGATAGGAGAAATAATTATGTATTTCATCATACTTTACAATTCATTCAAAAATTTTCAAATTATGCTTTTCATGAAATTGATGAAGGTCTTTTATGCAGGATTTTAACTCTTACATTCTTGCCAAAAGCCAGAAACTGGTGTAAATCACTTCCAATTTCCTCAATCCACACTTAGGAACAATTTATTACAATATTCCTTTGTAAATTTGATGGATATATCTACGAATAGGTATCTGAAGATTTTGAAGATATACGAAGGTTTGAAAGAGAGTATTTAATTGATTTTACCATCAGGTTTCATTGAAACTGTTTAAAATTTAAAATTGAAGATAAACCTTCAAAAAAAGAATTATTAGATTGGTTTAAACATATTTTCTCCCTTCCTTCCATTCATAACCCATGTGAAATTATTTCAAAATTTGATCAATTTCCTGCTAATTTCATTGACATAACTAAGAATTCTAATATGGAGGTACAAGCAAATGATGATAAAATGGCCTCTATTTTGTATCATCAATTTCTTAAATTTCTACACATTTTTTACAGTATTGAGAAAGGTCAAGGTGCACCTTTACATGTCAATGAATTTCAGTCACGAAGCTTGGAAAAATTCACTAATAAATTGCAGGAAAATATTAGCAGCAGTATTGAATAAGATACCACTTTGAAATCTGAAAATCAGTATGCATTAGAATTAGAAAATCAGATCATAATCCAGCAAGCATCAGCAGCGATTAAAGTTTCCAATAATATGCAATTTTTTGTACAAATTTATGAATTCTTTCATAATGAGAAAATTCCAAATTCATTTAAACAAAGAAAAATTCTTCAAGAAAGCATAAGTAGCCAAGAAAATGATCTTAAATCTAGAAATTGCAATGAATAAAATACACCAGAGCACTCAAATAGAGACATTTTCAGATGCATTGTTTCATATTCATATTTTTCTCTTTATCCTGATAATTTCTCTAATAGCAATTTAACTTCTCTTCACATTAAAAATATTTCAGAAAAAAGAGAAGTTGATATAAATGAATTTATGATTAGTTTTTATCAATATAGAGAATTAATTAGTGATCATTCTTCTGGCATTAATAAACATGAGCTTAATATTCCTTCTTGTTTTGATACATTGAGTAAGATCGAAGGGAATTCTAATGAATGTCTTGAGGTCATTTATGATAACTACATTGACATTGAGGATATTGATTTGTCTTCTTTACAATTAAATCCTCATGATCAAAGTATAATCACATGTGAAAATGAATAATAATCTAATTTAGAAATTGTTCCAAATAGTTCTCATTTTCAAACTTATGATTTCAGCATTCAATAAACCATTTGAATCTATGATTTATATGATGATCAAACTCACATTCCTATTCAGAGTCATATATTTCTCTATAATTCACAAGTGGGTATCAACAATCATTATCATTTAATTACTATGCCCAATTCTTATGAAGAGGAAATTACTTTAAGTCAGTCCCAATTGTGTTGTAACAAGAATTGTAACGCTAGTGTAAACTATCATTCAATTTTGTTATTATTTCAACATTTATTTTTTAACTTCAGATTTATTTTCTATTTTTAGTCCTATACTTTTAGATACTTTGTACTGGCATATTAAGAAGCTCAATATTGAACACTCAATTGATGCATTACCTCAAGGGAAAAATGAAGATCCAAATTATAATTATGAACATCGAAAGTTATCAAACTTCCAATTTCAATTGATGTTCATTCCTTATCAATTAATTCTTACTTCTCAAGAGCAGTGCAAACAAGAGAATGTATTTTCACTTTATGACCAGCAATCTAATTCAAGTAAAAATCTTATGTTGGATTTATAGGAGTTCCGTCCATTTTTCATTGATGAATTTGAAAGACATTTGGAAAGTTCTCCTTCATGGAAGATTGTTAATAATTTAGCACTTAAAATCATAGACCATTGTTTCTGAAAGACCATTTCTACAACCTGGCCTGTCATCTTCTCTTTTAAACCTCTCCCACTCAATAACGGAAATCGATATGCATTTCTATGACCCAATTGAAATTAAGTTGGAAATAAAATTTCAGGAGAAGGTAATGGTGAATAAGCTACTAAAAATAAAAATACATTCTGTTTTCAGATTTATTTTTGTAGTTTAAGTATATCAGCATTTTTACTAATTTTTGACATGTACATACATGTAGGAATTAAAATGCTTAAATGGATGCATTGGAAGTATGACTATACCTAGTCATGTTTCCTTCATTGATTTAAAAATAGGAATAGATTAATTTTATTTTATGTTCGCATTTATTTCATTATTTCATATTTTCAATCAACAAGTAATGAATCCAATTTCTTTACAGAATTCCATTTCAGAAAAGAAACCTAGAGCATTTTATAAATCTCTTGAAATATATGATCATACTTATTTTCCAAGCCTTCAACTTTCTTGTTTTTCACAATTCATAACAGTTATCATACATGAAGAAATTCCAAAAAAATTCGACCACTTGACAATTTTTTATTCACAGGTAATTCTAATAACTAATTTTTACCATTCTTGTCTTTTGATGTAATTTTGGAAAGGATGCAATTTCAGAAAATTCATTACTTAGCATTTTTAGATTAAACTAAGAAGGTCATGTTGAACTTATGCAACTTTTGAGAAACATTTGGAGAATTGGAAGATTCATAAGATCTTCATTAATTTGATTATGTAGTCTGAGATAAGAAAGTAGCCAACTTTTATCAAATATGCAACATGTTCAGGGAAGTATTTTTTATTTCATCTAAAATTTGAAGGATATCTAAATTTCTCTTATATTGAAATCCTGATAAGTCTTAATAAATTGTCGAAATAATTAAATTAGATCATTTTATTTCACAACCCTCTTTATAAGAAATTTCTTATAAAACAATTACCAATAAAAATTTCCGACAGTTAATTAAATTATTAAAAGGTTATTTATTTTAAAGAAAAGTTAAAACATTCGATTTATTTTTTGAATTGAATAAAATAACAAATAATCGACTCCTCATAGGGCACATTATATATCACAAATCGCATATCGAAAGCTCTAAAATGAGAATACACTAAATATATCTAACCTCCTAATATTCTCATTCCCTCCAATCTCTGACGATCTCTTTGTCTGATATCACATTATATGTATCACAACATGTCATCAGAGGTAGCTCTTAACAATTACTGATAGGAAACATTTGATGTATATCTTCTGAATCAATTTCAATACTCTCACTCATTTTCTGATAAAATTACTTTGCCAAAATTGCGATGTTCATATAACTCGGACCCGATATTACATTTAAATCCTCTTTATATAAAGATATCACATATGTTTATAAATTGAAAATTTTGGTAGGGGCATATATTTATATGTTCTGATGTCTCAGATTTGATATGAAATTAAAATTCATATAATAAAAAAAATCGGGTCCATTCTTCATCGCACATCGGCGCATCAACGAAATTGCATTTCGCATATCAGAAATTTTAGTAGTTATTGTTAATACCTCGCTCGGTAAATTATATTAGTTGCGATGCGATAAAATACAAGGTAAGGATATTCCGATGCGATGCTACACATATTTCATATCGCACGAGATAACTCATATGTTAAACGATAAAAGTTACAACGAGCGATGTGGAGTTCGCTACGAATTGTGAAAATCATAAATCACAAAATTGTGAAAGTGTTAAGTTATGAGATCTACAGGAAGGTAAGTTATAAAAGATGCGAAGTGCAACCGTGCATAATTGATCACTATTTGTATGGGTTTTAAAAGAAATGTTCCACACATATATTTTGATATTTGTAGTCATGTTGAAATAGTCATTTACCGCATTTTCATTATCGCAAGAATAATATTGGTTTTTCATTTCATTCACAAACATTAATATTTCGATATGACTATTCTTCGATATCGCATTCATCCCTTTACAATTTTCCATTGAACATACTCATATCCCAACTTTGCTATTGAAAATTTTATATCCAATCGCTAAACTTAAATGAAGTTTTTTCTTCAAGATCTTTTGCTGCGATAAACTTCAATATTTGGCTTTCCACCATTATCTTTTAATTTTTATGGAAATATCTCAATCAGATATTGGAAAAAGTGGAATTCGCAGATTTTAAGTTATGCATGGCAAAGAATCTTGTGATGCGAAAAATTTAGCAAAGTTATGTGTCAATGATTAATCTATATTTTTAATTTTCTTTTATTCTGAATTTATCTCCATAATCATCATATAAAGATTCAAATACCCTTTATATAACTGTTACATTATTCAGGATTTTGAATCAATTTCAATACTTTGGGGCTTATATAAATTCAGAATGGAAGAAGAAAAATAACATTCATCATTTCAATTCATAACGAAACATATCTTTGTTGGTGTCCGGATATGAAAAAAATTCAATCCTTTCCTCCACATAAATTATCAACCCGGGGTGTTAGTTATTTCAAGACTAATGGGAAAGTATATTCATATACAAGCACATGGTCGGCTATAGACCACCGATTTAATCTATAACACAAAAATCACTGTAAAAACAATGAAATTAACTGTAGAAGTTAAAGGGCACCCACAACAATTAAACATGATAGTAACAATAGTAAAGATATCACACTAAAACACAACACTACAAGGAAAAGGGAAAACACATCACCTGATCAGAAGAGTGGGCCCAAATCTCTAATCAAGACTGCAATGAACTCACGAATTATAGGAGAAACAACAATCTATTGTGAATTCAATTAATGATAAAAGAATTTAATTACAAGATCTGTATGTCAAAGGGCTTAACCCTGATTCACAGCCTACAGGCTTCTTTATACAATTATCCTGAAACCCCCAATTCCTCTCAGCAACTTCGTTGTTACAAAAATAACGTCAACCAAATTGCCGAGCAAGAAACCATGACAAGGCCTGAGATAGTGCTTATACAACCAATTTTGTTACGCTGTAACAACAAATCAGGAAGACGCTAGAGATGAGGGGTTGTGCCTTGACTCGCGGTCATTACGCTCCTGTTTTATCGAGATCTGAAGAAATATCAGAGTTAATATGTAAAAAGGTAAACCTCCGTGAAAAATACTTCATTAATCAAATATCCCATGAAATATAGGAAGAAGGGTTTTAGCTCATGTGTTTTAAGGATAATAATGGTAGAAAGAGATAGAAAAATAGGGTAAAATGGGAGAGGAAAGTATACAAATTTGTTACCCAACATCTCCCCCCAATTGATCTATTTGCATGTCCTCATGCAACTAATCGTCTCATCACGTCTGGGTTGGACCGACTATGATCGACATGAAGTTGTGTGAGGTCATATTCTACAACCATTTCTATTCCTGGTGGCTTATATCCTTCTTCCAAAACAACATCCTTCCACCCATCTGGATCAACATTATGCTCAGCTGGCAACCATAGAAGGGGAAATTTAAACCTTAATCCCATCCATCTTACCCCACAGGTATGAATGCATGCCAAGTAACATGACATTCTCTCTAAAGCACATTCAAAGTTAGGTGCTCCAAATGGTTCTCTTTCCCTAATGGTTGAGGATGACAACATCCATCGTTTCTAACAACTATCCAGTGCTTCCTTGTGAAACATCATAATTTTTCCGACACATCGGTCAGCGCACCATGTCCGGGTTGCCATCATGTGTTCCTTATGGCACTTAATTTGTAAAAATATATAATTCTTTTTATAAATGTTTGAGGACTAACCATGCTCTCTTCTCATCATTAACAGCTTTCCGGCTTGATTTTCTTCAAATATATCCCAGGTGTTTCTCCATTTAATCTGATTGATGGTATAGGAGGTGAAAACCCTTAAATGTATGTCCCCCACGAATAGAACGAGGTTAAAGGACCGATCATGCCTTAATTAATACCCATGCATATAGAGCTCGCACAATAAGTGTTGTTCAATAATGTCATGAATTTTTAAAATACGGAGAAATTGAATGGGGTCCTCAATTTCGTACCAAATCTCCTTATATATAATTTCAAGACAAAAGAAAAGAAATTGTTCATGAAGGCATAAGGCAAAGCTTTGTGCAGGAGGTCTGCAGGCCATTACCTATTGTGCGAGGGAGAACATCTTCTCCTTATCTATCTTCAGCAACTGAACTTGTTCTTCTGACTCCTCTATTTTGGCCTTCTTGTTAACCTTCTTCAGCCGCACCTTATATAACTGATCCATGTACCCTATGACAACTCTAGCGCCCTGTTCTCGAACCCTAGTTTTTTTCCTTCCTATGGTCATTTGCTGCAAACTGCCACTTGTGAATTTCAGTGGCCAATACAAATTCTCGACCTTCCAAAAACTCATTGATCAGGCCATTTTGGGTAGTTGTTGTGGAGACTTCAATCTTCCACTTTATTTCCCTCCATTTGTATATTTTTACCTTCCTTTTCAATCTTGAAACTTGCTTCTTCAAATCTCAAACCTCCCTTTTAGTCTCATGGTTTCACTGAACTATAGCTGATACTTCTGCTTGAGAGGGATCCTTCTTTTCTTTCATTTTTCAACCCATTCTTGTTTAAGAATGAATTTAGTTTTTGGGCCTATGACAAGCTTGGAAGGCAACGGAATGCTATCGACATTCTCTATGGATTCTCTTTTCAAGCCCTTCTAGCTGGGCTCCCTATCTCTAGGGGCTTCTTCTTCTATGTTTCCTCCAGGAAGTTCTATTATCTGGTCGATAATTTCACTAACCCTCCTGTGTTTCAAGGTTTCCATAGGAATTTTTTCTTCGTTGTGAGCCTCTATGTTTTTTGGTTTGGTAGTGGCTGGGCCAATCTTGGCCGTGTCAAAAAAATAAGTACTAGGGGAACAAATACTTCTTTCATTAACTGTTTTGGCAATCAGAATCCCCTCGCCCCTCTAGGCATCAGGGACTGGAACAGAGAATGGGGAACAGACTCATCACCTTCATTTTTGGTTTGGACCGGGACTTCGTGCACTGCTACTTCAACTGGGGTCGATGTTGGTTCTTGTGGGACATAACCGATTCCGTCGCTATTTTTCCTTTCATCCTCCTGCCCTTTGCTCGCTATTTCTTCTTCTCAGGTCTATATTGGTTCTTGTGGAACAATATAAACCTCCTGGTTCATTCCTTCTTTACCTCCCTGTTCCTCATGAATCACCTTTGGTTTCACAATCAGTACCAGTTCTTGAGGTCTAGTGTCAATTTCGTAGGCTGACTTCTCCTGTTCTAGCCAAATTGGGGGTGGTTCTTGTGTAACACCCCCACCTATATCAGCATTCATATTTATATGGGTAGGTGATGTTGTTTTTTTCAAAACAACATCACTTTCCATTTCTCTATCCACAATTTTAGTACTTTTTTCTTCATTAACAAAATTCGACGACTGTATAATAGTATCGACTTCCTGCACAATGTCCATCATTTCATTCTCTTTGGGTTCTTCAAGTGAGGCCGGTTTATGTGTGGTAGCCTCGTTTATGCCACAAATTACCTCCTCCATTCTTATTTCTTCTTCTGCGGGCTTCTCAAGCGAGGTTGGTTCTTGTGTGGCAGCCTCCGCCATGTCGCCAATTACCTCCTCCATTCTCATTTATTCTTCTGTGGGATTTTCAAGTGAGGCTTCTTCTTGTGTGGCAGCCTTGACCATGTCGCCAATTACCTCCTCCATTCTCGTCTCCTTAGGTTCCTCCTGATCAACCATCATCTCTTCTTCCTTGGGTTCCTCTTGATCAATTTATTCTGAATGTTCTTCTTCTGCCAGACCAGCCGAAGAGGCTCATTCTTCTTATCTAGCACCAATTATGCCTGCTACCTATTCTTCTGAGAACCCACAGAATTTCGCCCAGGAGACCCGAAGCCTGTTTATTGAATCAATGACCAATGATCACACCAAACCATGATTAGAAAGTACTGTCTGCATTTGGCATGAACGCCGAGCAGCCTGTGCCATATGTTGCAGTTGTTTCAAGAGGAAGAGAGGCATGTTTAGGGCATGCACTTGATTATGTGGAATTCAGAAGTGTGTTAGAATTTTAAAGTGGTATTTGAACAGATTTGAGGCCCGACCCTCATAGGTAATATATTTTATTACGAAACCTGTAAATTCATCCCAAGGATATGGTACCGTTCGGTGCTCGTATCCTCTTCCCATTTGAACGACACTTTCTCTTCCTTGTAATAACAACTCAGGGAATTCTCGAAGATAAAATTTCCAAGAAAACCATTGCTGCCCCTGCTGCCTCAGCCCACTAACCTCTGTGATTGCCTCTTCTGTAATAGGAACTTCCAGACCTCTAACCCGCGAATAATTCTCCTCTAAATTGACTGTGAATTCCATTTTGATACCTCCATCAAACCCTTACAATTTTTCAAAGTAGGTATCCCACCCTACGTCGACAAAGAGTTTCCAAACCTCTGGATTGTTGTGAACTAAAACTGTGTTTTCAGGCTCATGTGGCATAGCCGGCCCACCCATACTATGGAGACTTGTACCAACACTTCCTGTAAAAGAAGACCGTTGGGCAAGGTGGTGGGTACCAAATTCAGAGGAACAACATAGTGAAAATGGAAAGGTGGTATCAGTAAATATGGCCAGTAAAACAATATGGTAAGTGTGGTAAAATAGAAATAATAATTGTTCGTATAGGGTGGATGAGACATTTTACGGAACCCAATACGATTTAGATGATGATACCACATATTAATGGGAATCGTAAGGTGTACCATGAGTGGATTTTCATATTTAATTTATGAGGTAATTATTACGCCATCCTTGTCATGACGGCACCCCCCCCCCCCCCAACTTAAATTTTTTTCCATCCGTGGCATTAAAATCTCTACATGGGATATTTAATTAAATCAGTAAAAGTCACGTGGAAGCATACCTGGCGCCCTAGCTAGACGATGTGACTGTTGGTAGGATGACGACGTAGTAATGATGTGGATGGAGCAACAATAGTGGTGTAACCACATCGGTGTAATAGCATTTGTGTAATAGCATCGAAGTAACAAAATCAGTGTAATAGCATGGGAGTAACAACATTGGTGTAACAACATCGGTGTAACAACATTGGTGTAACAACATTCGAGTAATAGAAACATGAGTAGCAGCATCAAGAGTAACAACAATGCGACTATCAACATTCAGTGTAGCAGCATCGATCGAGGAGTAACAGCATCAAGTAAGAGCACCATGAGTAGCAGCAACTGAGTAAGAGCACCATGAGTAGCGGAAACCGAGTAACAGCACCATCAGTAGCAACATCGATCAAGGAGTAACAACATCATGAGTAGTAGCAACCGAGTAACATCATCATGAGTAACAGCAACTGAGTAACAACACCATGAGTAGTAGCATCGATCAAGGAGTAACAACATCAGGAGTAGCAGCAATCGAGTTAGAGCACCATGAGTAGCAGCAAATGAGTAACAATACCACGAGTAGCATCATCGATCAAGGAGTAACAACATCATGAGTAGTAGAAATCGAGTAAAAACACCATGATTTGCAGCAACCGAGTAACAACACCATGAGTAGCAACAACTGGTGCTTTGGGAATTTTTTCTATGATTTTTACTCCTAGTAGTAGTTCCCGCAAAAAGACAAGAAAACAAAACATAATTATTTATTCTTTATTATTATTAGTATATATATATATATATATATATATATATATATATATATATATATATATATATATATATATATTACATATAAATATTTTACATCAAGGGTGCAGAGGAAAGATTCTCTGCACTGATAACCTTCAAACCAGATTTCTCAGAGAGTTGTTTAATAAAAGCATCCTTAGAGGCCGGTCGGTTGTATAGTCTCACACAATGTCCATTGACTATAAATGAAGCACGTATATCATCAATTATGACTAGCCGGACTATTCCATTATCAAATACATCGTCCACCTCATAAGGTCCCATCCAACATGTGCAAAGCTTCCCCTTAAAATCCTTAAAACAAGAGTCATAAAGCAATGCGCAATATCCACTTTGAAACACCTTATTTTTAATAAACTTATCATGCCATTTCATTCTCTACTGTTGGATAGCAATAGTTCACTGGACAACCATTGAACGAATTTTATCAAGTTCATTAAGCTGAACCAGTCAATGTTTCTGAGCATCTGATATATCTAACCCAACTTTTAGTGCTGTTTTGAGTGTACTTATTTCAAATTCTATTGGAAACAACGGGGCTTTCCTATAAACCAACTCGAATGGTGAAAACTTGGTTGTATTCTGCCATGTTGTTCTGTATGCCTAGAGAGCTTCTGGGAGCTTCTGAACCCAATCCTAATGATGGTATGCCACAATTTTTGTTAAAATGTTTTCCAATGTCTTTTTTGTGCTTTCCACTTGTCCATTCACCTGGGGATGGTATGAGGATATCACTCTGTGCTTGAAACCATATTTTTGCATGAGCTTTGCTATCTTGTGTGATGTGAATTGTACTCCTCCATCTGAAACAATCTCTCTTGGAGTACCGTAACGAGAAAATATTTCTTCAAATAGGAAATCAAAGACTACCTACTCTGTTGCTTTCGCAATATCTTTGGCTTCCACCCACTTAGTCACGTAATTAGTACAGACCAAGATGTGGACTTTCTACTGGGAATGTTGGTTAAAGGGTCCAACGAAGTCAATAGCCATTTCACAAAAGGCTCAATGACTACCTGTGCCTGCAAATGCATTTCATCATCTCTACAAGGCCACCCCATACATTGGCAACTATCACATCTCCTAACATAATTCTGAGCATCACGAAAAATGGAAGGCCAGTAATATCCCATTTGTAGCACCTTATGGCCTGTCCTTTTTTCCACAAAATGCCCTCCACAAGGGCCATCATGGGAAGATTTTAATACCTCATAAATATCCTCTTTAGACACACAGTGCCAGATCTTCTTATTCTCTCCTGTATGAAAAATCTACCCTACCATCCAAGAATATCGTGCACTATGATGAATAATCATCCATTGTTCCCTATATGACAAATAAGGAGGCACTTTCCCTGTAGAGAAATAGTTAGAAATATCTACATACCATGGAGGTTTATTAGACACTGCAAAATGATGTTCATCAGGAAAAATGTCTTCTATAGGTGTGCATTCATCATTGTTATCCATTCTATATAGGAAATCAGCTATTACATTATCTTTTCTTTGCTTATCTACTATTGTAATATCAAATTATTGAAGAAAAAGCAACCATCTCGTAATACGGCTAGCAGTAATAGGTTTATTCATAAAATACCTGATTGTTGCGTGATCAGTATAGAAAATAGTAGAATACCTGGTGATTTAGTGCCAAAACTTATTGACAGCATAAATGAAAACTACAAATTATTTTTCTGTCACCGTATAGTTTAATTTAGCAGGTATTAAATTCTTTCTAGCATAATAGATTGCATACGGTTCTTTTTCTACCTGCTGTCCTAAAACAACCCATACTCTTGTCTGAGAAGCATCAATATATATGTGAAACGGTAATGCCCAATCAAGTCCTCGGAGGGTTGGGACCATGCACACTAGCCCCTTAATTTTTGTGAAATTTGTCACACAGTCTCCAGTCCATAATAATTCTGCATCTTTTGTCAGTAATTGAAATAGTGGATGTGCTATTTTAGCAAAATTTTCTATAAAGCGCCTATAATAACCAGCACAACCAATAGATATACATACATGTCTAGGTGTTTTGGGTACCGGGAAGTGTAATATTACCTTTACTTTAGCCGGATCAACTTGAATTCCAGCTGCTGAAATAAAATGTCCCAATGCTACTCCTTATTCCCTCATCATATGGCATTTTATTGTACTAAAAGGTACATGGGTATATTTACATCTTTCGAGTAATTTATCTAAATTTTCCAATCCTTCCTCAAATGAGTTTCCATATGGAGTAAAATCATCCATATAGATTTCAACACTATCATCGACCGAAAACATAAAAATTCCAAAGATTTCCCTCTGGAAGGTAGCAGGAGAATTACACAGGCCAAATGGAAGGACCCTATATGCAAAGGTTCCCCAAGGACACGTGAAATTTGTCTTATCCTGGTATTCCGAGGCTATCTATATCTTGTTATATCCACTGAATCTATTTAGGAAGGAAAATAACTTCTTTCCAGCCAAGGTGTCCAGGACTTGGTTATTGAATGACAAAGGAAAATTGTCTTTTTGAGTTTCCTTATTTAGTTCCCTATAATCTACACAGATCCGCCATTTCCCATTATTTTTGGGAATGATAACTAGTGGGGATACCCATTGGCTATCTGAGATGGGATAAATGAATCTTATGTCCAATTTTTTTTGTAATTCTTCTTTAAAAATGTTTTTGAGAGCAGGATTCATCCTCCATTGAGTTTGTCTTACAAGGTGACAATATTCCTTAATATAAATATGATGAGTGCATAAGCTGGCAAGGATACCCTTCATGTCGGTGTAATCCTAGGAAAAAGCTTCTCGATGATCTTGAAGGACTTTCAAAAGATGTTTGGTTTGAGATTCGGACAGGTTCACGTTGACATTAAGTGTTTTCCCTCGTTCAGTCTCGATTGGAGTACTATCGTGGGATGAGGTTAAAAGAATGTATTCAATGTCTTCTTCTGGGTAAATGTTTTCCTATGTCTCATAGATGATGGAATATTTTAGAATATGTCGAGTTGAATTGAAAATAGAACTGGAATCATTAATGAAAGTGTCAATGGCATCATCTTCAATTTATTTTTAAATTAAAGGGCCTCCCCAATAGTGAGAACTGGTCTAACATCTTTTTTTCAGGTTCAGGCTCTCCCACAGGTAGAGGTCTTTGAATGGGTAATGATTTTTCATATGGGCTAGGTTCCGCAGGAGGATAAAGATTGATATTATTCATAACTATTCCATTTGATATGGTCATGTGCCCAGATCGGCATCCTATGTAGGCATCTATAGTTTCCAACCAGGGTCTTCCTAGGATCAATGGGTGACCACCTACTGAAGATCAAGTCTGCAATATAAGGAGGTCCATAGGGTAATGCCACGAGTCTACTGAAATTATCACGTCTTCTAATTTCCCTACTGGTTTAATTATGGATCGTCTACAAGTTCCATGATAGTAGGGGTTGGTTTAATGTTTTCAAGTCCTAATGTGTTCATTGTTTCAATAATAATAATGTTAATGGCTGCTCCCAAATCCACCAGCACGTTTGGTATTTCCACCCCATTAATCTGTACTATTAGAATCGGGTTCCCCTGGTCTTCGCATTTTACAGGCATGATTTTTCCTAACATGATATCGGATAGTCTACCCACTACATGAATGGTTAATGGATCCTTAGGTTCGCTCCCTAGTTTCCTTGAGAAGTATTCTTTTAGAGTTTTTGCGTATATAGGTACATCCCTCATAGCTTGTAATAGAAGTATTTTAACAAATACATTTTGCAGTTCCCCTAGGAAGTCAAATTTTGCTTGAGGGTTTGATTTTCTCAAGGCCAACCTTTCAGGATATGGAGGAGAATTTAAATGACCTTGATTAGGGATAGATTGGGGAGGTGTATGATTGATTATGGTTTGATCCAAATTCTCCCTAAATGTTCCTTGTTCTGTTTGTGTATCTCCACCATAAAATTGTTTTGTGATAATGGGTGAAGTAAGTGCATTTCATACTAGGCCAGACCGTAAATTTATTTCATTGAGCCTCGTAATATAAATTCTATAAGACAGCATATTCAGGGTGACTGTTTGCTGGACCCTTTTGTTATTGACATTTGGGTTGCGCTGGATAGGAAGCTGGGGACTAATGGCTAGGTTTCTTGGGGGTAAATTAGAAGGCAACTGAAGTTTTTGTTGATGAATAGGCTGAGGAAACTGCCGAGTAGGAGGGGGTCCATGCTAAGTATGATTCCTTGAAGGATTCAGACTGGCTTGAGGAACCAATTGTTGCCAAGGGGGATACTGATATTGATACCACATTGCTGAAAATGGTGCAGATTCGGGGCCCATACTAAAATTGTTAAAGTACTAGGATGGGTCCTAAAACATACGTAGATTCACCGCTAGTGGTCGAGGTTGCCATGGCTTCCTATGCCCCAGAAATAACAGCTGGTCCACTGTGATTTCTTCACTTTCTCCTTGGAAAACTTCTTTCAGCCTGGGAAAGGAAGGACATGCACTAGTTGTGTGATTGTTTTCACAGATCGCGCATGCTTCCACCATGTTCAGTGGGCATTCCTTCAAATGGTGTTTCTTTCTGCACCGAGGGCAGAATATGGCCATGTTTTTTTCCAACTCCATCTACTTTTGTTTTTTCTTTAGAGTGTTGATTTGGGCTGATAGTGTGCTTAGAATATCGGTCCTCAAATTTTCCAATTTATTTCCAATATCTTCTTTTGTGACCCCTCCACCAGAAGTCTTCGATGACTGAATCCCCTGTCCACTTCTTGCAGCTCTGTGTGAACACTTGATACTGTAATCATAGATAGTTTCAAATTTTTGTTTCGAAATATCCCTTTTTCCCGCTATATTCAGGAGTTGTAGAGAGTTTTCCCTGAGTTCTCTGAGGAGAATGATCTTTAGAATATCCTTGTCTAGGTCACTATGTCTGGACCTCTGCAATATGTATTTAAATCGCTCTACACAGTCATCCATATTTTCATCCTCTTTCTCTGCAAATTTAAAAATTTCTTCCTCAATGTCACGGGACTTACATTAATCTGTGTATTTCTCCAAGAAAGCTTCTTTCATTCCTTCCCGTGAAGTAATCGTACTCCCTCCTAGACCCATAAACCATCTCAGGGATGTTCCCTTTAGGGTAGCAGGAAATATCTTCAATTTCTAGGCATCGACAATATAGTCATATCCACGGAAAAACAATATCAAACTCAAAAAGGAACGTATCAAGGTCTTCAGAAGAGAACCCCTGAAAACTAGGTAGGGATGTTAAAGGTATGGGTCTCATTGGTGCATCACCTGTAATGCTTCCTATGGTAAAATCAATGGAGGAACTTATAGGTGCCATAAATACCCTCCAATACTCACTTGGAATTTTGATTGGTTTTGTAGCTAGTACCTGGAGTGGTTCAGCTGTAGAAGGTTGCGCCGCGCTCCCCTGGTCCCTTGGTGACTCAAAGTATTTTAAAAATTATTTTACCATATCAAAATCATTTAATTCAACAACAAGAATTTTTACAGCATTGCCTTGGTCCCTTGGGGACGAAAACCATTTTTGAGGTTCTTCTTTCCAGTTAGAGTTGTTGAATTATTTTGATTCCTTGCTTGCCACTTCTTCCCCTTCTGCTGCTGATAAGGATATCTCCTCTGCTGATACCCTATTTTTTAAAACTTCTGTTGTAGAAAGAACACTTTCCAGTACTGTGGATGGCACTGGTTGCTCCACAGACTACCCTCCATACCTCGTCTGGGTTCTAACCCTAATAGCAGCATGGGCTGATGTCTCAGATCTATATTTTTCAATAATTTCCTGAATGTATGTCTTCCTTCCTAGATCCTTCCCTTTCTTTGGTGGTTTTCCTCTGCCCCTCTTATTCAGATCCTTTTTCTTGCAAATTGTAAAGAGGGTTCATAAAAACAACAACAATTGTTCAGTACCGAGAGTAGGAAAAATAGCTTCCTCCCCGGGATGAGAGAATAAATTCAAACATACAATGAAAAGAAAAAGAAAAATTGAAGTTCGGGACTTGAAGCAGAGTAATAACATACCCTCCCCAGGATGAGAAATTGGCCCCTAAAAGAAAACAACAGGAAATAAAAACAGAAAAACTATACTACACCCAGGACTTAGGGCAAAGTTACAAAATACCTTCCCCAAGACGAGGGATTGATTTTTTTAAGGAAAGAAAAAAAATCATGCTATGCTCAGGGATTGGACCAGGGTAATAAAATCCCTCCCTAAGATGAGATATCAATTCTACAGAACAAAAAATAATAAAAAGAAACAAGAAATAAAGAAAGAGAAAAGAAAACACAAGGCACTTATGCTCAGGACTTGAAGCTGGACGATAGATTCCCTCCTTGAGACGAGAGATTGACCCTAAGATCTATTGCAGATCCTGTTCTTGCACCTGTTAGCCTTCCCCGGCAATGGCGAAAAAATTTTTGTGTCTGGATATGAACAGAATTCAACCCTTTCCTCCACATAAATTATGAACCCAGGGCATTAGTTATTTCAAGACTAACGAAAAATTATATGTAGATACAAGCACATGGTCTACTGTAGACCACAGGTTTAATCTATAACACACAAATCATTGTAACAGCAATGAAATGAACTAGAGAAATTAAAGGGCATCCACAACAATTAAATGTGACTGTAACAACAGTAAAGAGATCACACTTAAACACAACACTGCAAGGAAAAAGGGAAAACACAGCACCTGATCAGAAGAGTGGGCCCAACTCTCGGATCAGGGATGCGGTCTCACGAATTACAGAAGAAACAAAAAGCTATTGTGCATTCAATTAATGATAAAAGAAATTCATTACAAGATCTCTTTGTCAAAGGGCTTAACCCGAATTCACAGCCCGCAGGCTTCTTTATACAATTATCCTGAAACACCCGATTCCTCTCAGCAACTTCATAGTTACAAAAATACATCTTGTTACAATGGAAACCATGTTTCCCAGCAAGAAACCGTGAAAAGGCCTAAGATAGCATTGATACAACCAAGTCTGTTATGTTGTAACAAAAAATAAGGAAGACGCTGGAGATGATGGGTCATGCCTTGACTCACGGCCGCGATGATCCTGTTTTAGCCAGATCTGAAGAAATATCCAATGAAAGATAGGAAGAAGGGTTTTAACTCGTGTTTTAAGAATAATAATGGTAGAAAGAGATAGAAAAATAGGGTAAAAAGGGAGAGAAAAGTATACAAATCCAGTACCCAATAATATTCACCCTCATTTCTGATGGATTCAATTTATTTATGATTCTTTGAACATGAAACATTGCTTTCTTTTAGTTTACTTCTTGTTTTACTTTAGATGTAATAAAATAATGATTTTGGGTCAATAAAACTTCTTCGTGCTTTTAATTCTAATTAAATAAAGAAGTTAACTTGCATTGGAGAAAATCATCTTTCTCAGGTAAGATTAAATGTAGTTCTTCAATGGTAAGTTTCATGTGCCCACTATCATTTATTCACATTTCTTAATTTTTGTTGTAGTTTTTGTTGATCTTGAACTCTTTTTCTATAGATATTCATGAATCATTCACACCTCTACTAGATCAATTCATTTTATTTTACTCTTTAAGATTCTTGAGAGAAGCAATAATGATCATCATCGAATCAGCTTCACTGGGGAGTTTTTGAACCTCTAATCTGTTTGTTTAAAGCATTACTTTTATTAGAAAATAGTTAAGATGCTTTTATGTAGGTTTTTTCTTGAAGAAGAAAAAATTGCAACAGACGGAAACTTCTCATTCAGCATATTATCTATCATAACTTCTATTTACCTTCTACATATTGAGAACCTTATTTTTATATGAATCTGCAAGATAAAATAAAAAATTTAAAAAAAATTTTAAAAAATATCAACATGGGAATGAATGTACATATGCTTAACTTCTTTTATAATCCTTTGTTCAGAAATTCATATAAGCGATCTTGTTAGAGTTTAGCTTTTAATTTTTTTTTTTTCTGTTAATTTTTTCTTTCTTCATTTTTTATTTAGTTGATTTATTTTCTTCCTTATTTTAGGAATTATTTTCCTTTTTTTTTCAGTTTTGATTTTATTTTGGTGACTTTGTCATGATTTATGTGAAAGGTATTTTTCTTACCATACAGTTGTTCACATACATGGGAAGTCTTTTACTCTATCCATTTAAGTGAATTTCAATTATTATTAAAGACATATCTTTATGGAACCATAAAACCATCTTGCTTTAAATATTTTTAATGGAGAAACACACACACTTTCTAAGTGATTGAGTTTACTTTTTCAAGGAAAGAACTGATTTGAGTTTAATTCAATGAATCCCTCCCACCCCTCCACATAAAAATCCTCTAATTTATAGTTACAGGGAAATAATTTGGAGCAAACATTATAAAAGTATTATGTCCATTAAACATAAATCTCTATTTTTCCATCTCACCTCTTTCACTCAAATACATCATAAACTAAAAGCTTTCAAATCTGCTTATCGAAAGAGTGATAAAAAGAGGAAGCATGGGGAATACAAGTAAACACGTCAGGGCTATGGATGCTCGCTGGCAGTGGGACTAGGCTTGTATGACATAAAAGACAACTTCGTTGGGTTTCTATTCAGGCTCGCTGGTAGCGAAGCGATGTCAGAGACAATCCTAAAATGGATATATTCTTTATCAAAAACTCCTATCTCTATCTTCTTCAAAAAAAAATTTAACATGAGGAAAAAAAAAAAAAAAAAAAACAAATTTCCCCAAATTTGGATTCATCAATTTTACTCAAGTATGTTTTAAGTACTTACCTTTACAAACTCATATTTCTTAATCTATTTATATGGAAACTATGGAAATATTTTACTATTAGAAAATTTCGTGATTTTCATTATTTTTAACCTTTGGGTAAATTTACGTTCATTATATTTAATCAGAGATAATTGGTTCTTCTCCCGCATGTCGTTGTTGTTGTGGTAAAACATAACCCCTCCTCATTTTTTTACTTATATACTTCAAATAATTGGGACCCTTTATGAAAATTTTTTTACTAAACACCTTTTAGGATTTTGATCATGTCAATTATTTTTTAATTTTGTCACTTATTTATTTTTATTGGATTTCTATTTTGATTCTTTCTTAAATCTAATTTTTCATAATCTTTACAATGATACTTATTTCGCTTCATTTGGTCAACCGGTTCATAAATGGCACTCCTTTGAAGTTTTGATCATTTTCTCACTTTGGCTAAAAAATGTATAAAATGTACCAATATTTCAATTTTCGTAGTTAAATAATCTTCATTATAAAAATAAAAATTTATTTAATGTTTACTAATTTTTCATTTTCACTAATGGTCCTACAAAATGACCCAGCTAAATTAAACAATAGAGGAAAATATGTTTCGGGATATTGGTAATATACTCCAACTTGTTATTTTAAAACAAATTGTCAAACCCAAAATTCGAAAATTGCAAAGTGGCTGCAGTCTAGGATGGTTAGTCCATGTGGGCCCCACTTTACATCATTCCTTCCAAAGTCCTGATCTAAAAAATTGCGATCCGAAATAATTTTCAATTGTGAATTGCAAAATTGCAATATCGCAATTCTTCTTAAATACTTCAAGCCCATATTTTAAGAATTACGATGTCCGATTTTTAGTTTTATGCAACAGGTTAAGTTTTTTTAATATAAGGTTTTCTCATCCTCCTTATGACTCCCGTACCTCCACCTCACGTCATCCTCACCTCACCCTCCACCTTATTCATCCACTTAACTCCTCCCTACGTGACATCACCCTCATATCACCTTCCACACACCCTTATAACTCCCATTTACTCACCTCTCTTCCTCCCTTCTCTCTGTCTCACGTGGTGTGTATTTCATATCATTTTTGAATTATTCATTAAAATATATTATATTATATAACATTATAATTAATATTATATTTTAATTATAATATTTTAATTATAATTTAAATATTAATATTAATATAATATTTTAATATTTTAATTAATTAATAAATCATTTTTAATTAGTTTAATTTTATTTTCAAATTAGTTTTTATTAATCAAAATTAATAATGTAATTATAAATAATTAATTGATAATGCTAATTTAATTTAGAATTAGATTGTAACTAAATTAGATTAATAATATAATTATAATTAATTATCATTAATTAATTAAAAACTATAATCTAAGTTAGGATTAGAATTTAATTAAAAACTTCTGATTTTTAGCCCAAGCAACAAAAATTCCAGAATTTTGGAAATTTTAATATAGAAACTTTGGAAGCTCATAAATGAAGTTTAACTTGACGAAATGAGGCCCATGATGGCTCATTAGAAATATAAAATCATGGAGAAGATTTTTGAGTTGTTTCATTTGCAGATTTGATCATTTATTGGGTCTAAAATTCAGCAGAAGATCATGCTCCGAATTCTTAATAGAATAAATTTTCTGAATTTTATTTTCTACATTTTAATTTGCCCACAAATTCTTCTAAATATATATCCATTCGTCAATGATATCCTTGGCCAATTATATCAGCACAGAAATCAAAAGAAAGCTTATATTTCCTTTTTCAATTATTTATTTAATTAAGTTATGATTGGATTTATTTTAATTTCTTTTTGCATTTTGATTATATTTTGATTTGATTTTGCAGGAAAACAATTGAAGAGATGAGAAGAAGCTTTCAATCAATGAAAAGGCTCCCATAATTGAAGAATATGATTTTAAGCTAATGAAAATTGATGGAGCAAAACCACTCTTCAACAAACTTTCCTATGAAGAATCCATTTGTAAATATTATAAATAGTAGATTGCAAAATGTATTAGGAGCTTCTCTCCTCTGCAATTCTGTAATTCTTGATGGCACTATTGGCTAGAGGATTTAGAGGTGTAGGGTGAGAGGAGAAGAATCTCAGATCTAGAAATTATTGAGGTTTTTCTTACATTCTGAGTTATGTATAATGAACAGAGTCTTGCACTACTGTAGTTCTTATTTTGAAAGCAAAAGTTCAGGCATTGTAAAATACTGTTAGAGACCGGAGCTGGAGAAATGGACTTAATAAATTGGTATTTATAAAACTATTATTTTAAATTCTAGTTTCGTTTTATGATATCAGGAATGTGTCAATTTATTTTCATAATTTCAGACCTCAAAATTTCTGTAATATATGGAAAATTAAGTTTTCAGCCAAAGAAGGACATCAAAATCCAAATGTGAAATATGAAAACAAAATTGTAATGACCCTTAAAGGTTATGTATCTATGAATTAAATGTAATAAGTTACACCACTTGGTTTGAGAAACGATATAGGCATGCCTTTAAAGGAATATTAAAAGTCCTCATTCACTAATTGTTGCTTCCATAGATTGATTTTGATCACAATGTTTTTGAACCAACACTCTCCTTCCAAAGATAGTTGGGTGGCCTCTGCCACAAATTTCAAATTGATTTTAATTTTAGGGTCACCAATGTAAGCTATTATTCCATTGAAAGAAAAATAAAAACAAAACTAAGCACTATTAATCTTCCTCTACAATCCCCGCTCCATTGAGCTCCACTCAGACATTTAGGGGCATATTAAAGAGGAAAATTCATACGTTTTGGTAGAACAAGGCTTAAAAGTTGAAAAAAAAACATGCAACCCTAAGTCACAGAATCGTCGGGACCAAAATGAGAAAGATGAAAATGAATGTTTTGATGAAACCCTCTCCAAAAAAATGTAAAGATCAAATAAATATTTTTTAGGAACATGTTTATGATAGATAAAGGAAAACCTTGGAACATGGATAATGAACCATAATTGAACCATATTCCAATTTTCATTGATACAAATTTACATTTAGGCTTTCAAAATTCTATTTTAGTTGGTGAAGAGGCATACTAAGATGAAACGAAGTGCTTACCATAAGTGCATGTCTATGAAATTAACTGCCAAAGTCATATATTCAAGTTGAAATCAGTGGGCCATTAAATAAATTATATCAAAGGCAGATGTTGCATGATTAATTCATCAATCAATTAAAACACATAGTGCAACCTACCAAGGTTATATACTTGAGGTTAAGACCATGAAAATGAAAATGAAACATTTGATAGTGTAGGTGTCATTGAAATAACGGATAAATATAGTAAATCACCATGTTAATTTATAATAATTACCCCATTACCATTATAAACTTGATTTTGGGTTGCTATAGAATCTACGATTCTACAAAATCTCTTAATTTAAAATTTTCTTGTAATTGGGGGAAACTATCTATTAAGACCAATCATAGGAAATCAGGAAGAAAAACCTTGCATTTCAATTAATGGGGAAATTGATCCCACCTTAAAAATAAAATCAATGTGATGATTAAAGAAGGAAGGCAGGAATTTGTCCAGTTCAAATCCAATTAAGTGAAAACAAGCAAGAAAGAAAAATTTGAAGAGGGGCAGTTTATTTTTAAATAAAAATGAAAGGGAGGGGGTTGGCCTACCAAAAAATCTCCAGAATCCCTCCCCATATTTTCATGAGTAGAGAATCGTGATAATATAAAATCCAGATAAACCCCTCATGAAGCTACCCTACTAATTAGTTAATCTCATCCACTTGAGGAGTAGACTCCTAATTATACTATACAATCCCTATGGAGATGAATATTTTCTTGCATAATCTCCCTCTCATATCTTCATGTTTATCATCGCACCATGCTCGTGAAGTCCCCCATGCCAATGGAAAACCACTAACATGAAATGAAATATATGAATGATATTCCCCATTAAGATCCATCTCATCCCTAAGGGTAGGTGAAATTCCAAGTCTTGTGATGCTAGGATCCCATGCACATATTAGTGTGAGATTGTCCTATTGACACTACAATACTCGAGTCATTATTGAATACCCAACATGATAATAACAGAGCCTTAAATCCTATAACACTCCTCAAAAATATATGTCATCATAAAATTTGTCCCTAACCTGGAAGGGTAAATTAGTAATTTCTGAGTCTAGCACTCCATGGCTAGCCTTGATCCTGAGCAACAACCTTCCTCGCCATAGGATGAATATTGCAACAATCCCCCATTTTTCAACCATATAATGAAATTAATCTCCTATTACCATGGTCGCACTCAACATTAAGTGGGTTGATCCATCAGTTAAATAGATTCCTGGATCCCATAGCCACACTAGAAATTTACAACTCCCACTCCTCACTTGATGTCACTATGAAGCCCTTCTATATTATACAACCCATATGTGCCTTGTCTCTAACTCCTCTATGTAATGATATAGCCATGAATCATCAATAATAAATCTCGTACATAACAAATTATCCCCTATTTCTAGACCACACAGTGAAATATGTTATCCCAACGCCTGATGATGCACCCATCAATTGCTTGGATTTGAGACACCCTTCTGTAAACAAATTCTACCATCCACTATTCCATGTGCTCATATATCACCTTGGTATGTAATTCTAAAAGTGCATCATGTGGCTCCCTCATGATCATATCCATAAGTGTGATCTCTCGAGTGGAAAATATGATTCCACTATGACAAACAACACAATTCCCAAGACTATATTTTTTAGCTTGCACCATGACCAAATTCCATTGTCGAGAAGTCTCTCTATGGATACATTATGTCATATCCAAATGTCTTGAGTATGACTCTTGTGTCTTGTCACATATAATAAGAGCATCAAGGGGTAGTCACCAAAAGCTATATAACTATAATAAATACTAAAGAGTGATAGGTATATGGGTCTCTAATGGTAGGATCAAGAGCCCATATGGATACTCAAGGGTAAACCTATGGATGTACCTTTTTTCCCCTCGGATCTCTTGATAACTCAATAAAATACTTGTCTTCATTGAAAACAATGTCCCTAATTTCTCATCCATCCCCTCATTCACTCTGGGTAAGACGAACAAGATGGTATGTCTCACATCCCTATCTAGAGTCCTCCATAGAGGAAACACTCCAAGATCTTGTTGTCCAACAACATACGCCACTACACACCACCATTTGTCCATGTACATTCTTGCATGCTTTTATTAATTTTTTCATACCATTGTAAACCTTTGAATTCCATTTCCTAATGTTGTGTCACCTCATATCCTCTGGTGTCCCATATGTACCAATGCATCTATCACTCAACCCATGAATCCAATGCCATGTGAGTTGCTCCTTTTAATCCATGGTGCAAATGCATGTAGCATGGAACACCACCATACACCTTTACGATCTTCTATTGAACACTGCTTATCGCTTCATACACCTATGCACCACTGGATGCTATGGTCTAAAATTGGGTTTGTATGCATCTGGTCACATCCCTCTACATATTACTAGACTTTACATCATATATCTATGCACCTCTTGGTACAAATTCCTACTATTATACCACCCTATATCATATGGTATCCTACACATGCTAAAGTATCCACTAGTCTGCCAGTGAACCCACCATGATGTGTGTCATATATTCTCATCTTTCTTGGTAGACAAGAGTGAACTAACTCCACACGTGCTAGAGGGGATATCACTATTGTATTTATCTCTGGTGACTCTTATTCCCATTACACCACCAATGGGAGAGCATTGTCTCTATACAATGCCTTCTCTAGTGGCCTACCCATGCCACATCCTCCAAAAATATCATGTTATATTATGCTAATCATCCTATCACCTCATGCACAACCAACATGCAAAAAAAACCCACGGAGTATTCTCCCAAAGTGATTGGACACTTATGTCAATTGGAACTCCCCTAAAGAGTACAGGTGCTCAATTTTTGGGTGAAGTATATGACCAATGTCATTGACATCATGCATATCTAGTATATGAAAATAAGCCCCACCTAGATCCCAATTCAAACCTGGGATTCCCACATCACTAATGTCTGAAATATCTTGATAATATTCACTCTCTATTATGATCATATCCATAGGCTTAGCCCACTCCACCAGGTACCAACTTAGAATCTATCACCATCCAACCCAAAGGGAAGGATCAAAAATACATGTACCCATACATGAAACAACCTCAACATGTGAATGGTGTGCCCTACACAACTCATGTTGCCTCATCCCACTATCCTAGTCAACAAATGAGATCTAAATAGGTAACTCTTCCTCTCTCTCTTCCACGTACAAAGGTAACCTAATAGTGTCACAAGCCCAATATATGTATGCTTTAAGAGAGATTCCTTGATCCTCCAATGTGTACTCATCTAGTTGTACCATTAGGGAATCCAACCATTCCATGACGTGAGTTACTTTTTCTATTGACTGAACAAAAACTACTCTCATTCCCTCCAGCTCCTAATTTTGTTACACAATGGTCTCTTAGACTATCGTTGCCTTATTTTTCAATGTTTGGAGGTCATATTGGAGCTCTTGAAATTTCAATAGGTATATATCATCTATAAAATTGTTTAGAACTCTAGATATCTCTATGTATCCTGACACCTCATCAATGGTGGATATGTCTACTAGCACCCCGTGAATTGTGGATACCACTGTGTCTCCTACGACCTCATCAACCTATTATGGGAAACCATCATTTGGAAAATTTGTCACATATTTGGGTACCTCATAAATGGATGCATCATCAACAAATGGCCCTATGAGTGTATTATCAACACTCTCCACAAATTTTTCAACCGAGGCTATCATAGTAATATCCAACAAGGGTGACTCCTATGTCACACTGGGTATATCTACGTCCTCCTCACAATCCTGCATCTGCTCAACCTCATGTTCAACCTCCTCCTCAGACTCATTGTCAGTGTACCTACATCATATGCCCCATGATATAAATTATGACTTCCTTCTAGTCCCATCATCTAACTACTTTCATCCTATCCACTCCCTTTTAGGAGGTCTATTTTCCTGATTCTATTGACTTTCCCCACATGGTGTAAATGGATTCACCCAGATAGCATGCACACCTCTAGAGTTCATTTCATAGGAATGAAGATGGAACTAGTCCGTTATCTTCCTCAACTGGTCCAAGCTCTCATATTTATTATGGATCCTATCCCAGAGTTCTTGTATACTCCTTTCTATTGTTGGTTTCTCTGTGTCTCCATCAATCACTATGCATTCTTGACCAACTCTTCCATGACCTTCCTGGCTTCCTCATAGCTGTCCAAAATCATTCTTTGATACCACTGTAATATTACTATTTATTAAGTAACAAATGCATGCATGAAGGTACAACAAATTTAAATTTTAGGCACATATGCACCATCATAAAATTAAAGAAATCGAGAAAGAATAATGAGCCATTCCATTTAGAATGTTTAAAATTTGGTACAAAATAGGATAAAAAAATACATCATGGGATTGCCACTGCATACATGCAAAACTAAGGTGAAATTAAGTGGACCCAAATGTTGGAAAATGGCCCAAATAGATAACTCAGACTACCAAAAAAAAATTATTATTATTTTTTAATATTAAATGGTATTTCTTCCCTTAATATTGCTGTATAAATTCTAAAAATTTGATGTGAGGCTCCTCACAACAAACCCTTAAAAATCGAAAATGGTTTGGCTTAAATCCAAACCAAGATCAAGCCCACCAAGTGGTGTGTATTACCTAGCTTACCAAAAAAACACACCACTAAAGGAGTTTTTATTTCCAACCTGAATACTACCTTGAAAATTCTAAAATTTTAAATGAAAACAGTCGTAAAACCTAGAAACCCCCCCAAAAAAATCTTAGTAAAATTCCTACTCAACCAAAAATCCCCAATTTACTATGAGTTTCCTAATCTATCCAACTCTAAACAATGCTGCAAATAATATAAATGTGTACTAGAAGGATCCAACTCTTCGATCCTGCAAATTCATTCCAAAATCATGGGCTCAAATGAGAGAAATCCCCTATAAAATGTCTAGTACTCCAACCATATCTACTTGATTCTGAAATGGACACTCTGAAATTCCTCTATGCCTAGAAAATACATAGAATTGTGTAAACACCTACATAATCTTTGTGGAAGCCCGAAATATGGACTCCCTAACTTCCTCACTAGGAATACACTCAAAGTTCTCTAAAATGAGGGTGGAATTCCACCTGAAATTCCTATTCTAAACAACACTTTGGCCCTTGCTCCAAACAACTCCAGGAAAAGATGAAATGTGAAGTATAATAGTCAAAATATTCCCAAAAAAAGAGTCTCTCCTCCTTATATAATTTCTTTCCATGCTTCTAGAATCCTTTTTAAAATCATTTTATTAGTGGGGGCTATTTTCCACTTAATAGTTTTTTTTCCACCATTTCAATAAAATAATATTTTCTACCACTCTCTAATAAAATATTACTTTGCTGCACTTTGCTAATAAAAATAAAATCTTCCCCCTTTTAATCAAAATTGGGCAAAACCGCTTAGAAATTTTGCAGTCACAAAATAATTGGGAATATTACAACCTCATAAAGAAGAATAAATTGAAAATAAATGAAAACATAATACGACCCACTAAAGAAGTATTCATTACTGTCTGATGCTAAGAGTATAAGGTAACATAGAACTGGAAATATACTTTTCCTAGTACTTATAAGCCATTTATAACCCTAGCAAATTCTTGATGCCCACCCTATCATGTCAAGGGAATGACAACACTTCAAAAATATTATGGAAAATAATATATTCGTATTATATGGATTCTAAAATTAACATGTGATTCTAGGGATATTCCACCACCCCCCACCCCCTTAAAGATAATGTTGTTATTGCTCTTCATCTCATCATTTCTATATTTTGTTCCATCCTTTATCTCCTATTTGTATTTTTCCTTTTCATTTAAATTTACTTTATTTTGCATAATCATCTTTTTAAATTAATTTTTATTGATGACATATATCTACACTCATGATAGTTCTATAACTAGAACAACCACAAGTGGGATCCTTTGCCTTTAGAATGAATTATTCTATGTTTAAGAAGTACAAATAAGTAAAAACAATAACGTTTTATTAATATTCATGAATATTTACAACTATAAAAATATTCAATTTTCACTTTCATTTTTTTTAGCCATCTGAAATATTTCTTAACGATACTTCACTTAGATTTTCATTTATTAAGAGTAAACATAGAAAATAAGGATACATCTTCCAAACAATACATCCAAGAAAATTTAAGATAAAAATTTCTAAGAAGATGTTTTTCTGAAACAACAATTAAGGGAACATGACCTCTTTAAAATATATTGTCATTCCAAGTCAATCACTGACATTCACCATAGTTATAATTCATGCAAAATGACATTTCAATTTATGTATATTTATCTCATAAACGATCATTATGTAGCATTACTAAGTTTAAGTCTATCGCACTAACTTTTCTTGGTTAAACAAATCAATAATGCCAAAAGATTCAAGGTTCCATCCATATTTTTTTTAGCAATGAAATCAGACTCCATGTATCCACAACATAATGGAAGTAAGCGATTAGGCTTAGTATATAGTTTCACCCACAATAGTCACATGTACTGGATGAATTTCTAAAGGATAAATATACCATATTTGTAAGATGCAAGTTGCACACCTGCTAAGGCCATCACTAAATCATCAACTTGTAGGACTACATTTTTATGTGCAATGTTTGAGAAAACCATATAATTACCAACATCTTGCCACTACCACTTTTATCACTAAGTTTGGTAGAAATTACATAATCTATTTCATCTCATTCATTTCAATACATTATTAAACAATTGAATAATATTGGCTTTCCTCATCCCAACAATTATCATTTATGTATGCTCATATGCAAATCCAAAACCCTTTTACATTTATGTATTTATAGTTAACACAACTATGCATTTTTAATAAATCAATCACTTTTAAATACAGTACTCCTAGCATGATATAAGTTCCTTATAACATTCCAAAACTAACAGTCATATGTATGCATTGTTAAATAAATGTCAACTTCAATAGTCGATCATAGTTCTTTCATAATATCCTAATATATATAAAATCTTATACAAATAATTAATCATATAAAAACACTAATTCACCATTAGTACTTTAGTGTTACTAATAAATGTGGTAACAAATTAGAATCCAATCAAAACCAAACTCAATAGAGTATTGTCACCATTATACCAATAGCAATAAATTGAGCTACCACTATCACATTGTTTACAAATTTTAATAATATTCAATAAAATACGGAATGATGCATATTGAAATATAATTTTGAAGGTATTTTCAATAGTGTATTGAAATCTCACATACAATTTATTAGTATGGAAATTAAAAAAAAATATTTCATGCAATAGTAATTCATGAAAGGTAGTGAAATATACTAAATATTAAATGCTACCCACTATCATAAACCTGATCAAAATTCAAATTAATTCCATGACAACATGCAATAGACCATTAGTCATTTTGGTGAAGACCGACCACTTGACTCATTTTTTATCCTTATCATTTGAGGGGCTCTTTTAATTTTTTAAACATGCTATTATCCACTTCAAGGGCATCCATTTCCTCTCTTTAGTCTTTCATTTTCACACAAAATAATGCATCCATTCATTATTCTTTTATAAGTGATTCATTATAACCATGATCATTTTTATTTTAATGCACCATTAAAATGTATCTTAAAAGTATGCATGCAAAGGCTGGTAGTTAATCCACACTATCACGTTTTATTGTGTGAGTGCTCAAGATTGCCCATAAGTATAATTAAATGAAAAATAATTGCAATCTATCTTTTATCCACACAAAGACTCAAATTCCATGAGCATATTTATTTTCAAAAATATTATTGACTCTATCATTCTTCGGTGCAATCATCAACACCATCATGCATCTCATATTACATGTTATTTGGTCCATACAGTATGATATAATTTATTTAGTGGCATACTTTAGCTTATATCTGAAAAGATCATACCTATACTTCTTCTCATTCCTAAAGAACCCAAAAGGAATCAGTGTTCTAACCTTTTCTCCGATACCGCTTGTAACATCCTACAGTACACCTTGTGCAAAAAGACATAGGATCATAATTTTTTCTTCCATGATTTACTAGCATGGAAAAATTCCCAATGACTTATTCCATATTCCTTAACTAACCATTGAGTAAAATTACCATCGAAGAAAGTGGGACTTCACCCCTCAGTCAATGGAAGAAAGGGAGTCCATCATTTTACCATTGCTAAAAAAATTACAAAGAAACGTCATGTTTAATTTAACCATAACTAACTATAGTCATTACATTAATCATGATATCATATTTCTAAAAACACTTTACCCCACAATTCCTTGAGCATTGTGTCTTTATGGCGAGGTTTTTTTATTGCAGTGGATTATCTCGCGTTTGAATATCATTCACTGTACATGGACCAATAGTCAAGCGTAATGAACTCATTATATTCTATAGTGTTAATAATGATCCTTATTTCAGTTATTGCATAGGGGATGGTTTATACACTATAAATTCAGCATTCACATAATTCACAATTCCTTCCTAAATTACTATTTTCAACAATCTCCAACATCATGATTATGTAAATTATCCATTTATCAAACCTAAATAATCAATATCTACTAGTTATTTTTTAAACATATTTTCGTTTTCCACTTTCTTACACACAGATAAATAAAATGCATAAAGAGTATTGAGGCATGCCTCTTTATTGACACCATCCATGTATTAATTAAAAACACATAATTTCCAAACATGTCTATTTATCTATGCATGTGTATGACTATGAAACATGTCTAACCATCCAAATATCACATGCATAAAATAAAATGGAAAAAAAATACTAGGGAATCCACTTCAGTCCATACTTCACATGAATTAGAAACAAGGGAATAACTATATTTTACTTTTTCCCACGTAAATGGGGTAACATTTGAAAAGAATCAACATGGTTATCTCCATCCCTTCACGGAAGAAGTGGAAAATATTTCCAAAAGATAAACACCAAACTAATATTATTTCTTTACATAAGGACATATTCTTTTTCAAAATAAAATCATCACAACTACCCATAATTTTTAAAATAAACTAGCACAATAGTGATTATCACTGTGCATTCAAATACATATTCGTTTTCCAAGAAAAATAACACCATAACTACTATTTTTGTGTGTATAAATCAATATGAGTTTTTTCAAGAAATCTAACACAATAACTATTATTTTTTTCATATAGAGACATATTCTTTTTTAAAAAGCTAACATAATAGCTATTGTATTTGTACATATAAACACATTTTTTTTCATGAAGATTAGAAAAATAACTATTATCTATCTGCATATAAGCACCATTTTTTTAAAGAAACTAGCAAAATCATCTCATAATCTTCTTCAAGGAAAAAAAAAGAAGAAGCTATTATTTGTGTGCATATAAGCACATATTATTATTTTTTCAAGAAAATTAGCAAAACACATATTCCCTTCAAGAAAAGCATGGCTACTAATCTTTTTATGAACTGTTAGGATATTCTGCCACATAGGAAATAGTTAACTAAAACTTTGTTTAGTGTAGAGTTAGGTAAAGTGTGTTTCTTTACTATGTACATTTGTAACTTATAATCCGAAGGTCATGATTTGTAGTCATCTGACGATTCACTCTCTCCTTGGTATTAACGACACTTGATCCATGGCTTAACACCCAATTGGTCCATGATCTTTATTTAAAGAGCATGGAGGGTCATTTTTTGGTAACCGTTTATGAGAGAAACATATGTAAACTTTCTTTTTATATATATAAATTTCCTAAAGTGGCCATGTTGGCTTAGGCTATAGACTGTTTCCCTCTTCGAGGGTTTTAACCACATGATATACTGGTGTATTGATTTGTGACCTATTTGTGAGTGCTGACCTTTGGTTTTTGATCTAAGTAACTTACCCTGTAAATTTCTACATGGTATCAGAGCATGTTTGAGGGCCGCATCCATTGTTGATCCAGATCCGAAGCCGGTTTGACTACATGTGACTTCCATTTTCTAGATCTACTATTTCTGAACCTTTTTAGGCTTGGAGAATGGCTCTGTTGTGTCTAGAGCATCTGTTACAGTGAGGAACCCCTTTCGTTTCATGCGAAAAGGTTTTTGGTTGCCCAAGTTATGTGATTTTAGACCTAAAGGTATAAAGTATCTGTTTTTTAGTTATATTTATTAATCATTTTATTAATTTTGGTTCCCTCTATTTATTTCGGTTTTTATTTTTTCTATTGTCGGATCTATACCCTCTTCTTTGTGTATGCTCTTAGCTCTGCACTGTTTACGATATTTAAAACCAAAATCGGGAAAATGGGATTTTTTTTGCTACGTATTCTCTTTCCCCGCGTCTTCCTACGATCTCGAGAAATCAGAAATAGAAAAAAGAGATAGTTGTTGGTAAGGATAACTGAAAGTCTAACATTCTTCCGTAAGGGTAGTATTTTCATTTTTTTTGTGCTCGGATTTTCTTTTTTTTTTGCAAGAAAAAGCACGCTCACCGAAGACTTAAAAAAAAAAAAAACAGACAAACAAACCCTTCCTCCTTTCAAACAATTACAGATTCTTTTTACTAGCTCACTTGCTATAAATTTAGTTTATGAGAATAGAGGTCTTGGGTTCAACTCCCTTTCTCAAGCTTATTTTTATAAAAGTATTTTGTTAAAGGGACATGATGTTTTTTTTAAGTAGAACTTAATCATGAAATTTCAAACTGTTCCCGTAACTATTCAACATCTACAAATCTTTTTTTTTTTTAAAGGCATAACTTCTTCATTCGGAAGTCATTTTTCGAGCCGTTTTTTTTTTAATCAACCTAATTTTTTGAGATCTTTCCATTTGAGCAGTTATTTTGAGTTGTTTTTCGCTTCATTAATTTTTTTTTTGAAATGGAAATTTCTTGCCTGGTTATTCCTAACAATACCAATTATTTCCAATGGCTATCTCACATGGTAGATTTACTTAGAAGAAAAGGGCTTCATAGAATAGCCACGGGACAGGAAACTAAACGTACCAATGGAGATAAAGCCACTAAATGTCCATTTCTCAAGATCTTCAATTTCATATCCCTGAAATTGAGACCCCTGATGAAGCCATGAAAAAAATAAATATTATTTTTTGCATTCAAAATCAATCTGAGCCCACCGAGTTGAAAATGAGTTTCTTACTTTTGACCCCAATAATTTCTCCTCTATTGAATACTTTTGTCCAAATTCAAGACCCTTAGACTTCTTTTAGAAGGTGGTAAGGTCAAAAAGGAAGACGGTAGTCTCATCTACTCCATTCTTTCTAATCTTGGCCATACATAATCTGTATTTGTTTCCACATTCCATTCCACTAGAGAAGCCATCATTTCTCAAGGAGAAACCTACAAGAACCCCTATTTTGATGCCTTTTGCGATTATTTGATAAGAGAATAAGAAAAACTCTTACACATTGGTCTTATCACTTTTGGAAATTCTTCTAAGAAAGCCTTAACAACCCAACAACAAGAATATCAAAATAATCCCAAGAAGTAGTATCCTAAAAATTATGGTTCTAAACCAAACAAAGTTCCTAAGTAATTTCAACCACAAACTAAAAAAGAAACTCACCAAACTGATAAGAAAAACAAAACAAAAAAAGGAAGAAAACATATATAAATTGAAAATTTTGTAATCATGATGGCCATGTAGAGCCCAATTTTTTTAAAAAGATGGAAGCCTTGGAAGTAGCAATGAAGAAGCACCACATCAATTTGGAGACCTCTTTAATTCATCTTTAGGAATGGAACTTTCTGCTTGTGGTTATCAAGCATCTGGTTATGAATTAAATGTATATTTTTCTTCTCATTCTCATGAGTGGCTCATTGATTTTGGAGCTTCTTAACACATCGCAAAAAATAAAGCCATGTTTTCACCTTTAAATGTTTGTAACACCAAACATATTTATGTTGCTAATGATAGATATCTTAGTGTTGTAGGATCTAGAACCATTCATCTAGATAATGGTTAGTTTAATGATGTACTATGTGTTCCTACCTTGTCATGCAACCTTCTATCTGTTTATCAGATAAATCATTCAGGTGAAGGGAAAATAGTAGAATTCTCACCTCATGATGTTGTAATCAAGGACCTCAAAAATCCTAGACATGTTTTAGCTACTGGCATTGTTGATGATTCCATAAGGTTGTATAAGTTTGACAAATTTGGGTCATCATGCCTTCCCTCCATTTTTTTTGCTCATAATGATGAAGTGAGCAAACTTTGGCATGAGCGATTTGGTCACTTAAACTATCGCTCTCTTCAAGCTCTATGTAAAGAAAATATGGTGACCGTTCTTCCTATGGTATCTTGCGGAGATGATATTTGCTTTGGATGTGTACTTGGAAAACATCATCGGGATAGTTTTGACAAACATGCCTCCTGGCATGCTTCATCCTCTTTGCATCTTGTGCATAGTGATTTATGTGGTCCACTTCCTGTTGTTTCTTTCTATGGTTGCAAGTACTCCTTAACTTTCATTGATGTTTTTTTCCAGACGCACTTGGGTATACTTCTTAAAACTCAAGAGTGAATTTTTTAACATGTTCTTGGCCTTCAAGGCCTTTCTTGAGAAACTATCTGGACATCAAATTCTTAAGTTAAGATCAGACAATGGAGGAGAATATGTTAGCAAAAAATTGATGAAATTTTTCGCTGAGATTGGCATTCAGTTGAAACATATTGTTCCATATACTCCACAACAAAATGGTGTAGCTGAAAGGAAGAATCGCACTTTAAAATAAATGGCTAATTGTATTCTTCAATCTAAAGGACTTAGTCTCAATTTTTGGGCAGAAGAAGTTAACTATGAAAATTACATAGTAAATCACACTCCTATTAAGGTTTTAAATAATATAACTCCAGAAGAAGCCTAGAGCTCAATCAAACCAGATGTAAGTCACTTTCACATTTTTCGAAATGATTCTTGGGCCCATATTCTAGATGCGAAACATAAAGCCTTAAAACCTAAGAGTGAAAAATGAATTTTTTTTTAATATTCTGAAGATGTCAAAGGACATAGACTTCTTCAACAAAAATACAAAAATATAATCATTAGAAGAGATGTTAAATTTGAAGAAAATATATCAGCTTGCGAGACTAGTTCGACAGGTGTGCCACCTTTGGCCTACAAGCCCGATTCGACATATGTGCCACCTCTCTCTATCTCTTCTATTTTTGATATAATTCCTTCTAGTTCAAATGATGACAACGAATATGACAATCCTCCTCGACCTCTTGAATATATTCCTTCCGTTCCACAGCTTCCAAGATGGGTCCGCTCTACTCGGGATGCAGCAAGTTCTCTTGCAAGTGACCCTACAGATCGACAACGTACATGTTCTCCGTTCGAAAGAGCATCTTCCTTATTGGCTCAAGTTCCATAAAAACCTGATTGAGACACTTTTGAAGAACACTTCGGTCATCCATATCGGGATGAATATATGGATGAGGAATATCATTCCTTATTGGCAAATGATACTTGGGATCTTGTTCCTGTTCCAAAAGGAAGAAAACTTGTCAAATGTAGATGGGGTTACAAAACAAAGTTTGAACCAGATGGAAAATTTGATAGACATAAAGCTCCTATTGATGCTAAAGGATTTTCACAAGTTTAAGGCATTGAATATACTGAAACCTTCTCACCTGTTTCTAGAATGAATTATATTCACCTTGTTCTTTCCCTTGCTACCTCCTTTGAATGGTAAGTCCATCATATGGATGTTAAATTCGCCTTCTTACATGGAGATTTTCATGAAGAAATATACATGGAACAACCCCGCGACTTTATCCAAAAAGACTCTAGCATTGTTTGGCACCTTAGGAAGTCTCTCTATGGTCTCAAACAAGCTCCTCGGGCTTGGTATGCCAAAATGGATAGATTTCTACTAGATAATGGCTTTTCTAGGTGCCATTATGACAACACTGTCTACACCAAGAAAGTGGGTAAAACCTTCACCATCCTTGTTATTTATGTTAATTATCTTATTGTTACTGGTTGTGATCCCAACCATATAAATGATGAGAAGTCTAGCCTCAAAAAGAAGTTTGAAATGACAGGCTTAGCACACTTGCATTATTTCCTTTGTCTTCAAGTCTTGTAATCCAAAGAATGTATTACCCTTTCTCAGTCCAATTATGCCTCTGATCTTCTACACTACTTTCACATGGAATATTGTAAGACAACCCCTTCTCCCTTTCAATCTAGAGTTAAGTTTTCAGTCACTTGTACTACCCCTAAAGTTGATGCTACCTTATACTATCAACTTGTTGGTAAAATTTTGTATCTAACCCATACCCATCATGAACTTTCCTTTGCCATTGGTATTGTTTCTCGGTTTATGCACCAACCTCATGAAAGTCATTAGAAAGAAGCTAAAAGAATACTTTGATATATTCGAGGTATAGTTCAGTTTGGGATCCATTACACTGCAGCAACATCTCCATTGTTGATTGGTTTCATTGATTCTTATTGGGTTGGTGACCCTAACGATCGAAAGTATATTGCAAGATTTGTATTCACTCTTGGTTCAGGGCCTATCACTTGGTCCTGTAAGGAAAAAAGTTCCATATCTATTTCTTCGTCAAAAGCATAGTATCATGATGTCGTTGAAGCCAGGAAGGAAGCCATGTGGCTTCGTCAGATCCTGTCTAAATTTGGTCTTCATCAAAAACATCCAACTACACTTTGGTGTGATAATCAAAGTGCCATTAAGCTATGTAAAGATCCAGTTCAACATCAACATATGAAACACATTGAGCTCCACATAAACTTCAGCAAAAAGCTCATTCATGATCATGTTCTTAAAGTGGAGTATTGTCCAACCAATAATCAAGTAGCCGATATTTTTAAAAAGGCTCTCACAGAAGCGAAGTTTACCAAACTTCAATCCATGCTTGGATTTTAGTAAAGTTATCATTAAGGGGGGGTAGGCTCTACTTCGTTCTTCCTTCTCCTATTGTGTCACCTTTCTAAATCCTTCAATCCTATCCCAAGTTGTTCTTTAGGGGGTGTGTTAAGAAATTTTGACACATAGGAAATAGGCTCCTTTTTTGACACCTTGGTAAATCCTTTAATCATATCCCAAGTTTTTCTTAGGGGGGGTGTTAGGATATTCCAACACATAGGAAATAGTTAAGTATAACTTGGTATAGTTTAGAGTTAGGTAAAGTGTGTTTCTTTACTATGTACATTTGTAACTTATAATTCAATAGTCACGATTTGTAGTGACCCGATGGCCCCCGCCCCTTTATAAAGCTGAGCTACATGCCCCTCTCATTACTCACTCGATTACCTTGGCATTTCACCCCCCTCACTCTACTCTGGCTTCTCACCGACTTCAAAATGCTTTAAAGCCCTGGTCCTAGCATGGAGCTGCATAATATCATTTGTACTGTTGCACTCCCTCCTGCGTAATTACCCCCCAGATATTTCTTCCCTTTTATCCCAAATGTTTCTTACCCTTGTGTGTTACTTTTTCTCCTAAACTACTCTCCTCGGTCCAGGTGCGCAATGGCTCCAAGAATTCACCAACGCACCATCCACGAAGGTCAGAGAAGGGCTCTCCCAGGACTTTATCATTGTGAAGAGGATAATCATCTCGAGTCGATTGATGGCTCCTCTTCTAGCACTTTTACGCATCATATTCCTGGTCCTAGTACCGTGCAGAAGCCTCTAGGCATGCTACATAGAGATGAGGTCGTGGTTTGAGGAATTTTACCATCTCTCCCCAGACGCACTCCCAGCAATGCAATTATTTCCCTCTGGCGGCTCCGGAGAAGGAAGATGAGCACATAGACATCTGGTTCATGGAATCCGATGGCATCTGGACGCGTGTCCACGACGACATAGACCAAGACACCCCCATCCTCTGCACTCCAATTAGCATTCTTAGGCAAACTGCTGCAGATGTGGAGGCAGCTGCTATGTAGGCTCCTGCTTGCCCCATTGAGGAGGAGAACCCCAAAAATGATGATTAATATGATAAGTAAAGTCTGCGCATCTGCATAGTTCTCATATGTTTTTTTTCATGCTCGCTCTCAGTGCTTTTCTGCTATCGTTTACTTTGTGTTTGTTAGATATGTCAGCGCTACTGTGCATAATGTATTTCTCAGTTTTAAGTTTTTTCTACGCTGATTTCCTCCCCCGAGGCAGCCCAGAAATAGTGTAACAAAGGCTGGGATCGATTAAGTGCAACTTGCCAACTCAACCTATAGTATATGTAACTTTATGTTTTCGAAATTAATAAAATAGCCCAGCTTACCAAAAAAAAATATTAAGAATATTTTATGAGGATGAAATATATAACATGTATCTAATATTATTGATAATTGAATTAAAATACTAGAATATCTATTCAAAAATAGATATGTCTATTAAAATATAAATTAACTATAATTAAATAAATTTTCAAATTGCAGATTTAATATTTTTTATTATTATTGTAAATTTAATATTATATAAAATTTTAAACTATTAAATATATAAAGAGAATGTTAATTGTAGATATAGAGTTTAAATTAAAATATATAAAGAAAAAACTAATTGTAAATATAAGATTTAAATTAAATTTTTAATGGGGAGATTTATAGGAATATTAGTCCATCTGGTTAAATATATAAAGAGAAAGTTAATTGCAAATATAAAATTAAAATTAAAATACATAAAGAGAAAGCTAATTGTACATATAAAGTTTAAACTAAATTTGCAATGGGAAGATTTATAGGAATATTAGGCCATGTGGTTCAATCATTCTATTCGCTGTTTTTTAATGAAAATTGATTATTGTTCGAAAACTATTTTTGATAGTATAATTTTTTCAACACCTCTAAATATCTCACTCTACTCAAATTATACACGAACTTACAATTATCACAACTTTTTATTAAAATTTTGGTAAAATTCATTATAAAATTTTCATAAAAAGAGTAGAAAAGAGTTTAAATATCTTAATTTATTTGTGTATATCTTATAACGAGGAGACTTTAAAATAAGCCTAGTCAACTTAGCACTAGCCCTTCTAGATTTCGTCTTGGTTACTGATTCAGGCTGCTTCATGGCAATTCCGGAGGGCCAACTGGACGCAATTTCACTGTCAGCTATCATCTTCGCCTTCCTACCTCCTATTTCCTTCGATTCAACTTCCTTTATGTGGCTCTGAATTTTCTCTTTTTCTTTGAATTCGAGGCACCAGTCGCACATGTTTGTGCATTCTAAATCTAATTGATCGGAATACAATCTGCTACAATATCTACAAGAGTGGTCAAATAGTGCACATATGAGAGTTAAAATACCTATTTTGTTAAATGTGACGCTGCATTAAGACATCGGCGCCGAACCTGACCTCGCCGCCCATGCAGTCCCAGCCCACCAACATCGTCACCTCTCTTTCAAATTTTTGACTCCATATTTGAACATATATTTCACATGCATATTTTAGATGTTTCTCTTTGATCTATAAAATTGTATTTCCTGCCTTTGCGTATATAAGCCAAGCAAGGCAAGGCCTCTCTTGTAATAAATAGAAAGAACTTTGTGTTTTTCTATTCTGTAGTTATTATTTGTTGTTTTAGTTATGGTTTGAAAACCCTGTTGTCTCCATCACATCAATTATATGTGTTGTTGCACTCTGAACTCCAACAAGTGGTATCAGAGCCAGTTCTCACGGATCCAATTCTTGATATCACGTCGTTGAAGTGCTGTACCAATGATCCCTTCTTTTGCAAAGCGTTGTGATTTTCTGGAGACCTATGGAAGGCAGAGGCGATGACTAGTGGAATGGAATGGCAGCGTGACGGGTTTGTGAGGTCTGCATTGAACTATGGTTTAATGTGAGCAATTTTTGGATATTGTTGCGTAGGAAGTGGTAGCGGAATCGAGTAATGAGAAGAGTTGTCGTAGCGTAGTGAAAATTGTGGATTTAGTAAGTCCTTTATTTGGTTAACAACTTATTTAGTTAACAACCTTCATAGCATTGGCAGGAAAATGAATTTGCATAAAACATGGAAAATGGTGATATATTAGCGTATTTCACTTTCAATGTGTGCTTGACGTCTTAAATAATATATTATTTAAGCAGTCACTTTAAAATTTTGTTCTTAAAGTGATATGGGATCTTATAACATTCGATGTGTTTTATAATCATTATATAGGTCTAATAATGATTAACTTAAGTTTCACATTTTAAAAGAAAAAAGGAAGGTCGTCAAAGTAAGGGCATTATGGTTTAAAATAATAATTTTAAAGGAGGTTGATTTTTGGTGCTTAATTTTTTAAATGTCTTATTTTATAAGTGAATTTTTTTGGGTGTTAATTTTATTGAGAATGGAGACAACATTTAATGATCTCGAGAAGTTGAGCGGGGCTAATTTTTCCCTACGGAAATCATAGATGGAGGATATATTGATTGTAAAATATCAGTATTTGTCAATTGAGGTTGGAACAAAGAAACCTTCATCTATCACAAATGAGGAATGAGATAAGCTAAATAGAAAGACGATTGCGACAATCTGCCAATATCTAGCAAAGAATGTGTATTTCTATATGTTTGGAGAAAAGATGGCGAAATGATTATGGAAAAAGTTCCATGATCTATATGAGAATAACATGGCATCAAACAAAGTGTTCTTGATGAATAATATTTACAATCTCCATGAGCACTTGAATGAATTCAATATTATAACTAGTCAGCTTGCTTCTATTAAAATAATTTTAGATGATGAAATTAGAGCTATTTGTTAACATGTTCTATGCTAGATAGCTGAGAAAATTTAATTGTGGCTATGACTACTTCAACACCTGCAGGGACCCTGATGTTTGATGATGTTAGCAATAGTTTAATAAATGAGGAGTTGTGACACAAGTCAATTATGGAAAACAAGGGAGGAGAAGCTCTAGCTGTAGCTGATCATGGTAGGAGGATTGATCGAGGCCGGCAAGGGCGATCAACATCGAGAGGTCGATCAAAATCAAGGAGGGGAAGGATCATCTGCTTTCACTGTGGCAAACCCGGGAACATGAACAAATAATGTCGAGCCATGAAGAAAGGACAAAAGGATCAAATACCAGCCATTACAAATCAAAATTCATTCAACACAAATGAAGGTTAGACTATTGCTAAAGTCATAGATGTTGATGTGCTGTTTAATATTTTAGTAGAGGATGCATGTTTATATACATCTAGTGGTATCTCTGATTGGATCCTTGACTTTAGGGCATCTCACCATGTAACCTCGTGCAATGACAATTTTGTTACATATAATCTTGGTGACTATGGTAGAGTGCATTTGGGAATAACCATTTTTGTAGTATTGTTGGAGTGGGAGATGTCCAGATCAAGATGAAGGATGGACAAGATATATTGTTGAAACAAGTTAGGCATGTATCGGAAATGTGCATAGGTTTGATCTCTATGGAACAGTTGGGCGATGAAGGCTATTTCAGAAGCTTTGGAAAAGGAGGCTGGAAAATTAGCAAAGAATAATTGGTCATGGCCAAAGGACCCAAGACAGGAACACTATATACATTGAAGGAAGTGATAGGAAAACAAAATTTGGTTGTTGTCACAAGAGAAGGAAATTCAGTAGATTTGTGGCATCAGTGCTTGGGTCACATGAGCGATAAGTGTTTAAAAATCCTTGTTGGTAAAATTTACTACTAAGTTTGAGATACTACAATCTTGATCTTTGTGAGCATTTTATATATGGTAGAAAAAAAAGGGTTTCATTTATTAGAGGTGGTCATGACAGAAAGAAAAATGTGTTATAATTGATACACTCATATGTGTTTGGACCAGTTAACATCAAGTCATTAGATGGAGCATCATATTTTGTAACATTTTTAGATGATGCATCGAGGAAGGTTTTGGCCTATTGCATTGAAAGTAAAAGTGAAGTGTTTGAAATAGTTCAATACTTCTATGTTTTTGTTGAAAGAGAGACTAATAAATTTCTCAAGTGCCTAAGAACAGATAATGGTGGAGAATATTGCCCAAATGCATTCAAAGAATATTGTAACAGGTTTGGCATAAAGCATGAGAAGACTTTTCCTGGTACACCTCAAGAGAATGGTGTTGCAGAACGAATAAATCACACAATTATGGAAAATTTAAGGAACATGTTGTCCAATTCCAGTTTGGACAAGCATTCTTCGGGAGAGGCCACTAGGATAGCTAGCTACCTCATAAATAGATCTCCATATAAAGCCTTGGATGGAGGCATCCCCAAAGAAGTTTGGATTGGTACGACGTTGAATTATTCTCATTCGAAAATCTTTGGTTGTGAAGCATTTGTACATATTCCCAAAGAAAATAGAACTAAGCTAGATGATAAATCTATGAAATGAATTTTTCTAGGATATGCAGATGAAGAATTGGGTTAGCGTCTATGGGATCTAGTCAAACATAAAATTATTAGAAGCATGGATGTTATATTTAATGATTCATAAATTTTTAAGGAGAATGTAGATGAGGTGGAAGTCAAGACAGTTATTGGCAGGTTTGAAGAGCAGTATGAAGGAATCCCACCAATGCAAGAAAATGGGCAGCAAATTCAAGAGCGGGAAGGACAAGAAGGGGAAAGTGATGAGCACGAAGAGGAAGGAATGTTGCAGGAAACTTTACAGGAGATTCAACCTCATAATGCACCACCATAGTTGGTTCACATATCTTCTAGGCCTCATAATCCTTCACAGAGGTATTCTCATTCAAACTATATCCTATTAACTGATGAAGGTGAGCCTAATTGTTTTCAAGAGGCTTGTAAAGTTGAGCAAAGTAAATAATGGGAGAAAGAAATAGAGGAAGAAATGAAGTCTTTGTTGGAAAATAAAACTTGGGAATTGATAAATACCCCAAAATGTAGAAAGGTTTTTCAAAACAAATGGGCGCATATAGTTAAGCATGAAGGTGACGAAAAGAATGAGAGGTATAAAACAAGGTTGGTGGTAAAAGGATTCACCCAAAGGAAGGTATTGACGTCATTGAAATTTTCTCACCTATTGTCAAAATGTCATCCATTAGAGTCATTCTTTGTCTTGTTGCTGCTTTAGACTTATAATGTGAACAGTTAGATCTAAAAACTTCTTTCCTTCATGGAGAATTGGAGGAAGAAATTTGTATAAAGCAACGAGAAGGCTTCATAGAAAAAGGCAAAGAAGACCTTATTTGCAGGTTGAAGAAGAGTCTCTATGGCTTGAAACGGACACCTTGACAATGGTATAAGAAATTTGATTCATTCATGTTACAACATGGTTTTCACAGGTTTGAAGCTGACCATTGTGTCTATATTAAAAGGTAAGATGAAGGAAAGTATCTCATATTATTGTTATATCTGGATGGCATGTTTATTGTTGGGCATGATAAGAATATGATCAATAGGTTGAAGAAGGATTCAGGTAGCAAGTTTGCAATGAAGGATTTGGGTCCATCACAATAGATATTGGGCATGAGGATGATGCGTGACAGGAACAACAAAAGGTTGTGGCTGTCATAAGAAAAATATATCAAGAAGGTGCTTGACAGGTTTAATATGCAGGATGCCAAGAAAGTTGGTACACCCCTTGCAGGCCACTTCAAGTTTAGTGTTGAGTTATGTCCCAGTGACAACAAAGAGAAGGAAGAGATGAGCAATATTCCTTATGCTTCAACAGTTGGCAATTTGGTGTATGGCATGGTATGTACACGAGCAGACCTTGCATGTTCAGTGGGAGTTGTGAGAAGATTCCTTGCGAATCTGGGAAAACAACATTGCCAAGCCGTAAAATGGATTTTCAAGTATCTTAGTGGCACTAGTCATTATTGTTTATGTGTTGGTCATAACTATACTGTGCATAGAGGTTTTACAGGTGCAGATATGGCTGGAGATATAACCATTAGAAATTCCACTACATGCTATTTGTACACATTTGCAAGTGCAGTTGTATCTTGGGTGTGAAGGGTACAAAGAATAGTAGCTCTCTCTACAACAAAAGCATAGTACATAGATACAACAGAGGCCTGTAAAGAAATGTTGTGGATGCAACGATTCCTCATAGAGATAGGAATAAAGCAGGACAAATATGTGTTGTATTGTGATAGTCATAGTGCCATTCACTTGGAGAAAAATCTAGCATTTCACTAAAAAACCAAGTACATTGACTTAAGGTACCATTGGATCTGACATGTGTTGGAGAAGGGAAAATTATCTTTGGAAAAGATCCATACATATAAGAAACCTGCTAATATATTCACTAAGATTCTACCAAGAAATAAGCATCAGTTATGTACAAGCATGGTAGGGCTTGGTGTGACTTGATTCAAGATTCTTTCTTCAAGTGGGAGAATGTTAAATGTGAAGCCGCATTAAGACTTTGGCATTGAACCTAACATTGCTGCCCAAGCAGTCCCAACCGACCAACGCCGTTATCACCCTTTGAAATTTTTGGCTCCATAGTAGAAACATATATTTCACATGCATATTCTAGATCTTCCTCCTTAATCTATAAATTTGTATTTCTTGCCTCTCCCTATGCAAACCAATCAAAGCAAGGCCTCTATGGTAATAGATAGAAGTCTGTGTTTTGTTGTTATAGTTCTTGTTAGAAAACCCTGTTGTCTCTATGAGATCAATTTTATGTGTTGTTGCACTCAACCCAAACATATTTGAGAGAATATCGGAAGGTTTAAATGTATTCGATGCAATCACTAGGAGCCAGAGTTTCACAGGTGTTGAAATCGGTGGTAGCATCTGTGGCATTTGAACAAGAGTTCCTGAAATTCGATGTCGCCACACATCAACATTCCGTTTCCTTGTCTTTCTTCGTGTTACCGAGGGCATATCGGATTTTCTTTCTTTCGTGATCCAGGGATGAGCTCCAATGGTTGGTTTCCATCGATCAATTCAGCTTCTCCATTTTATTACTTTCGTTATCCCATAGATAATTTATATGAATCTAAACTATTTTCTACCGTTAGTTTCCCGCATCGAATTTCAAAGCTCACGGATAATGATGGACCGTATAGTTAGAAAGACCGGAAATTTTAACATACCTCACCATATTCGGAGGGTGAAGGGCATGGCAGATCATATTTTCTAAAACAATAGGTAAGAGTTCAGAGTTCAGACGTTATGTGTAGCTGTGTATCCTAGAGGTTGCTGATCCCATACAACGAAAGCACCCTACCTGCTCGCAGCACGACAGATTCATCGCGAGCCTCCTTCTGATATAACGTGTCCTGAGCAGTTCCGCTGAGAGAACAAAAAGTCACATTCTAACTGTTAGACGCCCGGGGATTCACGGCAGAGAATTTTGACTTCTTCGTTCAAGGCCGACAATTTCTGATCGTGGCATGTCTCGTTGGTTGCACTTTAGGGACAATTTCTGGGTGTGCATGTCTTGTGGGACCTTTGGGTTTAATGTCTAACTCTTCACTTTTAAATTTTATTTATTAGTAGCGAGGATTAAATCTTTTTAAGATTTTAAAAATGTTAATTTTTATTTGATGTTTAATAAATTTATGGTTGGTATAGATTTCTTTAATGGTCATATATATATATACAAATAAAGTATAATTTAAATTGTATTTTTAAACCTATAAAATAAATTAATGGTTAGATTTTTTTAGGCTTGTGTAACTACATAATTTAAACTTATAATTTCAACATATTTTAAATAAAATTGATAAAAAAATATTTAAAAAAAATTCAAATATAAAATAATCAAAATATTTGATATATATATATATATATATATATATATATATAATTTTTTTAAAACCATATACGATATATAATTAACATTAAAATATTTTATCTAAAATACTAATTACAATATTTTATCTATTGATTCTATAATACACATTATTTTTTTAAATAGATTTATCTGTTTTTTTCAAATTAATAGATTTATCTTTTTGGTGAGCCCTAAGATTTCGGGTAGTCGCAAGTATTATGGCACCCTAAGGACAATTTCTGGGCGTAGTATGTTTGGTGAGATCTTAGATTTTAATGGCAAGAGACTTCTACGTGAGTATGTTCAGTTATTTTTTACTAGTTTAGAGGATTAAATTGTTGGGATTTAAAAAAGAATTAATTTAAAATTTAAAAAAATATTGATTTTTTTTATGCTTAATAAAATTTTTGTTAATATGGATTTATATTGGTTATATATATATATATGTATACACTCAAATATATATATATATATATATATATATATATATATATATATATATATATTGCATTTTTGAATGTATAAATATAATTAATGGAAAGAAAATTTAGTTAGGTATTTAGATTGATTACACAACCTTAACTTGTAAATTTGACAAATTTTCACTATATTTTTTAAACAAAATTGATGTAAAGTATATTTGAAAAAAAGAAATATATAAAATAATAAAAATAGCTGAAATATTTTAACCATAAAAAATTATATTTCAATCACTATATGTAATATATACATTATATTGTTTAAACCATATACAATAGATTTTATTCTTGTTTCTCGGAAACACGAAATATTTTTGTTCATCAAATCATAGGTAGCAATGATATCCTCAAAATGTAATTAAAAGCTATGTGTTTTCAATGAACATGTTGTAAAATATTCATTTGTTTTAGTTGAAACTATGCTATATTAAAGTTCATAACAAACAATTTGTTTAGGAATTTGTAGTTCACTGGCAACTATGTCACAAAAAAGAAAGTTTCCATGTTTCAATTTCTTTAGAAAATATAAGGACTTAATATCTTTAACATGGGACATTGCAATGTAGACAAGTCCATGTTGCTCAATTCCTTTTGGATAAAAATCCAATCTATCCATTTTCAAGCCTTGTGATCAATGTATGGTTCATGCACATGCCAATTCAACAAGCAATTGTCCCTGTGTGAAACCATTATTTCTATTTGTTCACTATCCCTACAAATTCTAGTGGTAGGTGTCCAATTACACATTATACCTTCTTCGAATAAGTGGACCATTTTTTCATTGAATAGTGTCAAACCTTGGATTAGAAAATTCAATCCAAATCATGCCTTTCTCAAATGCCATGGAAGATCTAAAAATACTTTCAACACCATTGGCCAAGCCATCCTGAATATCATAATTGTTAGCAACCAATTCAGCAAGAATATTTTCTTTGAGCACAATTGTAATTGGAAATTGCATTTTAATGTTCCTATTCGAACATGTATTTGTTAAGTCAGTTATGTTTTCAAATGAATTTAATGTGATTTCTTTTATATTAAAGAGAGACAACATTCCTTCATTGTATTCTTGACCTTTTTTGTTTAAGTAGAAGAGATATGGGAATTTTAGATCATTAGGTGGGAACCTATAACAATGCTTAGTCAAGATTGAAAGGTCATCATGAGTATGTGAACATGTCCAAATTATGTTTAAAATGGACACAAATTATTTGTTTTCTTGTCGCATCACTTCTTTTAGTTAATAAGTTTTCACATTGTCTTTCCATAAAATATTAGGAATAGTAGATTGTTTAAGACTTGGATGCTCAAATATCCAAGAATCACGCATAGGTACTTCTTGACATAAGTCACCATAGAATATTACACTAATATTACGAAACGGACTAGTTGTATTGTGCATCATTTTGTGGAGCCATTTCTAAATGTTATACAACAATTGAGAACCAATCAATGAAGCTTCATCTATGATCAAGAATTTGAGTTGTTCATATTCTTTAGTCAGTATATCAAGTGTGTTAGAAATCAATGGCATAATGTCACATTGACAAAGTGGCAAATGGAAATTTGAATGTAGTATGACACCATTTTCAATAAATCCAACCTTTCCTATAAATTCAAGAATGAGACCCTTTTTTTCAAGGGTTTACTTTGTAACTCCAATTTTGTATACATGCACTAGTGCATAGTAAGGTATTTGTGCATTGAATATTTTTTCTACACTTGAATCTCTAATTATAAACAAATAGAATGACTTTCCTAAAAAAAAATTATCCATGGCACTATTTGTTTTATTATTGACTATTGTTCTTGATTTATTTTTATTCTAATTTCATGATATGCTAGCATCTCTAAAACACATGGATGCTTAGTGAATTAATTGAATTTTGCATATCCATTTTAAATGTTTCTAGAGCACACATTCTCTAATAGTTCATGTTGAATATTGTATTTTTTTTATAGGACGAGTATTAGTGCTATTTGAAAATGGAAAGTGAAGCATAAATATCTTTTTATGTTCAGATCTGATTACAAATGAGGCAATTTCAATATCACCCCATGGTGAGATTGAATGCAAACATATTTTCTCAGTAGCATAGATAATGTGTTTCTGGGACAAGTATGCCTTAGTCCATGTCTCATAGGCCTTGTTTAATGTATATTCATATCTTTTGCATGGGATGTAAAGCATCATTTTTTCTCAATACTATTTTTTTGGGTCTCTTTGATCATTGTATTGAATGAACTATATGAAACATGGGCATTTTACCTTTTTTCCTTGTGTTTTCATGCTCAAGTAGGAAGAAACATAATTTTCCAAGCAAACACTAACAATTTAATGGGACATGTGAAATATTTGTAAATGTCTTCATCCAAACAAAATGCTCAGAATTATCGGGCTCTTGGTGCAATAGGTTTTCTTAGCACATATTTTTGTTTTTCAATTGGAGCAGTGTTAATGAAAATTATTTTTTCTAGAAGATGAGTATAAAGGCAGTGAAAGAGCAATGTGCGTTTCTTGTCAACTTCACATTTGTTGCATATTTAGAAATGCATTCATTTTTCTCAATTTACTTATTTAACTGTATTGGTCTTTGTGTCCTTTCTATAGAAAATAATTTTCTCTTCTAACTGCATACATTAATTGATGCAAGCGAGTGTGTTACTTATTGAATTCATTAGAAGAAGGAACATATCCTATTTTTTTCTTGTGTGTCTGCATTCAAAAAGAATGATCAACTTGTTTCAATAATGTCCAACGTTTTACAACTTCAACAAATTTATTTTTTCTTGGTGTTATTTTATCAAATGAATGATTGTTCAATTGGATATATGATGTAGTAAAAATATACTAGTAGTCATATTGATGCCTAAAACATGCATTTGACACTAAATTATCGATCTCTCTTTCCAATGTTGCTTCAAGTTGTAACACCTGCCTCCCACATTTACACAAGTTAACCAGTCCACTAGGGTAGACATATGAAGAGAGGATACTATGATTTGATTCAAATTCTTGTGTATAGTTAAGGAAGTGGAACTAACAAAAGAAAAACCATTCTGACCTTTCTCAGGAGTTATAGAACCTTCAAGGGTAAACCAACCATTCCAGGTGCTTAATCCCTGAGAAAACATATAATTTGACAAATATGAAACCTATACCACTCCCATGAAAATCCATGCATGTGACTAAGGCCTTCCATTCACTCCCACAGTAAGGCATGCTAGTGACTATGGACTTGTTGACGGGAAAATTTGTCCGGCCAACAGTAGGAGATCTCCTCTGTAAAAAGTCTCGATTAGACTCTGAACCGTTTGTGATAGGGATCCTGTCCGGGGTGTGAGTTTGGATACCGCTGAATACTCCTTCTCCTGGACACAAATGAGCCCTGCAGAGTTATAGGCATATAGTTATCAGATTATACAAGAAAAAATACCGATGATTGTCAACAAGCATAAACACTACAAATAGCAAGATAAAAGGAAAACATGCAGCTGAAGGAGATGTTGTTACCAGCATACCATTAAGGTCATGTTCGTAAAAGTTGTTCAAACCATAGAAGAAATAGTTGTACCTGGGCATTCTCGTGAATAATATAGATGTCAATAATAAAGTTACAAACATCTCTAATGTAAATAACCTACCATCATAAACACATTCAGTGAGCTTAAATGCATAAATAGTATAAGCAGAAAACGCAGATCAATTAATCATAATATATCAGACATATATGAAAAATACTCATAGTATTGACACATTGATTCTCATCAAATCCAATAGTGGATTTAAGACAAATTCTTGTATTCATTCATAAGGGGTTGTTCAATGCTTTACAGCTCTCTTCTTTCCTTTGGAGTCCCAAAAAAAGATCCTTTACAGGTCCCCGAAGGGAGTATATATAAGACAAAAGTGACCCTTGGGTGTCTTGACTCTTCGCCTTCCCACCTATTGGTATGCTTTGCGACTTGAATGGAAGGTGCAACCTACGACCTGACTGTGGAAGATGCGACCTGCGACCTGACCATGTAAGATGCAATCTGCAACCCCTCCTGTAGGTTGTACCTTGTAATCTGATCATGGGAGTGTGTGTGTGATTGCGAGGTCGGGAATGTGCACCTGTTGCTCCTTAAGTAAATTTTTCCATGCACGATAATCCGCAACAACTGGGGAGATTAGAGCAGTATCTTCCCTTAACTTGTGCAGGCATTCTAGGGCGTTTGGAATCAAATTTTATCTCTTGATTGTGACCTCGTTGGTTAAGGAAGCCAGTTTGGTGTAAATCCAAACTCGCATCACAAAAAACTTAACCAAGTTCTGCTCCGATGCCGGAAGATCAGGTGTAGTGGTGGCTTGTCTAATGGGTTGCAGGAATGCCTGAATTTCTTGATTTACCTGTTCTCGTGTCTTATATTTGCCAAATGTACCTATAGAATGGATATAGTGCAGTTCAGCCATTGAGTCAATGTCGCTGATCAAATTCTCATAGGCGGTCATTACCTTCTCTAGGTCTTTGAATAATTTCTCCTTGGATTGCACCTTCATGCGAATTTGAACCTTGTCGTTCTGAGTGTGAATCTAGTCTTTCTTGGGCAAGATTTCTGGAGCCTGCGGATATCTATTTTTCCACTCTATCATTCTATATAAGGCAGTGGAGGCCTCTTTCAGTTGCTCGTTCCTCTTCTTAGTTTCCGCTTGAGCTCTAAGTAGAGGTGTGACTGTTTGCTTTATGGTGAACATTTCCTCGTATACCTGCCTCATGGTAGCTTCCAGTGTCACCAAATCTCTTTGGACAATGAGTGGTACTTCGTTAATAAGGGTGTTCTTATCTTGGAGCTATTGGATTTCTTCCCTTAGTGCTTTCTTTTCTTGCTCCGACCTAGCTTCCCTTTGTTCAGAGTCTTGTAATCTATTTTCTAGGGAGAGTATTTCCCTACTCATTTGGCTCATGTTTTCTTTTATGGTTGCGGTGAAAGTAGTGCTGGCTGATGCTATCATTACTGGATTGGTCCTAGTGTACAGGAATATATTGTTTTCCGTCGTCGCCGTGAATGGTGCAACAGGGTTTCATGCTAGGCATCTCCTCTTCTCCTTCTTGATCTTGAATGTGAATTGGTCATAAGTGAGTCTCGTCAGATTCAAAACTTCCTCCTCATGCCCTTCGAAGGTACCTGGTTCTGAGAGTGAAAAACGTGTGTTAATTGTAGGTACCTCGATCGGCGATAGCTCTGTCTGTACCCCGGTTACTGGAGGAGGTGTCTCAATGTCTTTGGAGGAATTGTATTTCGATCTCCGATCCTCTTCCTCTTTTCTCTTTTGTTCTGCTTCTTCTTTCAATAGTCGCTCCACCTCTGCCTTATCATGTTCTTCCTTTTTTCTGCGCTCAACTTCTGCTTTTGTTTCCTCTTCTTCCTTCATTTTGCGTTCAGCTTCTTCTTTTGTTTCCTCTTCTTTATTCCTTTTGCATTCAGCCTCCAACTAATCTAATTCTTTCTTGAGCTTCCACTCAGCTTCTTCTTTCACCTCCTGCTCTTCCTTTCTTTTCCGGGCATCCTCCACCTGTTTCTTCCTTTGCTCTTCCTTCAGGTGTTTCTTACGTTTATCTTCATCCTCTTTTTCTTTATTTTTAGCATCTCGCTGAGCTTTTGCTTCCTTTTATTTCTCTTGGGCAGAAGAGCTATGGCCTGTGTTATTTCGGAGCTTCTTGGCCTAGGAAGATGAGGGTCCTCCCAATTCGTGAATTCTATCTTCCATAGTTTGATCATCTTGGTCCTCCTGATTGGTCAATGCTTCTGAGGCAAGTTCCCTATCCTTGTTGTACCAGTTCCTTACCCCATCTTCAGCTAGGCATTCAGTATGCTGGTAGCTCCCTTTGAACTTGGCCTATTTGCAATGGGCAGGGGCTATCCTCTCATGGTCGTATGTCTAGTAATCCAAAGGTGCCAGGAAGAATCCTCTGATTTTCTCAGCTTCCACCTCCACCTCTCTGAAATCGTCGACTGTATAAGCACCAATGGTGAGTGATAGTGTGGGCCATGGCTTCTTCCTACCTTTAGCAAGGACCTTCGAGAAGTCGGAAGTAACCTGATAACATACTTCCTGAAGTAGATCCTGTCAGTGACGAATCGGGGCAGAGAACTGGGAGCCTTGAATGAACTGAAGACTCGGATGAAGGTGCCTTCTGTAAATGGAAACCAATGTGCTACCTTGACTATCGTTTCCATGGCTCACAAGGACATGCATGGTCCTGACCGAACAAATTACTATAGAGTGCAGTGATGGAACAGTTGGCGATTGGCTCTATATTTTGCTTATATTTGGAGTCCCGGAATACCTGCAACTCCTTGTGAATCGGGCAAACTCGCTCCTGATACCAGTTGTGAGCCCATCCCTCAAAGTGGCACCTGGAAATAACTACATCCAATAGATAGGAAGCCATGTAAAATTTGGACGAGTATCCCTCCTCAGGTGCTAGTGCTGCAGATATGTTGGTTTTGAGGGCTGCTATTAGTAAGTTGGCCCAATTGAAACGAGTGCCATATACGGTAACAAAGTGAATTAGGGATACCCATGAACCGCTAAAAGTGGTGGCATCGGGACGGCTATACATTCTACAAAGCATAGATGCTACGAGCTTATAAACCTTTCTGAGGCCTTCTACTTGACACTCCTAGTCCTTCTTGACTTTGAACTTCTCTGGTTCTTCCCACCATCCTCTCAGGGTGTCTGCTATGGGAACCGCATGGGTAGTGGCCCATTCCTCTGTGAACATCTATTCCCGCTCTGGAACCGCATAATAGTACTCTGCATCCTAGCCTTATATATTTGCAAAAGCTTTTCCCTCGTGATCCCAAATCACCCACATCCTGGGGTCTATCTTTTGTATGATCCATTCAATAATTTTGGCATATGGGAAGATAGATGGGTGGGCCCCTGCATAGTGATTCTTCGACCTCTTAACTTGCACATATACTTCCCGGTCTAGGAGGTCTTCTGGGAACTCATGCTGTGCGAAGTCTTGGTATACTTGATACCAACTCATGCTTTCTCCTCTGCTAACTACACATGTGGTGTCCCCATAGATAGAGGGAGGATACGTAAGTACATCACTTTCTGTGATCTCTATCTCTGGGCTCTTGTTTTTCCTATGAACCACTGGGGGCCCCATTTCACTTGAGGCCAAAGAGACGGAGACGCACTCCAACTCTGCTTCGAGGTTCCCTGGCATATTCATAAAATAGTCCCAAGATAATACAGATGCCATATTAATGAATTCTCAATACTACTTTTAACTCTGCCTAGCTAAGGTCAAGGAATGGGGGAAAATTGCGACTTAGCGACCCATTTCCTAGGTCGCTGGGTCACGCTGGCTTAAAACCTCAAAGGAAAGTGACTCTGTGACCTAGCGACTTGCGAATGGGTCACGGGGTCACTGAGTCACACTGGTCTAAAAATTCATGAGGATGTGACCTCGTGACTTAGCGACTTGCAACTGAGTCATTGGGTCGCTGAGTCACAAGGTCAGAAAAGTTCAGTTTTGAGTGCGATTCAACTTAGCGACTTAGCGACCGAGGTCACTAGGTCACGGGGGTTGCGAGGTCGCAGGGTCGAAGGTCGTGCTAGTGCTGGGTGGAGGATTTCGATGGCGGTGCAGTCTTTTGCTCATTTTTTAACTTAAACCAATAAAGGGAGACAGTGAGAAAAACATAAATTGAACATGAAGTGGTATTTAGAGGAAGATAAAGACAAAAGGGGAGGTTTTTTGGCTTCATCTACAAGTCTACATAAGGATGGCAGGGTTTTGAGGCTTAGAGAGGAATCAGGTTCCAAGAGGAACTGAAATGGGGGATAGTTAGTGGCTTAAAAAGGGCTAATATACGGGGAAAAGAGCAAAAAATAGAAAAAATAGAAACATCAGGAGGATTAGGCAACTTACCTGAGAAAATCCCGCTCTATTTGGCCTGTTAGAAGCATTTTTTCTCTCCACCACATGAGTGAAATACGACCTATGCGACCTTTGCATTTAAAAATGGGTTGCGTGTGCGGGCAATAAATGAGGCCATTGGGTAACAATAAGTCTATGTTGATGACATGCGTCACCTCGCGACCCTGCAACCTTGTGACTTATGGGTCATGGGGTAGCAGGGTCGCTAGGTTGCAATTGTTTAAATCTGAGTGAGATATGTGACTTATGACTTAGCGACCTGATAGGTCGCAAGGTCGCTAGGTCTCTGATTGGACACAATGACCTATTTGGCGACTCAGTGACTTAAGGATTTTGAAAAGACTCTAACTTAAGGTTTTGACTTATCTTTTCGATGCTGTGGGGCTCAAAACATTTTAGAGGGTGAAATTTTGGGAGGGTGTTGTAGCGGCTACAAGAAATGGAGATTCACTGGTAGGGCCGAGAATCTCTGCCGGTGTTTCGTCTTGAGGGGGGTGGGAGGGCATATCGCACTATTCCTTACACTGTGTGGGTCCCACTTCTTTCATCTTCGAGCCTTGCACACTTCGTATCCCTATCTTCCTGCCCCTGGGTGCTGGTTTATCATGTTTTCATTCTTGGAGACTGGATGGAAAAGTTTGGAGTAACCTCAAGGATTTTCAGATCCAGTATAGTTTATTTGGTCCTCATTGTGTTGCTCCACTACTAGTGAAACAAATGGTCCCATTGGAGTCACTGCCTAGGAATCACGAGCATTGCTCTGCTGCTAGCGAGCCTGGTCAGTACCCTGGCGGAGTCGTCGTATCGCCTCTCTGCGTAGGAATCCTTTCTCAATCCTTTACCCTTTATTCATGTGCTCAAATGAACTTATTAAAATATGCTCAGGGAACTTATTTTTTGTGCTCAAGGCACTGAGGTATCTGGTAATTATTGCCTAAGTGGATGAGGCATCCGAACTTGTTTTACATGCAAGAGAGGTTGCTCCTAGCCGACATGAGGACTTGGGGTTTTCCTAGGTTTCCATTCATCACCTAAGGCTAACTCCTCCCTTTTTCGTCTAATAACTAATTTAACCAAACATTTCGTTTTGCATAGTAGTCCCCTAGGCCAACATACTAGGTAAGCTGTCGTGTCTTGGTCCGAGGGCTTTAGTCATGTTCTCACCAATGAGTGCCCATCATAGGTATGCTTGCCTTTTTTACACTATGGGAGGAGATAATACACCAGCATAGATCTCGACTCAGTATGCCACTTGCGTATCTTCTATATCCCCTTTCAAAAATTTGGTGCTAAAGGAAAGAAACGGCTAATGGGAGGTTGTGAGGAACAAGCGATTTATTGAAAACAAGAAATGTAAAGAATGAAAAAAAGCAAGATAAAATATGGTACAGGGTGTAGCGATAGACCCTAGGGGCTGTCATGCGAAGTAGTGCTTAGGGTCATGTCCATTCACAGGGAGGACCTCAATCCTCCCTTCAAGAATTTGTAACCTGTAAGTCTGGGGACTGACCTTCTCTCGGACCTAGAAAGGGCCTATCCATAATGCCTGGAACATAGAGTGTTTCCATTTATCTTCATGAGCTTTATCCCATTTGAGGACAAGGTTACCTACTTCGAAAACCTTGTTCCCAGCTGACTTCTTGTTGAACCATCGTTTCATCCATTCTTGGTGGATGGCGAATTTTTCCCGAGTTTTTTGCCTTTCCTCCTCAAGTTTCAATAGTGTGTCTATTCGAGCTTGTAAAGCAGGGCGAAGAGTGCGATGAGTCTCCTAAGATAATCAGAGGGCTGGGAGAGAGAAGTTGGGAGGAAGGATAGCTTCTTTTCCATATATGAGGAAAAATGGGGAGATGCCTAGGGAAGGTTTGGGTGTGACTCGATTTTCCCAGAGGGCATTGTGGAGTGCCCTATGCCAATTTCGTTGTTGGGATAGAAGAGTCTTTTTTATGATGTGGATTAGGTTATTATTGGTTGACTCGGCTAATCCATTTCCTTGAGGGTAATAGTTGGCAGAATGTTTAAGTTTGATACCATTTTCTAGAGAAAAATCATATAATTTCAATGATGAGAAATATGTTACATTATAAAAAACAAGGGAGGTTGGAATGCCAAACCTGATCATGAGGCATTGGGTGATGAAGGCTATTACCTCTTGATCTTTGACTTGATGTAATGATACCACTTCAACCCACCTTGTAAAGTAGTCTGTGGCGGTGATGATGTACCTATGTTGCTTGGAAGAGTGTGGAAGGATTTCCCCAATCACATATAGCCCCCATTGTTGAAACGGTTCTTCCACTGTGACAGACTGTAATGGGACCAAAGGCCGCATTTCTCTATTTGCGAACTTTTGGCACTGCTGGCACTTCTGGACATATGTATGTGCATCTTTAAACAAAGTAGGCCAATAGAAACCAGCACGCATGATCTTGCGAGCAGTGGTGTCTCCTGCATAGTGCCCCCCTACGAGGCCATCGTGAAGTTCTTCCAATACTTTCTGTGCCTCATCCCATTCCAAGCAATGTAGAAATACACCACTCTAATGTTTGTGAAACAACTTACCCTACACCAGCTCATAGGATATAGCTTTCAATATCAACGCATGCTTCTTCTTGGTAGTTAAAATGGGGCCCATAGTGTCGTGTTTCATATATTGCCAGAGATCTACGTACCAAGAGAATGTATCTTGAGGGGTTGTGCTATCAGTTTGATAAATATCGATCTCGTGTCCCCAATTTTCTTCCTCGTTGCCCCGTGAGTCTACTGCCTCTACCGCCATGCAGCACAATCCTTGGCCCTTTATAGTGTGTGCTGGCTTGAATTTCAGGTCATATTCTTGAAGGCATGTCATCTAGTTGGCTCATCGCTCACCTAGCTCCTGTTGTACGAATTGTGAGCAAACAGCTGGGTGAGGCACGAAGAGTATGACATGATTCTTCAAAATGTATGGCCTGAAATGTTTAACTACCTTGTATACTGCGTAAGCTTGTTCATCACTATCTAGATAACTTAGCTTGGCGCCTTGTATTCCGGTGCTCATAAATGATATAGGCCGCTCATTTTTGTTGTCGTCTTTCTGAGTGAGGATGGAAACCAAAGATGAATGTGAGGAAAGGGTGTACAAGATAAAGCCTTTGTTCAAATCTAGGCTGTAAAGAGCGGGTGCTTCTGCGCTGGCTCATTTGATGTTGTCGAATGCTTCTTTCTCGAGAGGATTCCATTTAAAGTTAGCGTTTTTCTTAATCATGCCTTGTAATGGTTTCACGATCTGAGAAAAATCTGATATAAATTTGCAGACGAAGTTTATTTTTCCAAGGAAAGACTGCATAATTTTCCTTCTACTTGGGGGCGGTATTTGAGTGATGAATTTCACACGTTCCGGATCCACCACTATGTCGTCTTGAGTTACTATGTGTCCCAACAAGTTTACTTCGGCGATAGCAAACACACTTTTCTTTGGATTCAGTGAGATCCCGTATTTTCGACACCTTTAAAAAAATTGCTTGAGGTGGTGTATGTTGTCAGATCTGTGCTTTGAAAACACAGTGACATCATCAAGGTATACTACAATGATTTTCCCAATAATTCCTCTGAAGGCGATGTCCATAGCTCTTTGGAAGGTGCTGCCGTCATTAATCATCCCAAAGGGCATGTGTCTGAAAGAAGACGTTCCCCACTTAGTCCTGAATGTGGTTTTGAGCCGATTGGGCTCAGCCACCAGTACTTGATTATACCCTTAAAACCCGTCCAATAGAGAGAAAATTTCTGTCCCTGATATAGCTTGAAGGATTTGCTCCATAGGAGGGACTAGATAGCTGTCTTTGTCGGAGGCTCTGTTCAAATTCCTGAAGTCTACGCACAAACGGTTTTCGCTAGATTTCTTGCGAACATGGACCAAGTTGGACACCCAGGTCGAATGTCTAACTTTGAAAATTATTCGGGCATCCAAGAGCTTCTTTAGTTCCTTGTGGATCATTGGTTCTAGAGCTGGGTGTACTTTTCTCAGTTTTTGTTAGAACGGCTTCACTCCTTCCTTAGTGGGTATGACATGTTGGATGATCCATGTATCATAAGTCTGAAGGTCGTCATACGTGTAGGCAAACACATCTCGGTATTTATTAAATAATTTGGTGAATGCTTGTTTCTCCTGAGGGGTGCACTCATTACCTAAATTTACAAGCTTGGGATCCTTGTCTGTCCCGAGGTTAATTTTCCAGTGTGCTAACGTGTAACTTTGCACCTTCATATTTGGGGGCCCTCAAAAACAGTTCTATAATTCAAACAATTTTTCAAGTGACACAACCCCTTTGGGTTTGGGATTTTCTTTTTGATTTCTTAGTTCCTCTTGCAAAGCCTGATCATGATCCTCCTCTTCCATAACTGCACCTTTGAATATATTTGTATTAAGCATGAAATCCAGTACCTGTTGGCCATCATTGAAAATGCGTAAATTAGTAACATTGTCTTGTATGGATGGCTTGTATATAACTTCAATAGAAAATCCAACTCTAAGTGGGATGAACCTAGCAGTAGCATTGGAAAGTGTATTGGCTGCCGGATTATGCATTCTAAGTACATATTTAATACCAAAAGCATCAAAAGCTAAAATTAAACGCCATACCTCTTGTTGGCAACCTTTCAGATGGTGAGACAAGCAATGGATGGTGTTGCGTACCTGGTGAGTAACAATCTCAGAATCGCTAATTACCTTCAAACAATGAACTTTTAGATCTATGGCCTTTTGGAGTGCCAGTAATAGTGCCTCATACTCGACTGTACTATTGGTGCACTGGAACTCTAACTGGCGGGAAGTTAGAAATTTGTTCTTCTGAGGGTTTAGCAAGATGCACCCTACGCCAGCACCGTCTTGGGTTTTGGAGCTGTCATAGTATAGGGTCCATGTTTCATATTTTGGTTGGACAAGGCTATCTGAGCCTGTTGAGGATGTGCTAGGGGCATCAGTTTCTAAACAATCTTGGTTTGATGGGGAGGAGTTTTCAGCAACCAGAAGCAGCTCAGACTGAATGTCCTAGGTGATTGGGGATTGGTGAGTCTGATAACAACTAAAGATGGACTCTAAGAAACACATGTCGATCTCTTCTTGCGCAAAACTAATTGGTTCATTAGTTGCATCCAGCTTAGTCACAGTATGTTTCATGTATGGTTCACTCTCAATCCGTATTTGTTTATTCCTACCTTTGTACGAGAGCCAAAGGTGGGACCAATCAGTGGCAAAGTACCCCTGGAACTTATTGGAACAATCTCTGCTCAATAGAAGGCTGTAGGCCTGGGGGATATCCATGATTACTATTTAGATGCAATGATGCACTCTGGAGTCGGAGGATAAGCAGATAATGATGTTGTTTGGTTTTCCCACTACGGGGACTTGAGATCTATCGAGTTGGATGATTCTAGCATTGGTATTATCAGGGTGGATGTTTAGATTCTTGCACACAGATAAGGGCATAACATTCATGGATGCACTAGAATCAAGGAGGCAGTTTTGGACATTGAAGTTAAAGATCCCGAAGGAGAGGAGGAAAGGTGGCATGGTTCTGCTGGAGTTGGTGTTCATGGCATTCATCATGGATTGCAGACTAGCAACAGTTTGGGCAGATGTGATGCTTATGGGTTTGGTCGTCGATAGATTGGAAAAGGTCTTAAGAATGAGATCTCGTTGGTTAGAAATGCGAGCGAGCTCTTAGAGACAGATATTGGCCCTAGTCTTCTTCATGTCCTTGATAATGTTATACCAAAAATCTGTGGGTGAGGCGGGCTTAGTGGATTTCTTAGGGGAAACTAATGAAGCTTTAGCCTTGGGGCCTTCTCAGAGAGTGGTTGGACTAAATTTTTTAGCATTTTTGTCTTCATTTTCTGCGTTCAGGTAAAGGATTTTTCTTAAGAAAGCTTTTCGTTTCTCTTTGAAATACTGCTCAGGCACCGGACCTTTTCTCCTCAAGCCATAGTTTTGAGTGGGTTTAGATTTAGGTTCGTCGGCTAGGTTTATCCCAGAGGTGGGAAAGGGAGACTCTTCGCATATGACCTCGAAAGCGAGGACAGCGGATCCCATATCTTCATCTGGGGGGGGAATTTCCTCGTTGTATGAAATAACTTCCTATATCCCCGAGGGTTTGATATTCTAGAAGTTGGTTCACCACTGCGGTAATTCTATTAATCCACTACGGACAAGTCTTCTCTGAGTGAGAAGCTTGATGAAAAGAAAAAAAATTGTCCTTGTCGATTTCCTCAACATTAAGACCAGCACTCAAGCTGGATAGGGGCCAATTCATGACAAGGTTATTCTTTCTGAAGAAAGATTTCTGCGTTTTAGCAGCTCGAGTAGAATCATTTCTTTTCCTTTTCAAGTCGAAGACTTCATTGGTTAGCAACTTGAGGGATTTTATAATACTTTCAAAATCGAAGGGGTCCTTATCTTTGTCTCCAGTTTTATGGCCGGAGGATTGGGTTCTCTTCGTGGTTGTTTTTTGATCATCCTGCTCTTCGTGTTCAATGCCTATGGACAACATGTCCTTTCAGATAGCAAGGGCGGTAGTGTAATTGCTGCCAAGGTAGCTTTGGCCTCGCGTTTCATGAACACAGAAATATCCTGTGGGAGGGATCTGGTGTAGTAGTCAATGGTAATGGAATCATTGAAGGCCATGTTTGGAGGGAGCTTATTCAATATAGTGGTGAAACGTTGATTGAAATCCTTGACCTTCTCCTTCTTCTGACATTTCAGCGTGCTGAGCTCTGTGAGGAGCATCGAGGGGGTTTTATCTTCTGATAATTTTTGCAGGAAGGTACGAAGAAAGTGTTCCCACGAAGGGATAGAAGCAACAGGGAGTGATCGATACCATGTTGCAGCCTTATTTTCAAGAGTATGAGGAAAAAAGCGACATGCTACATCGTCATATTTCATTCTCATCATATGTAAAGATAGGTAGAAGTTACTGATGTGGTCTTTGACCAGAGTACCTTTCTCAGGGTCGAACTTAGGGAGATGTTTTTCAGGGTGTCGGGGCATGTCATGGAGGGGACCTTGGATACACAAAGGGTGCGAAGCCATCCAAGATAAAGGTTTTACATGTCTATCTCACTGGTGGCGTGGTATGTATACATGTCCCCTCTCACTTTCATATTCAATACCCATGCCAGACCCGAAGGCCTCACCCTCATGGCGAGACTGCATGTCTTGGTTTTCTCCACAGTTTCTTGTATTTCTAATGTTTCTCCAGTTGTAAATAAAAGGAAACCTATTTTGGTTTCGGTGGGGGGTTGGGGTGGCCAGCATTTTGGCCTTGCCCAAGGTCTCAGCCTCCCTTGCCTCTATTACCTTGGCCTCTTCCAGCTCCTTCCCCATGTGGGTTGTTGGCTTGCATCTTATCATGCAAAGTATGGTCAGGTTGGGGGGCAGTGTTGGATTGAGGTTCAGTGATTTTGGGGCCATCTTCTTCCCCCTCCCTAGGGCTATCTAGGGTGCTTCAGAATTTCGCTCAACTGCATCTACATAATCTTCGATCATAAGACCCACAAGCTGAGGAAGGGAGTTAACAAGGGTTCCTTGGCGCATATGATTAGCTGCAAGAGTTCTAAAATTTTCCAAGGAACTAGTGACCGGGGCTTTCTATAAGCCCCAAACAAGTTCGCGAGCGATAGGGCACAGGGCCCTTAGCTGGTCTAAAGTAACCTCATAGAAATGGGGTTCCTCCTCCTGGGAGTTCTCCAAAGGGGTAGGGCCAATATTGTCACGTATGTTCTCCCCTTGGGGAGTTTGTAACGAGATGTTACTTGTGTGCTGTGAGGATACTATTCCGGCCCTCCTTCTAGTGCCAAATCTATTGACGGTAAAATTTTTCCAACCAATAGTAGGGGATATCCTGAGTAAAAAGTCCCGATTAGACTCTGAACCATTTATGATAGGGATCCCATCCGGGGTGTGGGTCTGCCTACCGTTGAATACTCCTTCTCGTGGACACAAATGAGCCCTACAGAGATATAGGCATACAGTTATCGGATGATACAAGACAAAATATCGATGATTGTCAACGAGCATAAACAGTACATATAGCAAGATAAAAGGGAAACATGCAGCTGAAGGAGATGCTGTTAGCAGCATATCATTAAGGTCGTGTTTGTATAAGTTGTTCAAACCATAGAAGAAACAGTTCTGCCTGGCAAGAATAACTTATGTATACTTGGGTGTTTTCGCGATAGATGTCAATAATAAAGTTACAAACATCTCCTATGTAAATAACCTACCATCATAAACACATTCAGTGAGCTGAAATTCATAGAGAGTATAAGCTGAAAACGTAGATCAATTAATCATAAGATATCAGACATATACGAAAAAATACTCATAGTATTAACACATTGATTCTCATCAGATCCAATAGTGGATTTAAGACAAATGCTTGTATTCATTCATAAGGGGCTATTCAATGCTTTACAACTCTCTTCTCTCCTTTGGAGTCCCAAAAAAAAGATCCTTTAGAAGTCCCTGATGGGAGTATATATAAGACAAAAGTGACCCTTGGGTATCTTGACTCTTCGCCTTCCCGCCTGTTAGTATGCTTTGCGACCTGAATGGAAGGTGTGACCTGCAACCTGACTGTGGAAGATGCGACCTGCAACCTGACCATGTAATATGTGACCTGTGACCCCTCCTCTAGGTTGTACCTTACAATCTGATCATGGGATCATGTGTGTGATTTTGAGGTCGGGAACATCCACTTGTTGCTCCTTAAGGAAAATTTTCCCTACACGATAATCTGCAGCAACTGAGGAGATTAGAGGAGTATCTTTCCTTAACATGTGCAGGCATTCTAGGGTGATCAGGATCAAATTTTCTCTCTTGATTTTGACCTGGTTGAATAAGGAAGCCAATTTGGTGTAAATCCAAACTGGCATCATGACTAACTTAACCATGTTCTCCTACGATGCCAAAAGATCACGTGTAGCAGCGGCTTGTCTAATGGGTTGCAAGAATGCCTGAGTTTCTTGATTTACCTGTTCCCATGTCCTATCTTCACCCAATGTACCTAGACAAGGGATATGGTGAGTTCAGCCATAAATTCAATGCCACTGATCAAATTCTCATAGGCGATCATTACCTTCTCTAGGTCTTCGAATAATTTCTCCTTGGATTTCACCTTCATGCAAATTTGGACCTTGTCGTTCTGAGTGTGAATCTAGTCTTTCCTGGGAAAAGTTTATGGAGACTGTTGATATCTATATTTCGATTCTATCATTATATCCAATGCGATGGAGGCCTCTTTCTGTTGCTCATTCCTTTCATTAGTTTCCACTTGAACTCTAAGTAGAGGTGCGACTGTTTTCTTTATGGTGAACATTTCCTTGTATACCTGCCTCATGGTGGCTTCCAGTGTCACCAAATCTCTTTGGACGGTGAGTGGTACTTCTTTAATAAGGGTGTTCTTATCTTGGAGCTGTTGGATTTCTTCCCTTAGTGATTTCTTTTCTTGCTCTGACCTGGCTTCCCTTTTTTTGGAGTCTTGTAATATATTTTGTAGGGAGAGGATTTCCCTACTCATCTGGCTCATGTTTTCTTCTGTGGCTCCGGTGAAAGTAGTGCCAGCTGATGCTATCATTATTGGATTGGTCCTAGTGTCAAGGACTATATAATTTTCCATCTTGGCCCTGAATGGTGCGACAGGGTTTCATGCTAGGCATCTCCTCTTCTCCTGCGTGATTTTGAATGTGAATTGGTCATATGTGAGTCTCATCATATTGAAAACTTCCTCCTCCCACCCTTTGGAGGTATCTGGTTTTGAGAGTGAAAAACATGTGTTAATTATAGTTATTTCAATGGGCTGTAGCTTTGTTTGTACCCCAGTTACTCGAGGAGGTGTCTCGGTGCCTTTGGAGGAATTATCTTTCGATCTCTGATTCTCTTCCTCTTTTCTCTTTTTTTCTGCTTCTTCTTTCAATAGCCACTTCGCCTCTGGCTTATCTTGTTCTTCCTTTCATCTACGCTCAACTTCTGCTTTTGTTTCCTCTTCTTCCTTCCTTTTGCATTCAACTTCTGCTTTTGTTTCCTCTTCTTGCTTCCTTTTGCGTTCAGCCTCCACCTAATGTAATTATTTCTTCAGCTGCCACTTAGCTTCTGCTTTTACCTTCTGCTCTTCCTTTCTTTTGTGAGCATCTTTTACTTGTTTCTTTTTCTACTCTACATTCAGGTGTTTCTTACATTTATCTTCATCCTCTTTTGCATTCTTTTCAGCTTCTCACTGATCTTTTTCTTCCTTTTCTTTCTGTTGGGCAGAAGAGCTATGGCCTACATTAGTTCAGGGCTTCTTGGCCTGGGAAGATGAGGCTCCTCCCAATTCGTGGATTCTCTCTTCCAGAGTTTGATCATCTTAGTCCTCCCGACCGGTCAATGCTTCTAGGGTGAGTTCCCTATCCTTGTTGTAACATTTTCTTACCCCATCTTCAGTTGGGCGTTCAATATGCTGGTAGCTCCATTTGAACTTGGCCCATTTGCAATGGGCAGGGACTATCCTCTCAAGGTCGTATGCCCGGTAATCCAAAGGCATGAGGAAGAATCCTATGATTTGCTCAGCTTCTTCCTCCACCTCTCTGAAATCCTTGACTGTATAAGCACCAATGGTGAGTGGAAGTGTGGGCCATGGCTTCTTTTTGCCTTTAGTAAGGACCTTCGAGAAGATGAAAGTCATATGATAACATAGTTTCTCAAGTAGCATCTTTTTAGTGATGAATCGGGGCAGAGCATGGGGAGCCTTGAATGAACCAAAGACTCGGATGAAGATGCCTTTTGCAAATGGAAACCAATGTGCTACCTCGACTATCATTTCGATGGCTCACCAGGACATGCATGGGGTATCCTGACCAAAAAATTTCCCATAGGGTGCAGGGATGCAACTGTGTGCGATTGGATCTAATATTTGCTTATATTTGGAGTCCTAGAATACCTGCAAATCCTTGTGAATTGGGTGTGCTCGCTTCTGATCCCAATTGTGAACCCATCCCTCAAAGTGGCACCTGGAACAAACTGCATCGAATAGATAGGAGGCCATGTAAAATTCAGACGAGTATCCCTCCTCTAGTGCTAGTACTACAGATATGTTGGTTTTGAGGGCCGCTATTAGTAAGTTGGCCCAATTGAAATAGGCGCCATATATGGTAACAAAGTGCATCAGGGATACCCAAGGACCGCTGAAAGTGGTGGCATCGGGATGACCATACATTCTACAAAGCATAGCTACTACGAGCTTATAGACCTTTCTAAGGCCTTCTACTTGATATTCTTGGTCCTTCTTGACTTTGAACTTCTCTGATTCTTCCCACCATCCTCTTAGGGTGTTTGCTATGGGAACCGCATGGGTAGTGGCCCATTCCTATGTGAACGTCTGTTCCCGCTCTGGAAGTGCGTAATAGTACTCTGCATTTTGGCCTTTTATATTTGCAAAATATTTTCCCTCGTGATACCAAATCACCCACATCCTGGGGTCGATATTTTGTATGATCCATTCAATAATTTCAGCGCATGGGAAGATATATGGGTGTGCCCCTGCGTAGTGAATCTTCAACCTCTTAAATTTCACATATACTTCCTGGTCTGGGAATTCTTCTAGGAACCTAGGTTGTGAAAACTCTTGGTATACTTGATACCAACTCATGGTTTCTCCTTTGATAAATGCACATGTGGTGTCCCCATAGATAGGGGGAGGAGACAAAAGTACTTCACTTTCTGTGATCTCTACCTCTGGGCTTTTTTTTTTCTTGTGAACCGCTAGGGACCCCATGTCACTTGAGGCTGAAGAGACGAAGACACACTCTAACTCTGCTTCAAGGTTCCCTGACATATTCATAAAACAGTCCCAAGATAAGTAAGATGCCATATTAATGAATGCTCAATACTGCTTTTAACTCTGCCCAAATAAGGTTAAGGAAGGGGGGAAAAATTTGACTTAGTGACCCATTGCCTGGGTTGCTAGGTCGCGCTGGCTTAAAACTTGAGAGGAAAGTGACCCTGCGACCTGACAACTTTTGACTAGGTCGTAGGGTCGCTGAGTCACACTGGTCGAAAAATTCATGAGGATGCAACCTCGGGACTTAGCGACTTAAGACTGGGTCCTCGGTCGCTGAGTCGCAAGTTCGCAAAAGTTCAGTTTTGAGCGAGATGCAACTTAGCGACTTAGCAAATTAGTGACTGAGGTCGCTGGGTCATGGGGGTCGCAAGGTCGCAGGGTCGGAGGTCACACTAGGGTTGGGAGGACGTTTTCAATGGCGACACAGTCTTTTTCTCAATTTTTAACTTAAATCAATAAAGGGAGATAGTGAGAAAAATATAAATTGAAGATGAAGTGCTCGTTATAAGAAGAGATAGAAACAAGGGAAGGTTTGTTGGCTTCATCTACAAGTCTGCATAAGGATGGCAAGGTTTGGAGGTTTAGAGAGGAATTAGGTTCAAAGAGGAACTGAAATGGGGGATAGATAGTTTCTTAAAAAGATTTGAGATACGGGGAAAGGGGCAAAAAATAGAAAAAATGGAAACATCACGAGGATTAGGCAACTTACCAGAGAAAATCGTGCTCTAGTTGGCCTGTCAGAAGCGTTTTTTCTCTCTGTCGCGTGAGTGAAATGTGGCCTATGTGACCTTTCTATTTATAAAGGGGTCACGCGTGTGGGAAATAAATGAGGTCGGTGGGTCACAATAAGTCTGTGTTGATGATATGCGCGACCTCACGACCCTGCGATCTTGTGACCTGGGTCACGGGGTCACAGGGTCGCTAGGTCACAATTGTTTAAATATGAGTGCGATGCGCGACTTAGTGACTTGGCGACCTGATAGGTCGCAAGGTCATAGGTCGCTGATTGGATAAAATGACCTATTTGGCGACGTAGCAACTAAAGGCTTTTGAAAAGACTTGAACTTAAGGTTTTGACTTAGCTTTTCGATGCTTGAGGGCTCAAAAAATTTTAGAGGGTGAGAATTTTGGAGGGTGTTGTAGTGGCTACAACAAGACTTTTTCAGGAAGTTTGTAGCTATGACCCCATATTGTGAGCCACTTGTTCGGGGATAAGTCTAAGGTCACTACCCAGAACTTCATGAAACTTTCAGAAATGATAAACAAAAATGGAATAAGGTTACGAATTTAGTGATTGGTACAAATTACTTGATCTTAACCCTACTATCCATGATTATCATTTCTCCAAACATGTCACAAATATGTCATGTATAGGTCATAACAACATATCTGAGGATAGAGCTCTCATAATTCATTGAAAATTCTTAAGAAGGATTGATTCCTTATCACAATAGCTGCAAGATGATCTATTAGGTAATGCATTCATTGATATTTCATCTACTAATCAAAACATGATGACATTCATAACTCAAGTCTATCATAAACCATGCTCATAACTAGCATATAACCAATAGAATAATAATGATAAAAAAACTATCAATATCACATAATAGTAAGTACATTTAACCATCAATTAGAATATGAAAATATCTCTTATCGACATTTCAAAAATGAAACCAGGTATGGGACTTCCATGTACCACATGACCATTTATTGGGGTGAGAAAAGTATTTTTTCATCCAATCATTGTTGTGCCATATTCCAAGCATGAATGTGCGATATCATGGAATAAACCAAACAAAAATAAAAACAAGGCTTCCAGAAGCCAAACCACCTAAAAAATCAACTTGTGATTCCTCGAAAAAATTGAACATCACTAACCATTACCAAATTTCTCTCTATCGAAGTGTCCAAGGTTCCAAATGGTTTGTTCCAACCAAGCATTCTAGGAATAGTAATTAAACCCACAAATACTATCAGGCTCAATAGAATTTTTCCAACCAGTGCTTCTAGGACTAGTAACTCAACCGACCAAGTGCTCCAAAGAGTTTTTCAGCAAAGGCTTTCAGGACTAGTAACTCAACCGAAGATGTTATCGGGATTCAGGAGTGGTTGTACAACCAAGGGGTGATGAAATAGTAACCCAACCCACATCCATAAGGAACATGAGAACCAACCGAAGGAAAAAGGAAAGAAACCCAAAAAAACATTTATATCCAAGGAATGGCAAGGTTAGGAAAAACCACTATCAATCCAGGAAATCCTCTATACCAATGACAGATAAAAACTAAGAAATCACACGCATCTTCCATGCATGCCAAAAATAGCAAGGAAGTCATACATTCAACTCAGTACCTCCAAGAAAAAAATATTGTACTTGTTGATCCTATTGTCCTTATGCATGTTCATGCTCTTCCTTTTCCTTCTTGCTCAAAATCCCAAGTATGCCACACTCATTTAAGAGTTCTCCAAGAAAACTCTAAGTGTCTAAGAGTACAAAAGAGAGAAACAAAGAGAGAATGAGAGCTCCAAAAATCAACTAAAAAAAATCTATGAAGTGATCCTGAGAAGAATTTTTATTAATGAGACCTCTATTTTCTTCATTTTCATTTATTTCCCTTCATTTTCCTCATCACATGCAACATGTGAAGTTTCACCTTACTTTTATCCTAATTTACATTATTTTCATAGATAAAATTTCAATTAATTCATCTTGCCTTTCCAAAGCCTTTTCCAATTTCCCTTAGCCATAATAAACCAAATCAACATCCACTTGGATGTTTTTCCCAACATTCAGCTTGGAATATGTGTCCCGTGACTTTTGTCTTGTATTTTTTATGTGGAGATTCAACGAGGGATGTTACATAACCCTCCCCCTTATGGGAACACCATATTTGGTGTTCAATGACACCTATAGACAACAAGAACATTGAAAACCAAAACATGTTAGCCATGTATATTTATAACATAGATTGTTTCACTATTTACAATGGCAAGTGTTTAAAGCATAACAATCATATCATTTTTCTAAATATTTATAACAAAAATCATTACAATATTTACAATAACAACCATATATACTAATTCACACTTTCTTAAACCCAAAAATAACCATAATGTGTATGGAGATTTTTTAATCTATCTCGATACAATATTTACAATAATTTACATATATAAACATATGAAAATTTTCTCAACCAACAAATAAAAGGATATGATGCCTTCATCAACAACAAGGGAATACAAAGCATCTCACCTCCACCCTAAAAGTAGTACCAGGATTCACTTCCTTCAAAGGAATTCCATAATCCACTGTCAAGTCAAACCTACATCCAATGTCCAGCGCTATGATCTTGCGCCACTTTTCCTCTTAGTGAACAAGTACTGACTCATTATTCCAGGGCACACTCCCAATCTGTATTTCATTCCATCTAGCAATGCTAATTACCCAAAAAAATCCATCCTCAACCTTCCTTTATGTGTTTCATATTCCCTGCCGAAATATGGCCACACCTTTCTATTCAAACACACACCCTCCAAGTTCCCTGGCATCCCCTTTCCATACAATCCATCCCTTGGCAAGGTTTCCTCACATCAGAATTTCCAAAAAACAAGGCATATACCTGCCTCAAAACCATCATATCGGTCATGGCATGCTCATGTAAATAAGTGGATATTATTGGGTACAAGTTTCCCACAATGGCCCTACTCTTGAAGTGCTTTACGAACATACTATTGCTTGTTTCAATTCCTTTTTTGTTGTTAATTCTTACAGTCAGTTCCAACCAACAAACCAGGAATTTTCATGCTCTCCTGTACCAAACACATAAATCCCATCAGATTCTAAATAAATGGAATGGAATTCACATCACACCTCATCAGTGGCCCATGAATAAGGTACACTCACAATCCTATTTACTTTCTTTCACAACAAGTCAAACTATTTGTTTGATCAAATCATCATGTATAAGCATATCATATTTGGTTCGCTCAAAACATAACCATCATAATAAAAATAATAGATCACACTTAACCATCGTAAATAATAATCATAGATCACATTTAATCATCATAAACCAGAATTATAGATCACATGCATAATTAAAACTAAAATAAAATACTCATACTTATCATTTAATCTATCCTTTGTGTATGCACATTGGATCGGTTTCTACCCACAACAAACACCCAATGCCTTCTCTTCAACCACGTCCACATACACATAGTGTGTATCACACACATACAACCACAAAAGGCATATAACATCGTACAGTACATGCACCTACACCTAACATGCAACACATACACATACACCCGATATATAGCACAACACATACACCTACACCCCGCATAAAACGCGACACAATACATACACCTACATCTGGTTTACAACCAAAAAAGATACATACACCCACATATTGTGTACAAAAAAAACGAATACACATGTCACGATACCATGGCTATGGAATGCACATACATAGTATCACACGTACACAAAACAACATGTACAACATGCACACAATACCACATGTTCACAACATAGCATGGACGACATGCAAAGAATACCACATGTACAACATGTACATAGTTTTACCTGTACTTTACACCACCTGCATAATGTGTACATAACACCACATGTACACAACACCACCTGCCCAATCTGAACACCACATTTACACAACATCACCTGCACAATATGTACACAACACCACATGCACTACATGTCCACAGCACCACCTTCACACAACACCCCATGTACAACATGTACATGACACCACGTGCATGACATATACACAACACCACCTACACATATCACCCCATGTACAACATCTACATGGCACCATATTCACACAGTACGACATGTACAATCATACACATAGCACCATATGTACAACATGCACACCACACCAAATGTACACAACGCCGTGTATGCAACATTCAAAAATCACCATATGTACAGAACACCACATATCCAACATGCGCATAACACTATATGTACACAAGACCACATATCTAATATGTGCACATCAACATATATACACAGTACTGCATGAAAAACATATACACAACACCATTTGGTACCAACACTGCATAAACAATATATACACATCATCATATCATACCAGCACTGCATAAATAACATGTACACAACATCATAGATACACAACACTGCATGTATACAACATCACAGGAACAACATATACAACATGAAAAACATATACACAATACCAATACCACACATCCATATACCACACTGCCTCTACTAGGAAACCTTGGTCCCAGTGTCTTTCCACTGTCCATGGTTGTTCCAACATGTGGCAGGTCACATTAATATCATTCCGTTGATGTATCCCTAAACATTACCTATCCTTAACACAAACATAGAAAAAGTATAATCACATAATATAAATTCATATCCAGATAATACTAACTTCATAGATATATCAAGCCACGCTGGCCACTTGATTCCGCCTAAACTAGGAATCTCTTCATCTCATTCACTTTCATAGGCAATCATTCCTCCACAAGAATGATTCCTCTAGACCCTTCCAAAAAATTCCATACATACATACATATATACATATAAACATCACCATAAAAAAATCATTATCCCTGATGACCCTTTTAGACAACAAAATATGTACGTACATATATACATATATAGCCATAATCATAATCATATTCAAAACAAAATTACGAGATATCATAAGGTTAAGGTTAAGAGAACTCCCTTTATTCGTGCAGAAATGTATGCACAAAATTTAGAAAAACAGCTCCCAACTTATCCAAGACATCTGTTACCTTAAGCCCATTTACTTTACCTTACCTAATTACCATTCTCATGATTGTTCCGCAACCATCCATTTACACTAATGGACCCAACCAATCAAAATGGTTGTCATATTATTGCTTTCAGCTACCCTTATAAATTCACCGAGATTCATTCAAGTATTAAATTACCTATTGAGTTTCACACAAATTTCCCTGAGTTTCATTAACATTCCTGTTCCCCATCCAATTCCCAGCACCATCAAAACATAAAAGGAAAGAACAAACGAAAACAAGAATAAAAACTTAAAACACCAATAGAAATATGACACCACAAACAAAGTGGTATCTCCATTCAGCAGACATAAAGAAATCCATAATCAAGCACAAAAAATCACAAAATACCAAAAGCACAAGACTAGAAATAAACGTCATGACTCAATCCCCATGGTTCCCAAGGAAATCTCAACCCGATTCTTCTTCAAGATTTCATGGAAGTGTCCTTTTCCATGTAATCCCCTGCATCTTACTGCCATAAACACATAACTATCATTGTATAAATAGATATAACAATATAGTAATTACTTTACCTTGTTGTGCCAAGCACATTGCCTTATATCTGAACACATACCTATATCATCTCTCAAGGGGTTCCAATCTATTGACGAATCCAATTATAACTAGAAAATAGCTAATATACCTATCAAATACATGTTTATGAATATAACACATATCCACGTGATGTCACAAAAAGTAAGTTTTAATAGTACTTCTTCTGTTTATGCAAATCACTCATTCATTTGTAATTGTGGTTTCCAAAACATAGCTAAAGGAATTATCACCCAATTTATTTATTTTACATTTTTCCTTACTTCAATTGAATCTCATTATGCACTATCACATCATCCAATTGTTGCTTATATAAAAAAATCATCTGTTACATTTTAACGCTATACCAAGCATGTTTTCATGGATCTTTTCATGCATTTCAATCACATTCTCGAAAGATCAAGACATCATATCTATTAATTTTAAATCAACATTTACTAAGACTAATATCCATGTCATAATCTACAATCAACTCATAGTCATTAATCATAAAACTAAAATTATCCCCTACTTACATTCAATTTCATATAACTTGTCTGAGATCATAATGTGTTAGTAAACGTGTTGGTATAACCGTTTTAAAACAAGATCATTCCTTCATGAAATATTATATAGACACACTCATATCACGCAATTAATCAAATATTCAAAAAATAAATAGATGAAATAATATAAATCAAACAGTGAAACACCAAATATATGACATAATTAAACTCTCAAACACCATTAGACAACATAATAAAACTCATAGCTCAATATATCTCAGGGGATGCTATCACATCTGCACAAGTAAACCCAGATTAGTACGACACGGTATCACAAATATATCAACTCATACTTGAAGGTCATAAGAATAACCATATGCACATGAAAATCTCGATTAACATGATACATATAAAATCAATACCTTAGAATAAATTACCATAATCATCATGCATATGACCGCAATGCATATAACAATAAATTAAGTACCATGCAAGACTAACCAATACACTTGCATATGACCACACTAATTGACTATCATATATCATGCATGTAACCATAACAACAATACAATGACAAACATGTACATAGCCATAATGTATATAAAAACCATTAACCAACATACCCGCATGCCCAAAATAAAAACATTTATGTCAATCTGCTCTTACCCCAAGGTTCAGTGATGCAACCTCACTTTGATTATCTTCTTCACCTACTCTATCTTAGCCAACACATCAATATCATAACATACCAGCAACATCAAGATGAAAAAAACTATATAATGGCCACCACGATGCATGCATGACTTACCATGCATGCATAACCATAACCATGAAAATGAATCAAAAACATATAGACACTAATATGCATAACAAATGCATATACAACCCACATGCATTCATGACAAACACATCTCAACATCAACATCATCAACTCCTACATGGCGATGCAATTGCAACCATTGTCACCATGCATACACATCAAGAAAATATACCATAGGCATAAAGAACACATATGCAACTGACATGTATGCATGACCAACATATTCATACAAGGAGAACGGAAACCAGGCATCACCTAAGGAGAAAAATTCCATGGTCTAATACAACCATGAAGCATCAGATATCACACAAGGATAATGGAAACCATACATAACCCAAGAGAATGGAACCCACATTGATGTGACCTTTGGGTATCATATATTACTCAGGGAGAGTGCAACCATGCTCTGATACGACCCTCTAACACATCTCTCCCACATTTAACCAAGCTAACCAATCCACTAGTGTAAAAATCTGACGCGAGGCTACTATGATTCGATTAAAATTCCCATTTACAGCTAAGAAAGTGGAACTAAGAAAAAAAAAACCATTTCGACCATTCTATGTACCTATAGACCCTTAAGGAAGCAACCAACCCTTCGACGTGCTAAACCCTTGAGGTAACTTATCATTTTATTGATCTGAACCCTCAATGACTCCCATGACAAACCATACATGTGATTGAGGCCTTCTAGTCGCTTTAACAGCAAGTCATGCCAACAAATGTAGAATTTTTCAGGAATTTTTAACCCAAAAAACGTGGATTCCAAGCCACTTTTCCACGGATAGGTCTTAGGTTGCTTCCCCAAATTTCTTGAAACTTTTAGAAATGATAAAAACCAATGGAATAAGTTTAATAATGCAATCATTGGTACAAGTAATTGATCTGACCCCTACTATCCATGACATGAATTTCATCAAACATGTCACAAATATGTAATCTATAGATCATAAAAACAAATATTAGGATAGGGGTCTCATACTTATCTAAAGATTGTTAAGAAAGATTGTTGCCTTATCAAAATAGCTACAATATCATCTATTGGGTCATGCGTTCATTAATATTTCTTATACTAATCAAAACATGATGAGACCCATAACTCAAGTTTGTCATAAAACATGCTCATAACCAAAATATAACCAACATAACAATAATGATAAAACAACCATTAATATCACACAATATCAAGAACATTTACTCATCAATTACAAGAGGAAAATATCTCTTATTGACATATGCAAAATTGAATCAGATTTGGGACGTCCACGTACCACCAGACCATATATTGGGTTGAACCAAGTATTCCTTTCATCAAATCACCCATGTGCCATATTCCAAGCATGAATTTGGAATCTCATGGATTAAAAAAACAAAACCAAACGAGGGATTCCAGAGGCCAAACCACCTCAAACCTTAACCAGTGATTCCACCTCACAGTCGAACATCACTAAGAATCACAAGATTGGTATCTATCCAAGTTTTTGAGGGCTCAAATTTGTTTGTTCCAACCAAGGCTTCCAAGAGAAGTAACTCAACCCACAGTTGATGTTGGGCTCCAGAGAATTTGTCCAATTAGGGGTTCGAGGATTAGTAAATTCAACCCACTGAGGGCCCAAGGGAATTTTTCCAACTAAGGGTTCTAGGACTAGTAACTCAACCTAAGTTGTTACAAGGATTCCAGAGCATTTTTCCAACTAAAGCCCTAGGAATGAATAAATCAACCCACATCCATAAGGAACATGAGAACCAACAAATAAAAATAAATAAAGAAACCCACAACACCATGTTTATCCAGGAAATGGAAATTCTAGGAAAAACCACTATCAATCCAGGAAATCCTCCATGCAAATGACATATCATAACTAGGAAACCACATGCATGTGTCGTGCATGCCAACACTAGTAAGGAAATCATACATGCACGTTTGTGCCCCCAAGAAAAACTTGTGGTTTCTGCTAATCCCATTTTCCTCTTGTGCCTTCCTGCTCCTCCTTTTCCATATTGTGCCGAATCCCAAGTATTCCACACTCCTCCATGAATGATCCAAGAAAAATTTTTGTCCAGTTGTATGAGAGAGAGAGAGAGAGAGAGAGCTCCAAAACTAAACTCACAAAAGGTTGAACTAACGAAAATATATGAACTGATCCTTAGAATCATTTTTATTAATGAAGCCTCTATTTTCTTCATTTTCCAATATTTTCCTTCATTTTCCTCCTCACATGCAACACGTGACCTTTCACCTTCTTTTTCTCCTAATTTCCATTATTTTCATAAATAAAATTCCAATTAATTCCTCTTGCATTTCCAAATCCCTTTCCATTTCCTCTGCAAATTTACCTTGTCCATAATAAACCAAATGAACAACCACTAGCATGTTTTACCCAACATTCAACTTGGAATAAGTGTCCCATTACCTTGTTCTTATATTTTTTACATGGAAATTCAATCAGGGTTATTACATGAACATTTCTTGCATATTGTTATAATGGCTAATATTATCAAAACTACCAACTTTTAAAAGTACATGATAGTGTGAATTGATGTGCACATTGGTAGTTGAAAAAGGTACAACATTCTAGATAAATTTATTAATAAATTAACTCTCAAATAAATACCCATAGTGTTTGCATTCCAGATGGATATGTTAACATTAAATATTTAACATATCTTTGTATTTCAAAATTGTTTCCTTCTATATGTCTATATGCATACGGCATTGAAAAGTTAATAATATAACTTTTACAATCATTGATACATTTTTCCTCCTCTATGGTTGTAGTATCCAAATATTCTATCAAGAAATTGATTGCTCTACTTTCATTGCAAATGAGACAATTGTAAAAAATTTGTGCAATTATTTTTCCCAATCCAAGCATATCAAACCATGGTGCAATTGTAAAAATAAATTCAAACAAAGAGTCATAGCAGTTGTTAACAAAATTTCCATATATCAAGGAGCCTTCTTGAAACAAGACTTTCTCAATTGACAACATGTAAAATTCCCTATATTGGAACTAGTACGTGGAAATGCATGTAAAATTTGATCTTGGATTTTTAGCAAAAGTGTCTATTGTACGATACAATAGTGGTTCAAAATGGACACACACTAGGTTCTTATTATGCAGAAAAATATTATACTAATATCCAAGAGTTTACTGATTGAATCGAAGGTATGGTTGTCCATTTGTGTATAGCCAAATATTCATTGGAACTGATAACCAATTAGAGAACCATTTGACACAAAAAGTATCTCCACAGGCTAATTGTGGATGGACCACGAACATAATAAGTTGTTGACAATCCTTCCAAGTACGTATCAATATCATTGAAATTATGAAGGTCTCAAACAAAGTCATGTTTTAATTCATTTTTCAATGACTACAAGGAAGTATCATCTTTGTGATCTAAGAATTCTTTCCCAAAAAGGATTAGTTGAAAATAGAGAAACCACTAGGAACCAAACTCAACTTGTCCACTATAGGCATATATTCCTGCCTATCAGCCAAGCAAATCCTTAGATATACTAATGTTAACACACTTTATATTGGACAAAATCGTCCCAAATGAAAAGTGCACAAGACAATTGTACCCAAGTTCCTGAAATATTTACATCTTGATCAAAACAATTTCAATTTGAGACAAAGCATTCCCACATGAAAACCATGGAAAACATTCATACCCAAGTTGCGGAAAAAATTGCATCAGAATTTTGCAGGCTTATTTATATAATATTTGTGCAATAGCTATGTATGCAAACAAATTCCCATATAAGAAATAAATAATTGACAAGAGAGAAATGAACAGGCATCATGTTTAGCTTATTGACTATTTCCATAGAGACCATGGTGGACAAAACATTTCTATATGAAAACCACGGTGAACATTTGTACGTAAGTTCTAAGCACATTTGATCTGTTGTTCCTAGGCTTCCAAAAAGAAACATTCTTGGAGGAGAAACTCGGGTGACAACTGCATGCAAGTTAAGGGGAACCTATATTTGGGGTCCTTGGACTTATTTTATCTGGGATTCATGAAAATTAAGAAAACTCTCATAGCATCTTAAGAACCTAATATCTAAATAACTAAAACACAACAATGAATGATTACAAAAATACCATGAGTTGACCAATAAAAATATTCTAAAGCCATAAAATTTGATTTAAATGTATATTATATCAATATCCCTACATTTTCTTATAGGAAACTAATTAATGATTTTTTTTAATGTGATTTCATCATTAGACCCTTCTCTTAAAACTGCAGAGAACATTCACACCTAAGTCCTCTGAATACTTTCATAAGGGGTTCTCGGGCTTATTTTATTGAGCATTTGAACAACAAGTAGGTATTGAAACATGTTGTTAAGTATGAAAATATATTCCTCTCCAAGCAAGAATTAATTAACGGAATAGAAAACACTAATCACCTGATTCAACTTGTTGACTATGGCCATAGAGGACTACCTATCGGTCAAGTGAATCCTTAAAGATACTAATGTTAATGAGAACAACTTTATCACCAAAAAAACCTTCCTAGATGGAAATCACATAAGAAAATTGTACTTCATCCTCGATGAAGCATTCCCACAGAAAATCCACAAAGAAAAATCATACCCAAGTTCTGGCAAGACTTGCATCTAGCGTTCTTGGGCTTACTTTATTTGGCATTTGTGCAAAAAATAGATATGAAAATATATTCCTAGCCAATAAAGTGTTATTTTATGAGAGAAAAGTGAACATGCATTTGATTCATCTTCTTGACTATAGGCATAGAGTGTTAATTTTTTCCAGCTCAGTGAAAAATTACAACCATGGGACTAGATGCCTCTTTTCGAAAGTAATAATTTTGACTTTTAAAGCACTTGATTTGGACAAGGGAAAGTGGATATGAGAAGTGAAGCCCATAATTACACAAATTGTCAAGTCGACCTAGAGAGACTAATTAGCCCTCCTCAAATGCCTATAAATATAAGTTACCTCGAATTAATTTGGACACACATCAATTCACAACTTCTTAAAATTCCTCTCCTCATCGGTTCATACCAATTGCAGGGTCTCTTCACACGTGTGGGTTAGAAAGGAATAATGAAATTTCAGGTGGACGAAATATGAAGTAGAATGCAACTTTGACAAACTTTGACTAGAGTTGACTTTGAATTTATAGGCTATATTTTGGTTCAATATTTTGAGGAAAATGTTTTTGTGGCAGACCACAATTTTTGGTTCAAAAAATGAGGAAGTATGGGAACTTTGACTTTGACCTCAGGAAATTTCATATTTTGACCATATTTTGATCAAGTTTCCTTCATGTTTTCACCCTCCTTGAGTATGATTTTTTTTTTCATAGGCCGAGTTGACTAGCACTAAGACTGAGAAAATCTAGAAAGTTTGACCAAGTGCTGATTGCAAATGTTGACTGCGGGAAATTGTAGTATGTGACAATAGCTTTCTCTCTCTCCTTTAACTAATTTTGATAGGGATATCTTTGACCTTTATGGATAAAATTGACTATCAATATAGGCCATATTTATTTCTACTTTGACCAAGTTAATTTGAGGGTTTACCATTGATTTTTGTGGACTGGTTAGGGCAGACTTTGAGTGTTGTTAACTTGGACATAATTGCGTATTTGAGACACTTGACTAGATTTTACTTTTCATCATTGGTACATTGTATTTACGGTTGGTTAAGTTGTTTGATAGTAAAATACTTTGAATTTGACTCCTGTTGATAAAAAAATCTCATTTTACTCTCTACTGAACATTTTATGATAATCTAGTAGAGAAAGGTTTACAAAGTGTTTCCCCCCTTATGGGGTTTTTCCCTGGTCTTTGACAAAATTAGTGTTTATTTCTTATTTGTTGATTGTATCCTATTTTTCAATGCATTTATTGTTATATCTTCAATTATTGTTGATGAATGGAATAATTAATTACTGTTGAAAATATTTCTATTTGGAGTATTGAATTGGGCTAAAGTAATTGATACAGAATAGCAGTGTAAAAATTAACATGGAATCATATCTAAGGTGAATTAAAATCGCATAAGAGACAAGAGTTGAAGAAATGGACTTTAGAAAGTGCAAGGAGCCTATCTAATCAAGTCAAGATATCTTCCTCATTCTTCAAGGAACATGAGAAGTTGGGTGACTCATCAAACTTTGCCGCATGGAAAGCCAAGTTGGAAATCATAGCTGATAACAATGATGTTTTCGAATTCAATCAAGGAAAAGCACCTAAGCCTTTGGAGAATGATTGTGATGCTTTCGAGAAGAAACACAAGAGTAGTGAGTTAAAATAAAAACAAATTACTTTTTATGGTTTACAAGATCATTTACATGCTTTTGTTGGCAATTTGAATAAGTCTAAGGATATGTATGATAATTTGGTCGGCTTGTATGAACTCAATAATTTAAATGAAATCATCACCTAGAAAGATCAACTAAAAGACATGAAAATTAATAAAGGAGAGACTATGCATTCCTATATCATGAGGATGTCTCATCTTGAAGATCAATTGCAAAGAGTTGGATATATTGTACATGACATGGAATTGGTTATTGTGATTCTTATAGGTTTCCCTCCTATTCGGGAAACCTTCATTAATACCATTGGAAAAAACAAAAATTTTTCGTCATTTGATGAACCTGTTGGAAAGCTCACTTAAGAAGAATCCAGGATGATTTGAAGAGGGAGAATTCAAAAGAATGGAGAAGAAGAACCCGTCAATTTGCTACCCGAGGTAAAATGAAAAAGGGGAAAGGAAGATCATATAGTTAAAAAATTTCCTCTCTCAATTCAAGGGACTCTTGTAGAATACTAAAGGAGGACGAATGTTTCAATTATCAAGACTGTCGTCACTATGCCCGAGACTGTCCAAAAAGAAATATTTTCCAAGATCTAATCAAAGATACTACAACAACACGTATGATGGTCGAATAATCAACCATGATGAAAGAAGAAGTGATGATAAAATAAGGCTAGATTATAGAAGAGATAGATGATCGAAGAAGAAGAGATACTCCAAATGGTCGTGGAGAAATTTGTCGTCTTTAAAAGAAGTTAAGAAAATCCATGTATGAAATTAACATAGCTACTATCGAATCTGGATATATCACAAGAAGGAAAAGATCCTCTAGAGGATGCTTTTGAGGAACTCCTTATAAAAATACCCCAAACATCTGTTTCTAGTGGAGGTTACTAGAGGAGGTTGGTGGGCAGAGGTTTTTGCAGATGTTTTTCATTTGGTGCGCTTATCATCATAAACTGCACCAGTGCGTTCAACAAGAGAAAGCTCATGTGCACATAGAACATTGGCACACAAGACACTGTGCGCTTCATACACACCCGCCGAGTGCATCTTATTACTGTAGCACACTAGTGATTTACAAATATTCTGCACCGATGCCTCATAAAAAATCATGCCAAAACAGAAACTGCCTGATGCGGTATTAAGAAACTGCACCGGTGTGCCCATAAAACCCTGTGCACCGGAACATGATTAAATAAAAAAAAAAATATGGCAAAAAATGCATTTTTCACTTTTCCCAGTTCTCGATATCTCTCAAGCACTAGTGAAATTTATCATTGTCTGAGCCTCCCTGACATTTGTGCTCCCATTACACATACTGCGACTATGCATTGCCCACCAATCTCCATCTTGAATTTTTCAAAATGGTGGGAAAATTTTCTTTTGCAAATTCTATAGCCAATATGACTCCTGGACGGCCAAATGTATAGGTATTTTTCTTTTTTTTACATAATTAAGCCTTTTAGCGGATTAGAATTTCAAATAACATTAAAATTAACCATTTAAAAGAAAAAAAAAAATTATTGAGCGGTGCGCTCGAGCCGTTCGACTCGCACCGGTTCGTGGTGTTGCGTGTAAATTTACAAGCCACACCGCAATCTGTGCTAACAGTATTTGCACCGATTTCGGAGAAGTATTGATAGGTGTACTATGTTATTTAAATTTGTTTTTTAAGGTGAAGTATGATCATTTACCCGGCTACACCGTTGACCATGTGGAATAGTGGCAACACAATGCGTTGACTAAAATATATGCCCTAGGGTGGGTAATGTTGTTAGTGCACTGCATTCCGCATTTCGACAGGGTCAACGGTGCAGCCTAGTAAACCAGTGCTAACAGTATCCGCACCAGTTCTGGGGCAGTACCAAAGGTGCACCATGTTATTTTAATTTTTTTTTAAAAGTGTGGTGCAGTCGGTTACCCGGCCGCACCGTTGACCAAGTGGAATAGAAACACGTGGTGCATTGACTAAAATATCTTCCCCGAGACATGTATTTTTGTCAGCACACCACATTCCGTATTTCGACAGGGTCAATGGTGCAGCTTGGTAAAATACTGCATCGTTGACTATGTAATGATGGTAGGAGGTCGGTCAGTTGTCTTAACTATACACCCCGGGACGTAGAGTTTAGTTAGCGCACCACACTCTTGACACTGTACATAGTCCATGGTATGCTACAAATTTTCAAGAGCATCGTTGCTAAAGCGTTGAATATTTCTTGGGCACTGCCGCTGAAGTGTTGAATATTTCTGGGGCACCGCCACTGATGCGCTCCATAAAATGATGCATTGGGACCAGTGCATGCCTATTTTTTTTCAGCACACCAACTTTTTTTTTTTTTTTTCCCAAAAAAAATTATAAATTTATATTTCTAAATACATAGCTCATTTAATAAAATTTTTTTATTTAATATGTCAATCATTTGGAGATGTGAAAGGAGAGAAGAGGGGGAACAACAAGAACAACAGGTGAACCAGTATAACATGGTTCGCCTGTGGGAGGCACGAGAGAGGGAGAGAGATGCGTACCCTTTCCCTATTATAGCAGATACCTAGGGGCTCCTAGGGCAAGTAGGCCTCCCCAAGTTCTATGAGGAGGCTGCTTCCCTAAAGGGCCATGGTTTGTTCTTGAGCATCTTATCTGCAGGTGGAATGCCCACCAACAGACTTTTCGGGTTGGTCGTAACTAGTGGTACATTCCCACTGAGGAGGATATATATTTCATTACAGGGCTATCGATGACAGGGGAATATCTTCCCTCGTTCGCAGAGGTTCCGGCTGGCTATGTAGCAGGGAGTCAGTTAGTGTAATCCCAAAGATACATTAGAGTAGATGTAATGTCTCCATATTTTCAGGACTCTGAAGGTCACTTACGTATTGGTGCATTTGGTAGTCAGCAGGTGAGATGCCTCTCACTTCTCATTTCTACCATTTCACACAACACCAGTGATGGGCAACACATTAGTCGCCCGCTTCTATATTATGTTGATTATTTTGGTATAGGACCCATGACTTGTGAGGTGGTCTGGCATTTTTTTGTAGCAGTTCTATATAGCCTTAGATAGATTTCATGCTCATGCACAAGGAAGGGTCAAATTCCCTTTTTCCTCAAAGTTTTTCTGTTTATTTTTTGAGAGGCTTCTAGAGACGAGGCCTACTTTTGTTCGGCAGCCTCGTAGGCCAATGTTTGAGGCACAGATGCACATGTGGGGGCAGATGATGCCTAAGAGGTGCGACACTGTGTTTTCAATGAGGATATCGAATGATGCACTACAGTTGCTAGGCAGTGTTGACAAGAATCCCTTCATTATGGTCCCCTGTCCTTATACGATTTTGGATTGGTGAGGGTGTGCCAACATCCTCTTCATAGCTTATGAGCTCAGATGATAGGGTAATATTATTGTTTTATTTAAATTTATTCTAACATGTTATTTAAGTTGTTTTTATTAAATTGTGTAATGAAATTATCTAATTATTGTTGTGTACTTGTATATATTTGCAGACATTGGGTCTTTTGATGGTGAGGACATACCGGCACCACGACATGTTCCAGGTGTGGATCCTGATGACGATCAGGGCATGCCAGATGCCGAGGATGATCAAGAGGCTGGTGCAGAGAGACCTGCTCCCGCTAATGCACCGATACCACCTTTTTCTAGGCGTGATCGACTTGATAGCAGATATAGGATGAAGCTGGGCGAACAACTCACTGCATTGATTGTTGAGGCGGGCATCAGGCTTGCTAATATGAGGGACATACAGACTGATGGTAGGTTGTTACATATGTGGTGAGGCATGCCGCGTGACATGTACAGCCTGACGTAGCATGTCGTAGGATCTACAACCTTAGTTACGTGGTTGAGGAGTACCATTGCACATTATTGGTGTGGTTGAGATGCATCACGTGATCGACAGTCCATGAGAAGTGACTCATCATTTGATGATCATTCACCTCACGTTATGCCAGATGAGTAGCCTCCACTAGCATCGACCAGTAGTCATTTTGGAGAGTAGGTTGGACCATCAGCCATGTCTAGTCAGCAACCTGTAGCATCTAGTAGTACCCATGATCATGAGCAGGCTGGACCATCGACCGTCAAGGCTGCACCATTGACTAAGAAAGACTCTACTAGTACTGCTATTGATGATGTATCACTAGCTGATCCATGACATTTATATTACAGTTGTATATTTTTGACATTATTCAGTTATATATATATGGTCCATGTATTTTATGTTCATGTTGCAGTTGTACTTAATTTACATGTTGGTGATCATCATGACGTGTATATTGTTAGGTCATGTATGATATGTATTTTATTTAATGTGTAGCTTGCAAATAGATGTGTATGTGATAGCAGTTATTTCACATGGGATGTATATTTGATGTTTGCATTGTGATGATGTCAATATATAATGTTAATTGTGTTTTGTTAGATGATCATGATCACAATGATGTTAGCGATTTTGAATGTGTTTTTTAGTCAAATATGATGTTTTTACGATGGTTATCATGAACGTGATGCTTCATAATTAATTTAATATTAAATGATCATGATATTGTAAAATTGTAATATTTGTAATTCTAATTGTATGTAAAATTCTAAAATGGTAATTGTAATGGTATATATGTAAATTTGTAATTGTAATTATATGTAAAATATTTGTAAAATTTTAATTGTATTAATGTGAAATGATTTTATTAAAAAATTTAAATTTGTAAATTTGTGAAATTTTAAATAATTGTAAAATAATAAATATAGAATAATATCAATTATTGTAACATCACAAAGTTTAGAAAATAATGCAAATAAATTTGTGTACTTTAGAATTATCATTATTTTATTATGATCTTAGATACAAAAAAAGAAATAATTTATATAGTACGCCATTTTTTTGAGATCAACATAATTGCAAATGATCAAGTGAAATATTTTTTTTAACATTAACAAAATGAAAATTACGAATTAATTCAAAATACATATTATAATGTTTCGAAAAAACCATCTTAAAAAGTATAAATATTGATGAAATAAAAAATGTACCATATCACTCTTGGTTCTCATGATCACCCTCATTATCTTCCAGCTCGCATGGCATGATAACACTATTGTTCTCAAAAATATGTTTTGATCTAGGGTCATGTGTGAATACAAACCACCAATCTGTATCCAACACATCTAGGTAAAAAAACACCTGGTTGCAGTGTTTGGGGAAAACATAGGGCTCCTTAGCCTCATCCCATATCTTTCTAGAGTTGATACATATCATCCTACTATCGCGATATTCCTTTAAATTATTCTGATCAAAGGTGTCCCACCACTTGTACCTAAAAATAACACTTTGGAAAGAAGAGAAATCCACTTCAATGATCTCTTGTATCTTTCTGTCGTAACCTAATGTCCCTCGTACTAGGCTTTGATCACGGTGGCTAGATCGAATAGATTGATCAAACTCGACTTCCACTCCACAGTGTTCTGTGATGTTTCCAACATCGACATTTTATGTGCAAAAATGGTGTCTATATGGCCACATAGATGGGAACAAATTCACTTATTATAAAAAATTTAAAAACATCATAGTATCATGTGTCTTATAATAACCCAAAATTTAAAATATGAAATTTAGATGTCTTATTAATTTCAAATTTACATATAAATTAAAAATATTATTACCGAGTTGCTACACTTAATCCCTATGTTTAGTGCATCCTCTTTAGCACGCGATTAACGATTGGTTGCACCGTATTTCTCTCTAACTTGGTCGGAAACCCAACTGTTGGGGCATATTTTTGGCATATTTTATTTTAAATGAGAGAGATAAGGCACACTTCTACCATTCAACCGTTTGAATTATTTTCTGTCACTATCCCATTTTGTCCTCTTTTTTTTGTACAATGCAACCCACGGTTGTATCGCTTCAGAATTATAACGAAAAAATTTATTGATTGCTTCAATTTTTTCATTTGCTGATGAAATCAAACTGACATTATATATTACTTAGAGATCAAAATATACATTATATCGAAGTTCAACATGAGTATTAAATTTATGTAAATTTGAAAAATTATAAGTCGCTTACTCTTTATCAAGCACTTTTTTCCACTCGTTTGGAGAAACTCCCCTTCTCTTTCGTCTTCATCCCTTTCATCCTCCCAAATCAACACACCTAGTCTATTTTTGATCTTCTTGATGTACTCATTGGCATAATAGAAATACTCATACGATATGTAGCCCTGTGCCATATACCCCTCGAGTTTTTCCCTTTGTCGAACAAAACCTTTCAACTTCTTCATGTGCCTCTCTAAGAAGAACACCCAATGAAAAGAAACCACCCCATCTAATTCAACCTCATATACTAGGTGGACTAGAAGATGAACCTATAAGTCCATGAAACTCGTCGGAAGTTGCTTCTTGAACATACAAGCAATCTCAACTATCTCTTGACGCCACCGTGGAATGCTAGCCACATGAATCTCCTTTGACGTGATCCAACATAAAAATGTAGATAATTTAGATATGGCACGTCCTAGGTCTTGAGGGAATTCATGTTTCACACACCCACGCATGAAAAAAGGATAATGACACTGCAAAGTTTTAAACACGTGCAATAATATAAAAAATTAGTTATGTTTTATGATCCCTGCATGGGATAAAATTTATTAATATAAAAAATAATAAAATCGTGCTTTTGAAATTATACGTACTCTTATAAGATTCAAATGGTCATCCATGGTGAAGCAGTGTCGTAGTGAAGACCTGTATGAAGTTGGCACCCTCACACCCATTATACATTCCTTTTCCAAAGAAATATCATCTTTCTTAAAATTTCATGGGACATCACCTTCTTTGAAAAGCCATGAATTAGAGGGACCAAAGCCTGCCTATGATCTCGTACCTTCTAATCGTCTTGGCCAATGTTTATTTTTATTTTTTGAAGTAATAAGATATTTCCTAAAAGCCAATGTGTCACCTTGTTTCGATGATATGTGCCTCCATAAAGAAGATGAAACATTTTTAAATATATGCATGGGATCTAATAAGTGGGTAATCTTAAGATGCTCCCAATATGGGAGGTTATAAAAGGTAGATTTATTTTTCATCCCAATGGGAAATTTCTCAACATAGGTGTCAAAGAATTGTGGATCATCGAACATAGGCTCCCCATTTGAATCGAACATTCTATGAACTCCTTCTCCTTCTCTCTCTCATATTCTATAAGACATTCAGCTGGCGTCGTTATTGGAGGCCTTTGGGTTATCTCGCGTTTACCATTGGAATCGGATGTTGCTCTTCTATAAGGGTGTTATTTTTGGAGGAATACCCTGGAGCAATCATACACTGGCTTTCGTAGGTCCTCAGACCATCTAGCTTTCAGAGAAGGTCCACAACATTTACATCTAAAATATTCTTTTCTTACAAGACCTGCGAGATTATTGTATACAATTAATATGCATTGCACGTTAAATAATATCATGAAGATCAGAACAAATATTACAACAAATTAAAAAATTGATATGTGAAAGAATATTGTTACGTATATCAATAAATCAATAAATTAAACATGTAATTTACCAGAGAAAAATCCTAAGCCTGGATAATCATGTGTCTTGTAAGCACATATTCCATACAATGTAAAACTCCTCTTTGATGTGATGGGTCTTGATACATCGTATAAATTTATCCCATCCCATAATTCCTTCAATTCATCTACAATGGTTGTAACTAAACATCCATATTCTTCACTTTTCTTCTACCAGGGACTATGAGAGCCAACATAAGATGTTCATTCTTCACGGAGAACCATGGGGGCGATATTTTTATTGATCACTACTACAAGCCAAATAGAATAACTGGTGTTCTGGAGGGAATATGGGTTGACACCATCCATGTCTATGCTGAGTCATAGACTTCGTACTTCATCCTTGATTTTTTCAAGCCATGTATCCTCTATATGCTTCATGGCTATTGAATCAGTTGAGATTTGCATAACACCTAACTCACTTCTATGTGAGGCATGCCATCCCTGCAACATAGCTAATTCTTTGCAACGAAAGAGCCTTTCAATCCTTGGTATTATAGGCATGTAACTCAATATCTTAAAAGGAGGACCAATATGTGATTTAATCTTCTTTTTTTATCCATCATACCTGTCATGACCACATTTCAGACACATCTCTTTCTCTGCATATTCTCCTCTATATATAATACAATCATTTTGACATGCATGATATGATATGTACTCAAAGCCAAACATTTTCAACAATTTCTTTTCCTCTTCGCAACTACTGGGAATGTCATTATCACTCGGAAGAACCTTATCTTTGAATAACCTGTAGTTGGTGATCATGGAAAAATATATTAATAAATGTACATTAATGCTAACATAATTATTAACGTTCATAAAATTTACCATTTGTAATGTTTATTGCAGTGTATTGATTATATTTCAAATTTATATAAGGGAGTACTTTAAGGTAAATTACCTCAAAATTTCCAAGAAACATACATTCGAAAATCCAAAAATTTCTTTCAAGTTGTACTGTAACATTGTTGTCCCCAACTAGGTAGACCTTGACTGACCGCTAAGTCCAAAGAGAGGGGTGGTGGAAGCAAATTTAAGGTTTTTGAAAAAGGTGTTAGCGATATGAGAATCATCCCCTAGTTGATCATCATTTTGGAATGCATCTAACAACATTGTCTCCATGGTAGTTGCATTCCTTAAGTAATCATCCATACCAACCTCTATTTGATTGCCTCCATTGCCATCTTGTGAAGAACTACTATTGTTGTAGTCATTCCCAATTGGTGAATCTGGACGTAGAGGGAATTGAATCGGTGGCTGATTCAACCATTCTTGGTATTGTTCCTCTGCAATTTTTTCTCATAATTCAATCTTCTCTCGATTTTACATTATTGTGCGGTGCAACAAAAGATGGTAGGTAGGTCGCTCATCATCACTAGAAGCCTAATAATTAAAAAAAAAATATTTTAACTTGATTAGTACAAAATATATGATATTAATTAGTAACCACATTGACAATATTACAAGATTATAAACTGGTTTGACATTGAAATAATTAAATTAATCAATATACCAAACAATTATAATTATTACCATCATTGTCCTAGGATTGTGGCTAGAAGATACAATATTGCTATAATTGGCACGATGAAGCGGTTGTCCATTTTCATCTACCAAATGCGCCTTGCGGTATTCAACTCCTGATAAGAGCTTCTGACGTTTTGGAGTTATTTGAATATATTTTGCATCTGAATTCAATGTTGAATCTGCATGAACCTGCAAATTTGCATTATAAATTTAATTAAGTTGTGCATGATTGACATGGATAAAAAACATAAATTCAATTAGATAATGAAAATATGAATTAAATATTACATCTCGAGATGGATAGGGAGAACTCTACAATGGACTTTGAGAAATATTATCGAACGAGCTGGATTTTGAAAAATTCTCCATTAGATATAATTATGATAATTTCTCCCTGCATTTGAGAAAAATCAACAATAAATTTTGGTGCACACACCTAGAAGTAATTTATGTGCCTTAAAAATGGACTTCTTGTTATCGGTGCTAATGTACAGATCACCACACCAGTGTGTTTTTGTTACTGTGCACCGATGTCATTTTATAAATAGATGCACTGGTGCGGTGATATTATGTGACGCACAGGTGATGAATAACTGCAAATAAAAAAAAGCGCAAATCTATTTTCTTTAAATTAAAAAAAAAGCACTAAAATGAAAAAAGGGTGAAAATATATTTTCAAAATTTTAATTTCATAGAACATTTCCTTAAATACTAAACACTTTTCATTATTTCATTATTTTTGCAAAAAATTTCAGCCAAAGATTTGCAGGAGACATACCTAGAGCAAACAGAGCACGAGAGCACTAGGGAGTGCGGAAATACGTTCAAACAGAAGTATTCAAACAATTGAAATTTCAAACCTCTGGTGATTCAAACACTGTAGCATATCATTTAAAACGATCTTGTAATTAAAGTTTATTGTTTTTTTAACTCTTTCTCCATTTTTTTTTTATGCAGTAAAAGAAAAAATTCAATGTTTATTGTATTTTTTACTTTTTCTGTAGTGTTTTTTACGTAGTAAGAAAAAAATTTCAATTTATTTTTCATTTTCAGAAACAAAATAAAAATAAAAAACAATTTTTAGAAACAAACCCTACATTCTTTTTGTTTCTACTCTTTCTTCTCCCTCTTTCTGTGATTTTAGAATTAGGGCTTTTCAATTTAGATTTATAGGTTTTGTATTGCTAAATATAGGCCCAAAACATCCAACCCAAGTGACGACTTGTATTTTCGGTCCTAATCCATGCTAGCCCTTCTGTGAATTAAAAAAAAAAAAAAAAATTTCATCGGTGCCCCTAACATAACCTATTGCACTGATCTGTTGTATTATCCAAGCGCACTGCGAAAGTAGTGTGATAAAAAAATAAAAAACAAAATATATTTTTTTATTAGTGCACCATATTTAAAATATGGCACCGGTGTGCTATTTCATTATGGTGCACCGTGAACGTGGTGTTTTACAAAACAAAACAAAAAAATCCATTTTAGAAACAAACCCTACATTCTTTTTGTTTCTGTCCTTTGTTCTCCCTCTTTCTTTGATTTCAGAATTAGGGCTTTTAAATTTAGATTTATGGGGTTTTTATTGCTAAATATAGGCCTAAGGAATACAACCCACGAGACGACTTGCATATTCAGATCCTAATCCATGTTGGCCCTTGCATGAATTAAAAAATAAAAATAAATTTCATCAGTGCGCGTGGCGTAACCTAGCACACCCATGTACTGTATTATCCCAGCGCACTGTGAAAGTACTATGATAAAAATTAAAAACAAAATATTTTTTTATTAGTGCACCATATGTAAAATATGACACCGATGCACTATTTAATTATGGCGCACCGCGAATGTGTTGTTTCGTAAAAAACAAAAAAAAAAATCATTTTAGAAACAAACCCTACATTCTTTTTGTTTCTACCCTTTCTTCTCCCTCTTTCTATGATTTCAAAATTAGGGCTTTTCAATTTAGATTTATAGGGTTTATATTTCTAAATATAGGCCTAATATGTCCAACCCAAAGGATGACTTGCATAGTCAGATCCCAATCCATGTCAGTCATTCCGTGAATTAAAAAAAAAACAGATTTTTTTTCATTGGTGCGCCCGACGTAACCTAGTGCACTCATGTGCTGTATTATCTAGCACACTGTGAAACATCTGTGATAAAAAATGAAAAAAACAAAATATTTTTTATCAATGCACCATATGTAAAATATGGCACCGGTGTGCTATTTCATTATGACGCACCACGAATATGTTGTTTCTCACAAAAAAAGTTCCATTTTAGAAAAAAACCCTACATTTTTTTTTCTTCCTGCCCTTTATTCTCCCTCTTTCTGTGATTTCAGAATTAGGGCTTTTAATTTTAGATTTATAGGATTTGTATTGCTAAATATATGCCTAAGACATCTGACCCATAGGATAACTTGCATAGTCAGATCCCAATCCATGTCGGCCTTTGCGTGAATTTAAAAAAAAAAATTATTTTTCATCGGTGGGCCTAGCGTAGCCTAGTGCACTGATGCATTGTATTATCCAAGCGCACCGTGAAAGTACTGTGATAAAAAATTATTATTATTATTATTATTTATCAGTGTGCCATATGTAAAATATGGGAGAGGTTTATGCTACAAAAACTAACACTTGACAATTTTTATTATTTTCTATGTGTTAATCAGTGCAGTGGTTAACATGTAATGCACCGGTGCTCCTTGATGACATAGATCACTGTATGGTATATTATAATGTTTGTGTGGTGCATTAATAATACCTCCATGTACCGACATCGGTGCGTACAGAATGAATGGCGCACTGCTTTCTTGAGATTTTTTTTTCCCTGAAAAGTTGACAATTTATTTATAAATATATTAATGAATGATATGGTATAGGTTTCAGATTGATAAAGAAATGACTGACAACAGAATAAGTAACAAAAATACTGATAACACATCAAGAAAAGAAGAAAAGTCAAGTTCTTTGTAAATTATTTACAAAAGATAATTTTTTTGAACTAGATGTAAGTTTAATTAATATGTATTGTTTATTGTGTATCATGCAGAACCAAAAAATGAGGAACCTCGATAAGATTATTTCTAATCTAGGACCAGAAGAGCAGAAAATCTTGATGGAATAATTGCAAAAGGATGAATCAGGTGAATGAAAAAATACTATCAATCCAATACGAGTTTATTTTTTTAATTTTCATTAATAATATACTTAAAATTATTAGATAACATGTGTCAAACAATCTATTAACTCATCAGTTTAATGTTCTATAGGGACCAATAACTCAGAAAAGGAATTTTTTCCTAAGAAAAGAAAAAAATACAAAATGGAAATGAAAATGAATTTCACCTTAGCTCATCTGGAGTGGTGCTGGAGGTTAACGAAAGGGGGAAAAGCTTTTACAAAAGTTTGAGGGATATAGTGGAACGAATGTATAGATGTTCTTTCTACTTACAATACAAAAACCAATCCAATGATTCCAAGAACCAAATTTTATCTAAACTACATGAAGAGTTTTCAGAGAATTGGTCAATGAGACATGTCAAACTTTTAATAGAAAAAATCCACAATAACAAAAATAACGAAGGAAAAAATAATATTCCTTTAAATGTTTTTCCATAATTATTTATAAATATCACTTTTTTTATACTTACTTTTCATAAATCAATATAAAAATTAAATAGTTTATTTTCATATTACATTTTTAGGAAGATTATGAAAATCTCTAAAGTTGAATGAGCTAATATCAGAAATATGCCTGTAGGAATGTTCAAAAAGGTGTACAAGGAGATGGTCAAAGAAATGGACAAAACTGCATCGCGGGAGAAGCCATCTCAACAAAAATTTGCTTCAAATGTAATTCGTAATCATTGAATTTTTCGATTATTAGGTACAATATATAACCAAGTTAGCATTAAATATTAATTTTCAAGTATTTTCTTACAGAAAGAAAAGAAAATGGAACCCATTTAGCATATAAAACAAGACGACGAGGAAGAAAATGGTTGATATCTAATTTTGTGAGTAATTTTTACTTCCCAATAACAACTTAAATAGATTTCATTTTTGTATTTTTTAAGTTGTTTTATGAAAATCATCATTGAATGTCTTCAAACAGGTGCTAACATACAAAGAAGAATCATAAGACGAATTGATTGAAATTGGGTTAAATATGGGTTATGAGTATATGTTGTCATATCATAAATTAATTGTGGAATTTGAAAGCATCTATCAATCTTGTTTTACTTAGTTCCGTCTATAATTGATAGAACAAAAAAATATTTTATATTAAATATATGATTTGTTATGGGGTATAAAACTTGCAGGAAAAAAAGTATGGAACTGCGCCAATACATTAAATCTTGAAAGATGGCATGTTACATCATTTTGAAAGAATGTGTATAGTTTATGAGTCAATTTTTGCAATGGTACGTCATTTCTTTTCGATTTACATTGATGTATATTATTTAATATTGAAATTTTCATTATTCTCACCAATGTATGTACACTCATTACAGTTTATTTTTATTTTTGGAGATAGAAGCTGAAGAAGAAGAAAACAATCAACACCGTGAACAAAACATTCCTGAAAATAACCCAAGTCATGGATGTAGCTCTAACAGTGACAGCAGTTCAAGCGAACAATGATAATCACTATGTTTGTTTAATGTAATGGACATAGTGTCACAAATGAAAGACAAAGGGATACCAAAAAGTGTCTCATTTTGTATGACAAATACTATCTTATATCTATGTGTTTGTGTGTGTGTGTGTGTATTAATTTATTCTATTGTGTTCTCCATTATCGTTGTGAAATGTACCACCACTGATTAAATTGATGGATGATTAAATATTATAATGAAGATATGTGAAATTTGATGATATGATATAAGAAATTAATCCAAACATCACATTCAAATGCACTAATAAAAATTTAATTCATATGAATGTTGTTATAAGATATATATGTGTTGAATTTTGATGAATAATGAATTCAAAAAAATCACAATAATTTCTCTATCACGGGTCGATGTTTCTCAAAAATACAAAATGAAAACCATTGTGTGTTATTTAATGTACACCAGTGAGTTTCTATTCTGAAGCGCACCAATGCGTTTCTACGACCTATGGGAACTGCACAAATACCAAAACCAATTAAAAATATCGGTGTGTTTGTGCGGTACTGTGCACTTGTACGTTTCTATGGAATTACGCATCGGTGCATTTGTACGACCTGTGGGCACCGTACAAATACTGATACCAATTATAAATCTCAGTGCGTTTGTGTGATACTATGCACCGGTGTGTTATGTGGCTCTACGCACCAGTGCATTTGTACGACCTATGTTCACCACGCAAATATCGATAGTAATTATAAATCTTGGTGCATTTGGGTGATACTGCACATAGGTGGATTTCTATAAGTCTACACAATGGTGCGTTGAGACGACCTATGGGCACCGCACAAATATTAAGACCAATTAGAATGGCCCCATGCATTGTATCACCAACATTGTGCCTGGTGCGGTTTTATACCTTTACAGCCTAGTGCATGCTCCTTTGATTGGCCTAGGCCACCTTCTAGATGTACACACCGGTGTGTTGAAGCTCGAGTAGCGCACTGATGAAAAAAACATCTGTAATAACTTTTGACTGCTCATTTTTTTTAGTTGTGTTGAATTTCCGTTAAAAGCTTTGCCAAAACCTCTGTAACCATGAACATATGTTGTAGCAAATGTTTTTTTGACAATTTTGGCCAATTTTATAACACTAAAAACCTCCTTTATAACCTCCACTAGAGGGTCTTTTCCTTGTAGTGTATTCTTATTTCAGCCCTCTCTTGTTATTTTCCTTTATATTCGTACAATAGAAATATGGTTGATAGTGGGACTTCTAGAAATTTCACCGGGTATAAGGAAGTTCTCCTAAATCTGGTTGAGAGGGAGACTGGTTTGAATACTATTCTCGGGGACAACTCTACATATCTATTGATGGGCTTTGGTCTTTTCAGATTTTATTTGGACTATGGAAAACCTGTTATTCTTCATTAAGTAATATATGTTCTAGAATCAAAGAAGAACCTGATAGTTATTTCTACCTTCGAAGATAATGGAATGAGAATAACCTTCATTAATGGAAAGGTTCTCTCCGGGCTGAAGGGATCCCATATGAGAGATTCCTTTACTTTGGGATCTAGAGTGGGAAGACTATATAGAGTCATTGTAAGAATCATTCTATCAAAGATCCATGGCAACAATAATCAGAGTAATATATGGAATTGAAATAAAAGGAAGTCCAAAGGACCATTCCCCTCTATTAGGATCAAGTCCAATGATAATTCCGAACAAGATATTACAGTAGTGAGGGAATAGGTTTGAAAGGATACTATGGCCAAAGAATTAATTATAAATAAATATTTTGGGGACATTAGCTTTGAAAGGTCCAAGGAGGAACTATGTATCAATCAATCTCAAAGGTTTGACATACAAAACAAGAAGTGTCTCATTAGCAGTTTGAACAAAACACCCCAAGCCTATTCTTGTATTGACAATTTCTTGGTGAACCTTAATATCTCAAAAAGAAAACTAGTCCAAGGTATGAATTTTACTTTGACTATATATATTGACAATCTATTCCTAATAGGAAACATACCTTTTCTGATTAAGCATAGGATGGATTGTGATATGAGATATAATTACAGAGATATGTGTCTGTATGGATACATCATATTTCCTCATACTTCAATTGGTGAGAATATTACAACATGGATTGATGTGACCCTTCTAAACAAGGGTCCAAGATGACCATCGACACTTTGGCGACTCTTCCTCCATATCCGATCTCCCAAGGTGAGGAATTGAGATGTAGAGCTCATGGGGTTGAGGGATCTTTGGAAAATAAGGTGTCACCCATATATTTCACCCATAGGGTCAGAGATGTTGCTCCCCTACATTGGTAGATGAAGATTATACCCAGGTTGGCATCTCTCTTTCCCACCCATCTCGGCAATGGGTGCTTGTTGCTTGAGTTAGGCGTGATCCTTACTATTTATAGTAAGTGGAGTCTCACTCAAGCTAGAGATACAGGTGTTCTACCACTTTACTCTTCTATGTCATGTAGGAACCATTGGAAGAGTTTCCCGGAAGCCAGGCATTGGCTCCCCACTGTCAGAGCTTCCAAAATGGTAGCATTGGTCCCTCTCTAGCATATTTTCATGAGTTGTAGCATTGGTTCACCATTGGTAGAGTTTCTAGGGTCATAGCATTGATTCCCCGATCATAGATTTTTTCTGGGTCGTAGCATTATCTCCCCACTGGCAGTGATTCTAGGTTGTAGAAAGTGCCTTCTCACAGATGTATATTGTAGCTGAAGCACCCCAATGATTCTTCTTCTTAATATTCAAGAATGTTTCAGTAGATAAACTCAAGTGGAGATGAGATATGATGTGATGACAGGGTGCTTACAATGATTGCATGATGCAATTGGAATTTCTGTGTAGCTGAGAGGGAGTGTTAATTTCTTCCAGGTTAGATACAAATTCCAACAATGGGACTAGACTCCCCTTTTCAAGAGGACCATTTTTTAATTTTGAAGCACTTAATTCGGACAAGGGAACATGTATTTTTGAAGTGAAGTCCACAGTTGCCCAAATAGTCAAGACGACCTAGAGAGACTAATTAGCCCACCTCCAACGCCGATAAATACAAGTGACCTTCAACTCATTTGGACATAAATCAAATCTCAAATTCTCATCTCTCGTCTCCTCATTTTTTCGTACAAATTGCAGGGTCGCTTCACACGTGTGGGATGGAAAAGAAGGACGAAATTTCAAGTGGATGAAATCTGAATCAAACTTCAACTTTGACCAAATTTGACCGGCATTGACTTTGAATTTCTAGGATAAATTTTGGTTTGATATTTTTAATGAATTTATGTCTTGGAAAACCACAATTTTTTGCTCAAAAACAGAGTAAGTCTTCGAGCATTAAGTGTATACCTATTACAAACTTTAACCGTAGGAAATTTCAAACTTTGACCACAGTTTGAATGAGTTTTCCTTCATGTTTTGACTTTCTTTCAGTGTGAAAATTTTTCTTTTCAAAGGTCGAGTTGACTAGCAATATTATTGAGAAAATATAGGCATTTTGACCAAGTGTTGATTGTGGACTTTGACTCTAGGAAATTAGAGACTGTGACAAAAACATTCTCTCTCTCCTTTGACTAATTTTAACAGGGATATCTTTGACTTTTTTTTGGCTAAATTTGACCGGCATTCTAGGCCACATTTTATTGTTGCTTTGAGAAAGCTAATTGGAGGGTTGATCACTGATTTTTGTGAACTAGTTAGGGAATACTTTGACTATTATTGACTTGGATTTATATTTGAGACAATTGACAAATTTTGAATTTTTATACTTGGTATATTGGATTTATGATTTGTTGACTTGGTTTATTTTCAAATACTTTGAATTTCAATCTTATTGATAGATATTGATCATTTTACTCTCCATTGAAAATTTTATGACAATCTAATGCAAGAGGAATCATAAAGAGTTTTCTCCCTTGCGGGGTTTTCCACTAGCCTTTAACCAAACCGATGTATCCTATTGACATGTTGATTCTCTCCTATTTTTCATTACATTTACTGTCCTCTCTTCAATTAGTGTTGATGAATGGAAGAATTAATTACTATTTAAAAGATTTGTGTTTCAATAATTGAATTAGTTGAAAGTAAACGATACAAAATAGAGTAGTGTAAAGATTAACATAGAGAAAATCCCAAGAAAAACATTGTCATATGAAAGCCATGGAAAAAAATCATACCTAAGTTCTAAGCATACTTGCATTCACCATTCTCGAGCTCCTTGGAGGAAACATTCTTAGAGGAAAACGTCGAGGAACCAGTGCATAAAAGTTCCAAGCAACTTGTATCTAGGATCCCTAGACTTATTTTATATGGGATTCACGCAAATGATGAAAATGATTATATAATCTTAAAAATGTGAGATGTAGATAGAATTAAGCTAAAAAGTGAATGATTACATCCATGCCATGAGTTGACTAGTAAAACTATCCTCAAGTTTCCTTATTTGACTTAAATTTACATTATACATGAGTGAAAATATTTTATTCCCGGGATTACCCACAAAGCACAAAGATCCAATATCACCGAAATAGAATATCTCAAGAATTAATGAGAATATATCTAACATTTTACAAGATATAGATATGCAAATAGATTCATGGTAAAAAAAGTATTGATTTATGAGAGAGAAATGAACATGAACTTGATTTATCTTGTCGACTATGGTCATAGAGAACATCCCAAATGAAACATTCTTGCATGAAAATGATGGGGAACAATTATACCTAAGTTCTAGAGAGACTTACATTCACGTTATTAAGCTTTAAGAAGGAAAACAATGGGGAACCATGGAATCAAAGTTTAGGGGACCTTGTGTATCGGATCCATAGACTTATTTTATACGAGATTCGCGAAAAATGATGAAAATGATTATAGAATTTTAAATACCTAAGATCCATACAACTATAAGCTTGAAAATAGATGATTAAATCCATAGCACAAGTTTACCAGTAGAAAATACTCCCAAAGCACAAGGTTGCAGTGCCACTGAAATAAAATATCTCAATAATTAATGAGAACAATTTCATTCTAGAGAAAACCTTCCTAGAAAAAATCTGCGAGGAAAACTCGCACCTAAGCATTGAGGAGACTTTCACCTTGGTGAGAACAACTTCATCTAGAACAAAATATTCTTGCAAGAAATCCCACTTGAATAATTGCACCTAACTTCCAGTTAGTCTTGCATCTGACATTTTCACGCTCATTCTATCTGGTATACGCCCAACAACTAAAGATGCAAATGGATTCCCGAAGTATAAACATTGAATTACATGGAAGTGATTATTGTTGAGAGATATTTGGTGGTTTGTGTAATAGTGTTTTCTTATGTAACTATGGAAATTCATGTAACACATATAAATGTGGTAGTTTATGTAACCATGGAAGTTCATGTAACACATGTAACAATTCCAAGATAATTTTATATCTATATAGCTTGAGGGGCATATATAACTAGTTTGTTTTTAAGCTAGGGGTGAGAAGATTGTAGTTTTGATCGTCGAACAATAAGAATACCAATATCTTGTGCCATTGATGTTTCCTTGACATATTGTCAAGGTTTTAGAACATAAATATTTTACCTTGTTTGAATGCTACTTTGTTATCTTGTTTTATTTTTTCCTTGCATCCAAATTTTATGTGAGCTCAAATATACCAACAAGTGGTATCAGAGTGAAGGTGAAGGGGGGTGTGAGAGGTAGTGAGCCATAAGTTTGTCTCTCATAGGAATATAATAGGTTGCAAGCCAGAGGTGTTTTCACACAAAGGAGAAGCCACAACGAGAGATTATATCCATATAGAGGAGAAATAACCAACAAATGTGTTGCTAAGATACTCTAGTATGTCCACATAAAGGATAATTTGTTGTTATGTTCATGAAGAGGAGAAAACATGATTTATTAATAGTTGAGTTTTTTATGTGTTTTGGTGGAGGATTAGTTCTTATTTTCTACTTTGAGGCCACATATAGTAGAAATTGTGAAGAGTTATGTATTTTTTTTGTGGAACATTTTCTACTCAATTTGGTGATGTCACAAACGATGAAATTTGGTGGAGCCACTTTTTCATTGGATATGGTGAAAAATCCAAGTATAGTTCTAACTAAATTCAATAATGAGTCTTGTGGAGAGTGTTGTTGGACAAAGGACTTCTGAATTCTTTACCTAGTAGAAACTACAAATCTAATCTATTTGTTTTCGTTGGAGATATATTTCAAATTCCAAATTTCAAATAGACATGCTTTTCTTAAAGTTGGATTTGTGACCTTGTGGTATTTATGGGAGGTATTCCCCTTCTACTCAATTCAAACCTAACTGAAAATTGAAAGAATAAATTTAAATTTAATTTTTAAATTTAAGTTTGCCTCAAAAGTACAAGTCGAACCAACAAGAAGATGTGCCAATTCGACACCTTAAAATATCTATAAAAGGGAACTTCAACATTTCAACTTGCTCACCAAAAAAACAACACAATATCTCTCTCTCTCTCTCTCTCTCTCAAAGAATATTGGGGAAGAGGCTGAAATTTCCAAGGAAGATGAATTTTTGAGAGAACCAAGTTTCTAAAGTAGTTTGATTGATTTTTTTTAAGGTAGTTTGACTAAGATTCTAAGGAATTTTGACTCAGTTTATTTGAATTGTATTGATTGATTTTTTCTAAGTAGGATTACTAATTTTTTGGGTATTTTGACCAGGTCTCTAAGGTAGTTGAAGGAGACCAAAATTTGTCTTGTTTGACTAGGTGTGATCAATGCTTTATTTTTTTCTAGTTTGACCATGTTTGACTTGTGAATATAATATTTTACTTTTGCTGAAATGAGATATTTCTCCTAAGAAAAGGTTCTTGGCTTCTTCTTGAGGTTGGGTTTTCCCAAGGCAACTTTGTGTATCTTTTGTGCTTGGTTATCTGGTTATGATCCTATTATCATTATTGACATGGATAACTATGGCCGACTATCGTTAAGCTTAGTTAATCATGATCAATTTTAGTCACCCATTATGAACCATGGTTTGAATTTTGTTTCTCACCTTATAAACTAAACGACTTACTAACGCACCTCTGAGGTAGATTAAATCCCTATTCTATTAGTCACTAATGAGAAGGAAAGATAAACTTTTCCAATTCATGTTGTGGATAACTACTCCTGAATTTCCTGGTTCTTTGACCCACATTCCCTTATAGTAGAGTATATATGACTATGTTGCAGTCATGGGGAAGATGATGATCTCTCAACCCAACCTCTACATCCTAAATGAGAGATCTTGTCCCACTCACTTGGTGTAATGGCACTCCTTTTGCATTGTATGGGAACTCCACGATCCCTATGTTCTGATTCCTGGTCGATGGTGAACCCCATGGTCTCTAATCGATAATATAGTGATATGATTTTGCGGTTATTGGACGATGCGAGAAACTCACCCTGAGGCAAGAAGTTGGTAAAATCGCTGCATTTGGAGGCCCTCAACGATGATTGGCCCTCCTCTGCGCCAAAGGATATTGTAATAACATGTTCGGCTCTCGCTATTAGAGAAGACGATTCACATGGTAATTATTCAGTCGATGCTCATCCCAACCAGAACGTTGCTACAATAATGCATAGATGAGGTTGTTGTTTGTGTTTCCCTTATAGTCTCTTTGACAGGTAGTCTATGTCCCCTTTGAAAATTAATATGTTCTCCAATAGTTTATAGAGAACCCTACAAAGAAATAAAATATGGAAAAATTCAATAATAATGAGCTACGTAGGGTGGCCATAGAGGACCACCAAAATTGCTGAGGTTCTAGCTAGGGTGAAATCATAAAAAACTGGTTTCTATGGAAATCATGGATCACGATATTTCCTTGAAGTTGATATATAATAAACCCTCAGGATGGCAGGATGCACAGCTATGATACCACTGTAATAACCCAAATATTAAAAAATTTGACCAATATATTACATTAAAGTGTTCTAATTAACATAAGCCTTCAAAAAAAATGAGAACACATAAGGGCTCTGGAACTGCAACCACTTTATTTAATTAATTACTACAAATAATACATGCTATAATAATCAGCATAAGAAACCATAGCCAAAAACATGCAAGGATGCTCATCAAATGAGAAATAAGAGCACTAAAGCACAATCATAGACTCTAGATGGATCCATTAGAAAAATTACTCCCACGGGGTTTCGTCCCTAGGATAAAACTAGAACTAACCTTGCCAAGTTCTCAACAAAGGAAACATAGATAAATAACTCAGGATGATCTCAATGCCTAGCTCCTACCCCCTTTTATAGGCTTGATGGACTCTCTAGAAGCTTTATTTTATTATTTTACCTTGAAAAATGAACCGTGGGTAGATACCATGGGTAGATTTCATCTATTTTGACCATATGTAGAAAATGAAATATTACATTTGTAATCTATTTATTATAGTTTCAATGTCCTTCTATCCATGTTCTCTAGTTTCGGTTAGGGTGGTCATTTTCTAGGACAATGGGCCATAGATTCTGCTAGTCCCTGCTTTGAAAATACATTAGAGGAAATTTCAGCCTAAAAGTGGCCTCTTAAAGAAAAATAATACATAAAATAATAAAATAAGAGTAATGAATTTTGGAGGGAAAAGAAGAAAACTATTTATAGAGGAATGTCAACATTGGAAAATTGCATGACACCCCTGATTAATCTGGAACCAAATATAATGTAAAATCACCATTAAACAGAATAGAGAGGGCTATGTGGGGTTTCCACCTAAGCCGACATGACATTGCCTTGTGGATGCCACATGGCAGTGGTGAGTTGATGTGGAACTATGCTAATGTGGATGCACGACCCTTTTTTATGACTTGCTGGAGTGATGTGGATTCCATGTGGGAGCTACATGAACTTATCACCATCCACTGCTCATTTCCACAACCAATGTGCAATGTAACATGGAATGGGAAATTGTAGTAGGGAGGTAATTGTCAAATAAATTCCCATCTATTGGGGTCGTCATCCGACGAGACCTCCCACCACTCGTCAGATCAAACTTTTGACCATCCATAACTAACATGCTACCTTGCATGACAAACCAAAATAGTGATCCACATTTCAATTTATACCCCCCTTGGTCCGTTGTGAGTTAATGGGAGGGTTCGACATTAGTATTATCCCCATGGGACACGAGTTAAAAGGGAACCACATCATGGAAAAATGATTGGGTTATGGTTTCTATCTATGGTCCTCACTCATCTCGCCCTGCCCCCCGCAGCCCCCCACCCCCCTTGGTGTACCATGAGTTAATCAAGGGGCGGTTCTAAAATAGGAAACGAATCATGAAAAACCACTTTAATTTAAAAGAACCTAAACTTGGGGGTAATGTGAAATCACTGCATAACCCATGGAGGTAGTCTTGGTGGGGCCCATGAGCCTTAATTAACATAGCAAGTGCCATGGAGACCTGGTAATGGACACGTGGATGCCTTGACATGGAAGACCCACACATGCACCCATCGCCTTATTCGATTAGTAAAACTTGAAGGGGACATAACTCTAAATCCAAGAGTTAGATTGAGATCAAATGTATATTGTTGCAGTGCTTTCAATATGTTGGATACGATTGTGGTATCAAAATTTAATTCTGCAAACTATGAAAAATCCAGAGGATTTCTTAGCTCCATATTCATAACAAACATTGGACATCATGTTAATGATCTCGTAACACCTTCCACAACTTGAGTTAGCTCAAGGGGGTGGGAGGGTTTGTTACATCATTCACCTCTATTGACCAATTCTATGAGTGTTTGACATCAACGTCGTTATTGACACTCATTAGATTGTACTAAATCACCCCAAAATCATTTTCATCATTGGTGGTCTCCTTAATGTTCGTTAATAGGATCCCTTAATTCCTAGTAATTATGAAATCTCCCTATGTCCTCGACATCAACTCATTCATACACATGTACTAAGGTCATACCATCGGGAGAGGTAAAAGACATTTGGTATTGGGGATACCTTACATATGCATGTTTCTAGACCCAAGTTGCAATGGAGTATATTTTATACTTTGAAGACCATACATGGGGCACACCCTCATTGGTTTGCCAAGTCCTATAGATATATATTGTATCAATGATCGACCTTGTAACTCTTTCATGATTATAGTCAACACTTGATGACATGCGTCTACAATTTATTGTGTTGGAGACCATGCTTTATTATTTCTATACTAAGTATGGGAATGCCTATGTCAAGAATGTGGATCATATATCTTTTATTGTGACTTTTCTAGATCCTTATAGATTTTTCATCCTTAACTCCCTTCATATATTAAACTCGTTGTATCAATATAATGTATTTCAGACATCAGTTTCTCTTCTAGCCTGATATATTAGGGGGCATTTATAGCTCAAAATTACACTCCCCTATGTTCACAAGAGAAGAAACATAAGAAAAATAATGTAATGCATGAAAAGTTTCATGGAAACCATAAAAAAAATCATGTTTCACTCCTTTAATGCCCCCAAGGAACTAACTAGGAGAGTTGCAATGCTCAAGTTGGCCTGGTAGGAAGAGTTGAATGTTCCAAACACACAAGCACAAAGCAATGAATTGGGTAGGGTTTTTAATGTGCATGGATAAGGATTGAAAGGGTAAAAAAGTGATCAAATATCAAGATAATGATGAAAGGATCGAATCAACCATAGTCAAGAAAGTGTGTAGATTAATCTAATCACTTTTTTAACTCCTCTATAAAAGAAAAACTCTCCATGAGGAAGAGAGAGAATTGAAGATAATTAAATGTTGTCGAAACCTAGTTTCACCTTTTTTAAGCCAATACTAAAAGTGAGCTTAACTGTGAATCTTGGTGAGAGGAAAGGTTGAAGGTAAGGAATTTTAGGAGTTCAACTATTTTAAAAATTGGTTACAATAAAGAAACTATTAGATTTTCCCCCATTTATACATTATTTATGTTATAAAAATGTGCATGATTTTATGGTTTTGATTTTTCTCATGCTAACATTACTACACGTTGTAGGATTTCGTGCATTCTCATTGTGTATTTGAAAATTGCAGGTGTGAGGGGTAAGGAGCAGATCAACCGACAAACTTGTGGTTTCAATTTTTTGAGAACTTGCTCCTTATCCCTCACACCTACAACTTTTTGTAAACAATTTTCATTTTAATGAAAATGCTACTTTTTTCTTTTTGAACAAAAAATATACACAACAATGTCAGTTCTTTAATAAAAATCTGATCGACTCCATTGAATTTAAGCTTTGAATATATATATATATAATTTGGTTATTTTCATCATTGATGTAAACTATTTTCGTTTTAATGAAATGTGTTGGTTTTTTCCCTTTTGAAAAAAAATATACACAACAATGTCATTTCTTTAATTAAAATATGGTCACTCTCTTGAATTTAAGCTTTGAATATGTGTGTGTGTGTGTGTGTGTGTGTGATTTTTTAGTTTAATATTATAAATTTTGAGATAATGTCCATGGGGTCTTGCATAACAATGATCAAGTGTTCTGTTAAGGCGCTCCTTGATATGAAGTCACTAGTTCAATTCTCTGCCCCAATAGGGGTGATATATTGGACATGTTGAAGATGTAGTCCTACCAGTATTACAAATAAAATAAAAAAATGAAATAACAAAAATAGAAATTTAATGTGATCCAACATTATCTTAACGAAGATAATGATTTTCAATTAATTTTTTATTTAAAAACAAATACATGTCATTTTTCATAAGAGGTTTGCCAAAATCAAGCTATAAGATCTTTTAGTCCCAAAAAATAACAATTTAAATGATAAACTTACTTGATTAGTATTAAGCATGTATTATGTATACACATCATTAGATTCACAATTAGTAAGGTTTTTACTTTGTTTCATTTAAGTGTTACCCAAAGAAATGTGTATATATCATTTATGTCAATCTCTCCATGACCATTTTTGGGTGTGTAAAATACTTACTCATTTTCATTTGAGAAACAAAATTTAATCTATTTTTTCTATTAAAAAAAATTAAAAAGGAAAAAATAACTACTAATTTCCATACATAATTATAATTATAATGTTGAAGAAAATTTTAATTTTCATAAATAAATAAATCATATTAATTTCCAAACACAATTATAATTGTAAAATATAAAAACACTTTTGAAAAAGTAAAATTTAATCTTTCTTTAACTAAAATTAATTTGATATTTAAAAACAAATACATGCCATTTTCCATAAGAGGCATTCCAAAATCAAGCTATTAGATCTTTTAGTCCCAAAAAATAATAATTTAAATGATAAATTTATTTGAAGAGTATTAAGTATGTATTATGTATACACATCGATAGATTCACAATTAGTAAGATTTTTACTTGTTCCCTTTAATGTTACCCAAAAGCATGTGTATATATCATTTATGTGAAACTCTCCAAAACCATTTTTGGTTGTGTATAGTATTTACTCATTTTCATTTGAGAAAAAAACTTTAATCTATTTTTTTGATTAAAAAAAAATGAAAAAGGAAAAAAATAATATTAATTTCCATACATAATTATAATTATAAAGTTAAAGATTTTTTTTTTCATAAATAAATAAATCATATTAATTTCCGAACACCATTATAATTGTAAAATATAAAAACACTTTTTAAAAAGGTAGAATTTAATCTATTTCCTTAACTAAAATTACAAGGAAAAAAATCAATATCTAAACATTCTTATAAAAGTAATATTTCTTTTCAAAATGTCTTAAAAATCCTAAATCATAAGGATACTTTAGCCATATCCCAGACAGACATAATAGATTACAAATTGAAACCACCTGTCTCACAGAAGCAACAAGGTTAGAAAAAATAACTGAGAATAAAGGAAGGTTGATACGAATAAAGGTGAGTTGTATTGACCATAAGTATGACATACTTAGTAAAACCTCAAGTCTAAAAGGAATGAGAATATTTATAAATGAAGATCTCATTCCAGAAGATCAAGAAGAATTAAGAAAGGAGGTTCCAAAGGTAAAAAAAAGCTAGGAAGGAAGGAAAATGGGCAATAATCAGAAATATAAAAGTAGTTATTCGAGATAGAAACCAAAAATATAGTAATAAATAGAAATTCAACATGCTCTGAATTCTTTCTTGGAACTGTCGAGACTTTCCATGGAACAAAGGCTCCAAGCTAAGCTGGATCTCAAATGATGTTGATATTATATTTCTTGTTGAACTTGGGAGCACGAAGAATCTAAGGTCCCTAACATAGATGGCTTTGCACTATGGTCTACCTAGAAAAAGTGATCCTTCCATAGAGACATTGGGGGCATAGCTTGCTACATTAATAAGAACATCTCCCCTCATTCTAGGATTTATAAAAATGACCCTTACAACCAATATAGTTGGATTGATATTACTAACATTAATGATACAAAGACCTACATAGCAATCTATTATCTCCCCCCCATCAATTCTACCTTCTATAAGAAAAAAAAACTAGATAAAGGTAGTCCTTACAATGGTTTAGAGAAAGATATTTCTAGCCTATGGAATGAAGGTAATATCCTTATAATGGGTGAATTTAATGCCAAAAATTCAAGCAACCAAGCTATTCTTGTAAGCAATCATTCCAACCCCAATCCTCTTTGGTTAGACGAAGACCTTACTTCGGCTAGCCAGTACAAAAGGAGCTCTGAAGACCTCAGGGGTAATTTTTTTGTGCTAGAGCTAGTAAAGCTTTGTAGTTCTCAGGATCTCATAATTTGAAACGGCCTAAAGAAGTTTCCCAATTCTAGCCAAATGACCTGCATCCGTGGGCTTCACAATAGCGTCGTAGACTATGTTATTTTCGATCTCCCTTTATACAATGAAATACTAAATTTTGACATCATAGACGACCACGAGCCTAAATCCGATCATAGGCCTTTACTCATAACTCTCAATTTTTTCATGCCTAGAGATCCCATTGAAGATAAGCCTTATAGTCAAAAGAACCTAACCCTTGATAGAACTAAAAACGATCTCTTTCTAGATGAATTAAAAATTAATTTTCTTCATTTATCTAGTATAAACAACATAGATGACCTCTATCATAATTTTACTACAACCCTATCATATTCTATTAATAAGTTCTCAATTGAAGTCTTAAGTAATAAAAAAAATAGCAAAACCAACCCATGGTATCAAAAAGATTGTAAAAGTGTGAGGAGAGAAATTAAGGAAGATGTTGATGAATCTCTCAAAATTGACAAGATAAAAATCTATAAAGCCCTAACTAAAAGGAAAAAAAAAGGAAATATATTCGTAAACGATAAGAGAATCTCTTACACCTCTCTAAGGTGGCCCCTAAAAATTTCTGGAGGCAAATTCTAACTAGGAAAACTAAAGATAATAACAAAATTGCTTTACACGACTAGAATTCCTATCTTAAAACGCTTTATGAATCTCCCAATTCCAAGGATAACTTTGAAACCCTGCTCACAAAGAAAGAATTTTTCTCATTAGAAGACATTGGTTTTTGGGTTAAACGCCTAGAAAATGGGAAAGCTAAAGACATTGAACGTTACCAAGTGGAAATCTTAAAAGTTGGAGGTCCTGTCCTCATCCCCCACATCCACAAGCTTTCCAACCAAGCGGTCAAGCAAGGGTTCCCTAAACCTTGGACTCAGAGCCTCATTATCCCTATTTTTAAAAGTGGGGATACTAATAAGCCCTCTAATTATCGGAAAATTATGATCAACCCTCTCTTGGCCAAGTTATATGGTATTATTTTGGAAAATAAGTTGAGAATTTGGCTTGAAAGTGAAGATAAGTGGGCTAAAGGCTAAGCGGGTTTTAGAAGGCAACACTCAACAACGGACCACCTCATTACACTTAGAATAATTTTGGATGAATGCCACAATGATAAATCCAATATCTTCTATTTCTTTGTGGACTTTAGAAAGGCTTTCGATATGGTCCTAGAAACAGCCTATGGAATATATTAGAAGAGCTTATGTTCCTTTCGAGCTAAGAGCAGCCTCTATAAGGTTATATGAGAATTTAATTGCCAAGTTAAAGAGAAATGAGGGGTGGTCGAAAGATATTAACTATAATATAAGAGTTAAACAAGGTTTCCCCCTCTCCCTCACCCTATTTGGCATTTACATCAACAAGATAGAAATTATTGTTTAGAGGAAGCAGGATGTGTTGGCACGATCTTAGCTGGGATAGTCATCATTATTCTTCTCTATGATCGCGATATTATTCTTCTTGCAAGGTGCCCATCTGATCTTGATAAGAAACTTAGACTTCTTAAGGATTTCTGCTCTAACATGGGTATGTTTGTTAACACTGACAAAAAAAAGTTATGATTATCAAATCCAAGAAGGACACTTATGCTAATTTTATGTATGAAAATAGTAACTTGGAGGAAGTGTATACTTACAAGTACCTAGGAATTGATATTCATCACAAGCTCAACTGGAACTATAGCATTCGGAAAAGGATTAATGGAGGGTGGAAAGCTTATTTTGGTCTTGAAAATAATTGTAAAATGACAAACCTCGTAATGTGGGATATAAATAAGTTCCTCTTTGAAACTTTAGTCACTCTTGTTATCTTATATGGATGTGAGGTTTGGGGTTTCAGTATCTCTAGAGAATCTTGGAGAAAGATTGAGCGAATCTAGAAGTGTTTTATAATGTATAACCTTAAAATTAAAAGAAATACGCCCTATCCTATTCTGCTTATAGAAGTGGGTCTTTCCCCTATCGAGAGCCTAGCTATGACTAGGATTCTGTTGTACAAACACAAGCTCAATAGCATAGGAGACCATAAACTTCCTAAGCTAGCTTTAAATTCTAGCCAAAACCACCTAAGGCTTAAACGAGGTTGGTATAAGGACACTAGGACCCAGTTAAACCATGAGGAGATCGACGAGAATGTTGCATTGCAAAACATTAATAAAATTTTAAAAATTGTTACTTCTAAGTTCAAATAAAAAATGTGGTGTGAGAAAGATCTAGCAGCTAAAAGAAAATTAAGATATTATAAGGAGGTCATCAACCCCAATATCTCTTTGTTTTAACTAGCTCAAAGAAGAAAATTAATATAGCCAAGGTTAGAACAAACTCTCATGAGATCCATAGTGAAATAGGTCGTTGGAAAGTTCCTAAAACACCATGGATGGAAAGGATCTGCCATCTCTGTGAGAATATGAAAATCGAGGATGAAAATCACTTCATCTTAGAGTGCCCCGCATACAACCACATTAGAGCTCAATTCCATAATATTTGTTGCAATACTAACCTTCCTAGCCTTTTAAGATGTCAAAATTATAGTGAGCTCGAGAGGCTTCTCTCCAAGTTTTTTGAGCATAGGAATAAAATCTTAAATCAAACTAAAGAAATTTTTTCTTTAGGTCTGATAGACCAAAGATTGGTCTCAGTGGTCGTTAACCATCATCATCATCATCATTATCATCATGAATAAAACCAGGGAGATTCATCTAACTCCGTATCATCTACACATTCTTAAAAAAGTAATATTTCTTTTCAAAATGTCTCAAAAATCCTAAATCATATTGATGTGCCCCACACAACAATAAAGCCAGCCAGATTCATCTAACTCTGGATCTAACTTGAACAAAGAGGGATCAAATTTCTTCAAGTGTAAATCCATTTTAAAGTGAAAAATATAACATGTAAATAAATTTATATCCACATAAATGAGTTAACATAGATATCCAAATTAGTTTTAAAAAAAAAATATGTTGAAATATTTTTAAAAAATATAAAGTTTAAACATTTTTCTAAGGCATATTTTCTACTTATAATTTCTTTAGCTGATATTATATTATGTCATATGGACAATTAATTGATATCGACATAAATGAGTTACATTGATATTCAAATTAGTTAAAAAAAAGAATTGTGTTGTAATATTTTAAAAAAATATAAAATTTAAACATCTTTCTAAAACATAATTTCTACTTCTAATTTATTTCTTTCGATGAAATTAAAGAAATTATATTATGTCATATGGACAATTAACTAAACATATATAGTATATTAGTTTGCATATTAGTTTTTGTTTTTTATTATAACCAATATTAATTTTTTCTATTTAGAGAGTAGTTTATTTTTAATTCACAAATGTTGAACACTCACAAACAAACGAACTTTCACATCTCAAAAAAAGGAAAATATATTATAACATGGTTTCTTATTCTAAAAAATACAGATGATTGCATACCTGCTTCTTTATTCCTACTACATATTAAAAAAATAGAAAAATGGAATAGTATAGTTCAAATAATTTTTCATAATTTAACGATCATTTATCATTAATCACAAATACATCAAAATTGTGTTATCATTAATCACAAATACATCAAAAATGTTTACACCACTCAAACTATATCGAGTCTACAATGTACATATGTATTATCGGATTAATTCTATACTATGGTATTGCATAATGAATAGCGAATTTTTTTTTGGAAAGGTCAGTGAAAGAAATTTATAAACATTGATAAACTGACAATAACCAAGTTAAATCTCAGAATTCCAATTTTAATACGTACTTTTACACAATGCTTTAACACCAGGCATGCAAAGCATTGTTAAATTCTTGGCTCTTAACGAGCATTTGAATTTTTTGGCATGTTGATAGCATTGATGCGTATCTGCAATTAATCGAGGTGGCTGAAATAACCATGAGGGCGGTAGTGTTACTACGCCCATAGCATGGCCATGTATGGTGGAAGGGTTGGCATCAGGGCATTAAATTCCTTACTGCAGGCTCGACATTTCTTGCCCATTAAATGGAGGCGTGTCAGAATGCACATCAAACAGAATGCCTACGGAAGCCCGGAGTTTTCCTGGCATGACGGAACCCACGCAATTCCTTCGCCTACCTAGACTACTCCTTTCTCTAAAGCAACATGAAAATTCACCTACAACATCGGTCTGACTATATTTTCCATTTGTGTAATTCACACAAAATAACTTTAATGCATTCCACAGATGGACTGAAATGACTAAAAACCGTCTAATTGTGGTATTGGTCGAGTATGAGCGGGCCTCACCATGGCTGACGAACCTCTGAATGCACCAGAGCATTTAACCATCAAACATATTGAGATCTATGTGTCCTCTAGCACTCCAAAACAAGGGAACATTGTAATACTATGTCCTATTAATGAAATGCTTGAAAAATATCCCGTGGAAAAGGGGAGTCTATTTCTTAAGTGAAAATCAAGGCAAGTCATATACTGAATGAGATTTGACCTACGATCTTTTGAATTTCACCCAAAAAAACCTATCCATCAAATCACACATCACTATATTATTAATCATAATGTTTTATTAATTATAACTTTTTTATTAATTATAGTATTAAATTTATGAGAGTAAAACATTCTACTCCATGTGAGGGCTTTGCTATTAAACCCCAAGGTCCCACACGACATGCCACGACCAGAAATTGTTAGCCCTGTATCAAAAAGTTGAAATTGTCCGCAGTGACCCCAAAAAAAACAAAAATCGTTTAATAGTTAGAATGTGACATTTTCTTCTCTGAAACGATTGTTATGTTTGCTACTATTGACACTTTATATCACAAGAAGATTCGCCAGGAATCTATCCCGCTCCAAGCAGACAGGTGGCCATCATTATCTAGGACCAGGAGCCTCTATGTTATACACATAACGTTTGAACTCTGAACACTTACGGATTGGATTGTCTTCGAAAAGGAGTTTTCTAACAATAGAAAGAGGAATTGTCGGGATGGTCAAAATTGGCTGGAATTTGGGCCAAAAAAATTTAAGAAATCTTACAGTAATAGTGTTTGAATCATGATTTTGATGGTGGAAATGGATTCAGTACCATCAATAACCTTTAAGACACACAAAATATTAAATTTTTATAGTTATAACAGGGATTTACAAAAATCCTTGCCAAATTTTCTTAAAAACTTACCGAAATTTCCATAATTTTCAGGGTGAAAAAGCAATCTAGTTAGACTACGGCTTGTTCAAATGCCACAAATGCTACCACTGATTGCAACACCTGTGAAATTCTGGTTCCTAGTGATTTCATTGACTACAATCAAACCCTCCAATATTATGTAAAATAATAGTTATTTGGATTATGATATGTGCACTATTTTGACCTCTCTTGCAAATATTGCAGTAGATTGTATTCCGTTCAATTCGATTTAGAGCGCATAAATGTGTGCAAATGGCTCCTCGACTTCCAAGCAAAAGAGAAAATTCAGAGCCACAAAACGAAAGTTGAATCTAAGGAAATTGAAAGTAATGAAGCCAAGATGCTAGGTGTGTTGTAATTTAATTCCAAATTCTGCACACAGCAGTAGGAAAATAGACTTAAACGTTGATGGAAATTCAAAGGACAGCGGCAGCAGCAACGAATCTCCACATTCGATATTCACGCAAATAGTCTCCTCAACACTTAAAAATTCAACCACCAACAGTTAATTCCGCACCAACCATTTTAATGTGAATTGAACGCACAACCAGCAAGCAATTCTAAGGGGTGGCAAGTATTGGCAATGAAGCAGGAAGGTGAACCCCCATAATGAGTTACGTCACCCATGTGTTGGGAGCCACCAAAGAAACTCTGGGAGGAAAGGAAACTCATGTGAAAGCTTTTGGAATAGCTTCCGGAAAGCACAATGAAATAAAGTTTTTTTTTGTAATGTTTTTTTATTATTATTTACATTTTACCATGGCACATTTTGATTTTTAACTTTTGGTTTATGTTTTATAACAGCCGCAACATAAGTTTTAATTTTTATGTTTTAAAGTTTGGTCATATATTTTGAAATATATATATATATATATATATATGGAATATTTATAATACACACACACACACATACACACACACACACACACACACACACACACACACACACAGATATATATATTGTAATGTTTCATGAGTACAAAATAAAAATAGAGAGACAAACAGTTGGACAGAGACTGCATTTGTAATTTGTAAAAGCCCACGGGTGAAGAAAAACAGAGAGAGGTTTTCTTTATGTGTGTTGTATGTGTTTGTAATGCCTGAAGGCATCTTAGTGAGACAAAAAGAAAGTTTGCAGCGCTATGTTTGTAACAACTAGTCAAAGCTTTCGAGTCATGAATCGAGAACCTAGTTCTGAAGAAACTCTACATTTTGTAATGTTTTTTTTATATAAATGAAATAGTTCCAGCTTGTGTTTATCATCTCTGTCCAATAGCAAAGTTTGTTCATTTTTTAAATCTCTATGTTGATGTAGAGGATAATTTTTTTCTCCCTATGTGTTTCTGGAATTATCAGAAATTCCAACATGGTATCAGAGCTAATCCAGGCTCTTTGAAGGTGTCAAAGAAGCTGAAGGAAGAAGGATTGGTTACAGCAGTTCTCCACCAGTGTGAAGGCTCAACAAAATATTAATTCCAAGTATTTATAAAAAAAAATAGAGATATTTTTTTCTTTAAAAGAGCAGTCCTCAAAGACAGATTTTTTGTCTTCTAAAGAAGGAAACACAATTTGTTTGAAAAACACAATCAAGTTTATTTCAGAGTTTAGTTAGTAAGTAATGGCTGGATCAAGCACCAGTATGAGTATTGGAAATACTCATCTTCCCTAATTTAATGAGAAGAATTATGATTATTGGGCCATTACCATGAGAGCTTTGTTTGCTTCCTAGGACTTATGGGAATTGGTTGAAGATGGTTTTGATGAACCAATTGATGAACAAGAGTTTAATGCCTTAACAAAAGCAAAGAAGGATCTGCTGAAGAGCAATAGAAAAAATGACTCTAAAGCCCTCTTATATCTCTATCAAGAAATACATGAAAGTGTGTTTCCAAGGATAGCAACTAAGAGATCCAAGGATGCATGGGATACTCTGAAAATAGCCTATCAAGGTATGGAGAAAGTGAAGACAGAAATACTACAATTGTTGAGGAGAGATTTTGAAACTCTTTGCATGAAGGATTCTGATAACATAGAATCATTCTTCACACATGTGATTGGGATTGTAAATCAGATAAGGTCTCATGGAGAGACACTTGAGGAAAGAAGGATTGTGGAGAAACTATTGAGGAGCCTACCCTCAAGGTTTGATGTTATTGTAACCACTATTGAAGAGACAAAGGATCTCTCAAAGTTCACAGTAGATGAACTTCATGCATCGCTGATGACTCATGAACAGAGATTGGGAAGATTAGTAAATCCATCTCTAGAGCATACCTTCAAGACCCAGATGCCTTTTGGAAGAGGAAGAGGTCAAGGCAGAGGAAGAGGAAGAGGCAGAAGCCAAAATAGAGAAGGAATAAACAACTCTTCACATTCATATGGAAGGAGCAATAGTCAAAATCAAAGCCACGGCCAAAGCAACAACGAGCAAGGTGGACACCAACATGCTCATGGACAAAGGTATGACAAATGTAATGTCGAATGTCATTATTGAAAAAAATATGGCACTATGCCAATGAGTGTAGGAAAAAGAAAAATGGCATGAATAATAGGCAGAATGCTAATGTAGCAAGAGAAGAAAAGAACACAAGTAATGTGCTGTTAACATGCAATGTAGCACAAGATAGGCAGGATGATGTATGGTTCTTAGATTCAGGCTGCAGTAATCACATGACTGGAAACATAGCAATGTTTGCCAATATTGATGAAGAAGTTAAATCTAAAATAACAATAGGAACTGATACTAAGATATCTATCAAGGGAAAAGGCAGAGTTAGTATATGTGCAAGAAATGGTGAGCATAAATTTGTGCCAGAAATGTATTATGTTCCTGGCTTGAAGTGTAATCTTTTGAGCATTGGGAAGCTCATAAACAAAGGTTACAATGTAGTTTAAAAAAAGGATGTGTGCACAATAATGGATATACCTCCAAGAAAGAAGATTATTGTTGAAATACAAATGACCAGAAATAGAATGTTTCCACTCAAGCTCAATACAGACTTGAAGGGAAAATGGAAGAATGTAGCAGCTGTAACTCAAGAGGTCTTTCAGAAGGAAGTGAAAGATGAGAATTGGTTATGGCACTTGATATTTGGATATCTAAATTTCGGAGGTTTGAATTTGATGCAGAGAAAAGGAATGGTAAGAGGACTACCATTAATAGAGAAACCGGACAACCTATGTGAAGGCTGCATCTTGGGAAAATAACACTGAGAAAACTTTCCATCAGGAAAGAGCATAAGGGTGAAAGAACCCTTAGAAATTTTCCATTCAGTTTACGTGGGCTGATGCAAACAACATCAATTTTAGGTAGAAATTACATGCAGACCTTCATTGATGGTTTCACAAGGAAAGTATGGGTTTATTTCCTGAAGTATAAAAGTGAAGTTTTTGAAAATTTTTGTCATTTTAAAGCTCTAGTAGAGAAACAAAGTGGGCAGCATATCAAAGTTCTTAGAACTGATAGAGGAGGTGAGTATATCTCAAAAGAATTTTGTGTTTTTGTAGAGAAAATGGTATACACAAACAATTTACAACTCGGTACACACCGCATCAAAATGGTGTTGCTGAAAGGAAGAATCGAACCATAATGGAAATGGTGAGAAGTATGTTGAAAGACAAACACTTGCCAAATGAGTATTGGGCAGAAGCTACAAATTGTGTTATGTATATTTTAAATAGATGCCCAACAAAAGTTGTCATGAACAGAGTTCCAGAAGAAGCATGGAGTGGCAGAAAATAGGGAGTGACCCACATGATATTTTTTGGGTGTGTGGCTTTTGCACACATTCTAGATCAGTTGAGGAAGAAGTTGGACAGTAAGGGGGAGAAGTGCATCTTCCTTGGATATTATGAAGATTCCAAGGGATATATATTATATAACCCATCCATAAAGAAATTTTTTATAAGCAGGGATGTGCAATTCATTGAAGAGGAAGCATGGGATGGAAGCATTGAGAAAACAGTCAATGTCAAAAGCTTTTTGTCTCATGATGATGATGGGAAAAATGTGGTTGAAAATAATACCTCATCAGAAGCACCACCTCCACCAACACAAGGACAGTAAGGGACACCTCAAGTAGGAGTAAGAACACCCTTGAGAAGAAATGAGAGTGCTTCTCCAAGCACACCAAATGGAGCAGATTTGAGTGCTACTTCAAGCAAAAGTACATCAAATGAAAGAGGAACAAGATTCAGAAATTTAAATGGAATTTATAAGCAAGAGACAACAAATGAAGGTATGAATTCATTATTTTCTTTTTACTATCATGTTGATGATCCTATTCATTTTGAGGAAGCAATAAAAGATAGAAAATGGATAGAAGCCATGGATGAAGAAATTAATGCAATAGAGAAGAACAAAACATGGGATTTGGTTGAACTCCCAAAAGTTAAAGAATTCATTGGAGTTAAATGGGTCGACAGGACCAAAATAAATGTTGAAGGTAAAATTTAAAGACACAAGACCAGACTTGTTGTTAAAGGTTATAAGCAGCAACATGGAAGAGATTATGAGGAAAATTTTGCACCAGTTGCAAGAATGGAAACAGTGAGAGTAGTGTTGTCCATAGCAGCACAAAACAAATGGAAGGTTTACCAAATGGATGTAAAATCAATGTTTGTAAATGGAGTGTTAATGGAAGAGGTTTATGTTGAACAACCTCTAGGCTACCAGAAAAAGGGCCAAGAGCACAAAGTTTGCAGATTGAAGAAAGCTCTTTATGAGCTGAAGCAAGCACCATGATCATGGTACAGTAGGATAGATTCCTATCTACTGGAAAATGGGTTTGATAAATGTGAAGGAGAACCCACATTATACATCAAGGAGAAAGATGGTAAGATGTTCATTGTTGTTTTATATGTTGATGATGTGATATTCACAAGTAATGATAATTACTTCATTGAAAATTTTAGAACAATCATGAAAGATGATTTGAAATGACTCGCATGGGATTGCTGAGATACTTCTTAGGAATAGAAGTAGAACAAAATGAAAATGGAAATTTTATCTCTCAAGAAAAGTATGTGAATGAAATTTTTGCAAGATTTAATATGCAAAAGTGCAAGGCAACAATTATACCCACAGTAATGGGATTGAAACTCAGCAAAGATGATAGCAGCAAGGATTTTGCTCATAGCTTGTACAAAAGCATAGTTGGCAGCCTTATGTATTTGATTGCAACTAATCTGGATATCATGCGTGCCGTAATTTTGATTTATAGATTTATGGAAAGGCCAAAAGAGACACATTGGAAAGTAGCAAAAATAATTCTGAGGTATGTAAAAGGAACAAAGAGATATGGAATTAATTACACAACTTCAGAAATTCTGATTTGATTGGTTATACTGACAGTGATTGGGCTGGATGTATTGATGACCGGAAAAGTACTTCTGGTTATGTTTTTCATATGGGTTCAGGAGCCATTTCATGAGCTTCTAAGAAACAAACCATTGTATCATTATCTACAGTAGAGGCAGCGTATGTGGAAGCTACAACAGCAACATGTCAAGAAGTGTGGATGAGAAGAATGTTGAGAAGTTTATGCCAAGAATAGGTAAAAGGGACAGTGATTTATTGTGACAATAGCTCAGCTATTGCATTGTGAAAGAATTATGTGTTTCCCAAAATAATGAAACACATAGATGCCAAGTATCACTACATCAGAGAATTAGTGAACAATGGAAAAATAATTTTGAAACATTGCAGAACACGGGAGCAGTTTGCAGACATTCTCACAAAGCCTTTGGGGCAGAAAAGTTTTAATCATTTGAGAAAATGCTTGAGCATGGAAAAAGCCCAACAATTGAAATTAAGGGGGAGTGTTGGAATTTAATTCCAACTACTGCACACAGCAGCAGGATAGGAGACTTAAACGTTGATGGAAATTCAAAGGACAATGGCAACAGTAAAAAATCTCCACATTCGATCTTCACGCAACCAGTCTCCTCCACACTTCAAAATTCAACCACCAGCAATGAATTCCACACCAAAAATTTTAATTTGAATTGAAGGCACAACCAGCAAGAAATTCTGAGGGGTGGCAAGTATTGGCAACGAAGCAGGAAGGTGAACCCTCGGAATGAGTTACATTACCCATGTGTTGGGACCCACCAAAGAAACTCCTGGAGGAAAGGAAACTCGCGTTAAAGATTTCTGGAACAACTCCCAGAAAGCACAATGAAATAAAGTTTGTTTTTGTAATGTTTTTTTTTATTATTTACATTTTACTGTGGCACATTTTGATTTTTAACTTTTGGTTTATGTTTTATAACAACTGCAACATAAGTTTTATTTTTTTTGTTTCAAAGTTTGGTCATATATTTTGATTGACATATATATATATATATATATATATATATATATATGGAATATTTATAATATATATTGTAATGTGTCATGAGTACAAAAAGAAAAAGAGAGATGTATTAGCTGGACAGAGATCGCATTTGTAATGGAATAAGCTCTATGCAGCGAAGAAAAACAGAGGTTTTCTTTCTTTGTGTTTTATGTGTTTGTAATGCTCGAAGGCATCTTAGTGAGACAGAAAGCAAGTTTTCAGTGCTGTGTTTGTAACAGCCAATCAAAGTTTTTGAGTTGTGAATCGAGAACCCAGTTATGAAGAAACTCTACATTTTGTAATGTTTTTTTTTATATAAATGAAATAGTTCCAGCTTGTGTTTATCATCTCTGTCCAGCAGAAAAGTTTGTTCATTTTTTAAATCTCTATGTTGGGGTAGAGGAGAATTTTGTTCTCCCTGTGTTTTTGGAATTATCAGAAATTCCAACAAGCTGACTATAAAATTGTGTCTAGTTTGGCCTCCAGAACTGTCATGTAGCAGCTTGCATCGGTAGGAGATTTTGAAAATAGAGGAAGTTACATGGAGGCTTAAAAGCAGGATTACTTGGCTAAGAGAGGGAGATCTAAATACAAATTTCTTTCATAAATGTGCAAATGAAAGGAAGAAAAGAAATGCAATCTAGCGCATAAGGAAGGCTGATGATAGCTTCGCTATCTCTACCCCAGAGATTCTAAGAGAAGCCCATAGATATTTCTCCTCGTTTTACCAGAAAGAGGATAGGATTTGTGGGGAAAAACAGGTATGGATGCTCGATCATGCTGGTTAGTTTTTTGATGAGGATGCCATTAGATCTCTGGATAATAGCATTACTGGGAATGAAGTCCTTTCCATCCTGAAGTTGTTTTCTCAAGATAAGTGTTCGGGGCCTGATGGACGGCCAGCAGAATTCTTCATTTTCTTTTATGATTTTTTGGGAGATCAACTGACAGAATTAGCTGAATCGATCCAAATTCGGGGTATCATGCCAGCCAACCTTAACTCAACGTTCATTGCTCTCATTCCTAAAACTTCTGACCCCCAATTTTTTTTCTGAATTCAGGCCGATTGCACTGCGCAATGTATTATATAAAATCACTTCAAAGATTATTGCAAATCACATAAAGGGTACCTTATCAGCCCATATCTCCAATGAAAAATTCGGGTTCTTACAAGGGAGATCTATTCATGATGCCATAGCAATAGCACAGGAGGTGCTACACTCCATGCATTCAGAGAAAAGGGATGCTATTGTGGTGAAGTTTGACCTCCACAAAGCTTATGATTCTTTGAACTGGTCTTATATTAGGCTTCTTCATCTCAAAATTGGTCTTCCATTAAGGCTCATAAGATGGGTAATGTCATGTATCTCTACCATTAGATATGCAGTTATTATAAATGGCATTCCCACTCAACTTTTTGCTACTGGTCGAAGTTTGCGTCGAGGATGCGCGCTCTCTCCACTGATATTCATCCTTATCATGGATGTATTCAGTAAAATTATGCATAAAGCTGAACAGAATGGTTGTATCAAGGGCTTCCCCTTTTCGAACTTAGTGTCTACTTCACACTCACTGTTTGTGGATGATCTACTTTTATTTGGCTATCTTCTTCGAAACCACTGGTTTTATATTCATTATATGTTATTAAGGTTTGAAACTGCTACTGGATTAGGTATTAATAAGAGTAAATCCTTTCTTGTTTATCAAAACAGGGATCCTCATGAGAATGCTTTCACTGTGGATTTCCGGGGTGTTGGTATTAGACTGGCAGAGGAAGGCTTTAACTACTTGGGATTCAGAATTAAGTCATGTGGATACAAGATCCAGGATTGGATGTGGCTGATCGATAAGTTCGGAAGGAGGATCTGTAGATGGACGCATAGATAGCTGTCTACTAGTGGAAGGCTCATCATGATACAAGCGGTTCTCTCTCAGTTGATGGTTTACTCGGAACACCTATATTATCTCCTTGATCGGATTGTGCACTTAATCAATAGCATAATTGTGCAGTTTCTATGGGGTGGCTCTAATTTGGTAGAGAAATATCACCTTTGCAGGCTTGAGATTCTAAGTAGGCCCAAGGAACATGATGGGTGGAGCATTCTGAACACCTGGATCTTCAAAAAGGCTTTACTCATCAAATCCTTCTGGAGAGAAATTAAAGGGAATAACACCTGGAATGCCATCATTAAATGAAAATACGTTGAGGGTGATGTTCTCCATCAATTTTGAGGTTGATGTCACCAATTTTCTCTCCCTCAGGCTATATCGACCATTTGGTGGAGTTTCAAAAAAGGTTTTGGGCAATGTGGTTGACCGATTAGCCTGGTTAATTAGGGATGGTGGTTGTATCCCATTGAGTTACGGGAATTTTATTTCTATGCCACCTCAATCGAGTCCCTCGCCAAGATTGCAACTCTGTCTCGCACAGAGCGGTATTTTCTTTCTTTCACAGACAATTCTATGCTGGTCTTTTGGTGCTCCTATACTTAAATATGGACAGCAAATGGGCCTTGATGGGGTGGATGCTGATGAATGGGAACAATTTCGAGACATTTTAAGGGGTGTTGGACTCTGTTGGGATTGTGGGGGAGATAAGATTGTGTGGGATGGCCCAATGAAAGATGGTACACTGATTGTAAAGGATATATATCACAGCATTAATATTTCGCTGTATGAGGGTCAGATTACAAGGATCTTCTATCCTTTCTGGAAACGAAATATCCCCACCAAGATTATTCTATTCAGATGCCTGATTTGGAAAGGTAAGGCTCTCACAGGAGATAATCTTATAAAGCGTGGGCATTATGGACCCTTTAGATGTGCGTTGTGCTACTGTGAGATGGAATCAATCTCACATCTCTTTTTCCAATGCTCAGTTGTTGTGAGACTGTGGAGTTTGTTCAGTACTCACATCATGGATCCTTCTTGGTCTCTAGTGGATTTCATTTCTTCTGCTCAGGATTGCGATAGGCTGAAGGGTAAATTCAAATCGCTTCCTTTCTTCCTCATCTGGGAGGTCTAGTTGGTGAGGAACAGATCGATTTTTGATGCAAAACCATTTGGCATCTCCCGTATATTCTCTGCGATCATGAGGTGGATTGATGATCGTACCCCTCCGGTTCTCTCTTGTTACGATGGATCCATTCGCATCAGGCCGCATGAGATCTCTATTCTTGCCATATACTTTGATGGTGCATGTGTGGGGGGCAATATGGGATGTGGAGCATGGATTAAATTGTCGCAGCGAGATAGGATTCATCTATTTTGGAATGGGGGGCCGGGGTCTAACAATAAAGTGGAGATCATGGCCCTCTGGGGAGGCCTTCTGGCTGCTGTCAACCTTCAGTTGCAGGATTTCCAGGTGTATGGAGATTCCAAGATAGTTATTGGATGGGTGACTAACAACACTGCAATGTTGTGCCCATCTTTACATGGATGGATCCAAAGAACTCAAAGGTTATGGCTGATGTTGAATTGCCCACCTATCAGCCACATCTAGAGGGAGAACAACACGAGGGCTGACTGGCTGTCAAAGAAAGGTATCTCTGCTGATTTTGGACTTATGCAGGTTATACAGTTTAGAGATGGCGTCCAGATCTGGGATTCCTCCATTCCTATCCCATAATTTCGATGCCGAGGACGTTGTATGTCATGTTTTTGCAATTATATGGTTTCTTTGTCTGTTGCTCTTTTTGATCTTCTCAAGCGAGCCTGGTATATGGGTTATGGAATCTATGGTTTCTTTGTCTGTTGCTCTTTTTGATCTTCTCAAACGAGCCTGGTATATGGGTTCTGGAATCTCAGGACTATATATCCTCCGACCTGCTATATCCTACAACTCTGCTTTCACCAAATCCACTCAGTTTATTAGTATGGCCGTTTTCTTCAGTTTTTCCAGATTGTATTAACTTTTGTTGCTATAACTTTTTGTTGTGCTTATCTGCAGGGACGTACTCTATAATATTGATGGGGCATGGATTTTCGCCCCAAAATTTTCTAATATCCGCCTCTCTTTCTTAGATAGGTTCACATCACCTGTGGCTGTAATTGATAGACATTCTCGCTGTATATGCTAAGAATATAATGTATTGGGTTATTGCACTGATTATATAATATATATCAGCGTTTTTCTGTCCGAAAAAACTCCACGTCAAATTTTGTGGGAGCCGCAAAAACCAATTTAGAAGGAGAACGAATAACCAGGCGTCTACTAGGAGGAACCCCTCCAAAGGCGGATTCCGTCGTCGTTATAAGGGTCTCTCGGACATGCTATGCTCATAAAGTCAGGGTTTCTTATGTGTTCCCAAATAGATTATCGCGTTTCCACGTTTTTCCTCAAATCAGTATATTTTATGCCTCGAAAAACGATCTACTATACGAGTCTTAGCTTTATATGTAAATATTTCCATTTGCAATTTCTTTGGCCGTTCCAAAATAATATCACACTCTTCAGTTTCATTCAAATTAATTGCATTTAGCTATTAGCAAAAGGTAAGGTACCAGACATTAATATTACAGCCATGGAACCAACATTGTTTATGTAATTTTTTTGCGCAGAAAGAAAACGGTTCTTTATATTAGAATAAAAAAGATAATACATATGCTATATTGTCTTAGCTTTATAGTACATTTCAGCCTTTTTGACACATTACTGTTAGCTTTATAAAATAAGGATTATATACCTCATCAATACAAAAAAATCCTTGCATAATGTTTCATAATATGTACATCAAAATCTCAAAATCTCCTCTATACAGTAATTTTCTCCTCTGAATAGTTAATGCTGCCAGCATTAGCCATAACACTCTGTTCAAAGGCTGAGACAAAAAAACTTACCAGATATATTGCAAAATTGCAAAATTCGAATTATACATCATATGTCTGTACCTTCTTTTCAATTGGTCTGCTCGCAGTAGCTGGCTCTGTGTTGGGCACAGGATACTAAGGGAAATGGCAAAGATTACAAGAATGGTAATAATGGAGATGACCTAAAAAATACCACCATTCGTTGTATTTGAAATCTTTTTCTACTGCAGATTTAACCGAAAGGCCAGATCCAAGGTGCAATATATCCTTGTTGATTTTTTTTTTCAATGAGAATAATCCGGAATAATGGAGAGATCAGTTATGGTTTTGGCTCCTTCCTTGCTGCAATATAATGAGATCAATCGTGTTTTTTTATTGTAATATGTTGATCACATGGTACGCGCGTTGCTCGCTCCTTCACCAAAATAAGGAGGTGGCCAAATATGTTTTTTTCTGTCTAGTAAGGTTTTATATTGATCATTGTATATAACATTACGACAATGAGACATAAAGTCCCCTAACAAGCCACGTCTCAATTGCGTGGTCTGAATGGGGATTTTAGAATTTAATTAACAAAATACCCGGACTTATTATTTGTTTGGAAAGCTTGTACTATGTCCTGTTTTTACAGACATCTTCATGTATGGTTGCGTTAATACTTTAATAAACCATCTTTGTTTTCCTGATATAAATTGGGAATAACTCAATTACTCAACCATCAATTTCTTTCAATCTCCTCGCTATAAATTATAGTGTCTCAAATTAGGATATTCTATTTGCTGATGGAAGCATAACAAATCCGTGCATAGGGCTCCATCCCTATTCCACAATCTATTTTATATCTCTACGGATGTATTTGAAATTATGTTTCTCTGTTTTCATTATATTTGGACATATTTTTGGACTTTTGATATTTCATGTTGAAATATTTTTGATATGTTGATGTAAGGCATATGCTTATATATTATGTACTTAAATACATTTCCACACTGTAATAAATAATAAACACCAAGTTATTTTTGGCCTGAACAAAAAAAATAGGATATTCTAACTTGTTTATGTTTTTAGTTCTTTTATGGATATTTTATGATGAATTTTGGGCAAAATTTAATAGAGATGGGTTAGAATTATAAGTTTAAATTTTATGAAGTTTAAAATTCAAATGTTTCAAAATTGGTAGACGTGGTGGAGATATGTATACATTAAAAAAACATTTTAAAAAATAAAAAAATTATAATTTTGTCAAAAAATTGTATTACTAATTTTAATTAAAAAAAATAACAAATAGAATAATTTAATTACATAAATTAAAATTATAATAAATTTTTTCATTAAAAATTTAATTCATATTTTAGATTACAATTAATTTTCTCTTTATAAATTTAATAGTTTAAATTATAATTATAATTATTGAACATTAAAATTATAATAATAATAAATTGTTAGATAAATCTACAATTTGAAAATTTATTTAATTATAGTTAATCTATATTTTGATGGGTGTTTTTATTTTGAATTAGGCTTTCCATAATTTTAATTTAATTATAAATAATTACTAAGTAGAGTTACAAATTAAAATTAAGATTTCTCCAAAAATAATTATATATATATATATTTTTTTATTAGATTAATTAATTTAAAAAATTATTATATAAACAAAACTTATGACTTTCAAATTATAATTTAAAATGTATATGGCTACAATAATTTGTTTTTAATAAAAGATAGAATATGAAACTTTGAATTCATTTATAGTATAAATTTTTATTCGAGTTTTTTTGACCATAAGTAGCATGTTCTTGGATGAAACTCTATTAATTATATGTGTTCCATGTATAATATAAAATATTAAACTATTTTATATATATCAAAATTATATATTTACATTCCCTCACGGTGTGTCAATTTGGATTTAATGGGGGCCTTAAAGGTTGTGCCTACCACCGCACAGTTTGCATCTAGTATTAATGGCGGCAGGAGGTGGCCTGCACATCATTAATGGCAGAAAGACATGGCATGCCCTGGAATGCATGTGCATGAAATCTTACTGTTTGTGGTGCACTCTATTAAATGACTTGGATGGGTGGGTTCTCATTTTATGGATAATTGAAATGAACTAAGGAAAGGTCTGTGACCTCTTGGTTCAACATCTTGGCTAGAATTGAGAGTGTAACTATCATTGTGTCATGGTTGTAGGTTGGATTCAAAAGATTGAGAGGAAAGCTTGCAAGACTATGTAAGAAACGAATGAATGTGTTGGGATTTGTGGATGTTAGGTCTTATGCTCAAGCATTCAAAGATTACTATTTAGAAGGGCTCACATGGGTATCTAGTCTTTTATGCAATGAAAATTATTAACTTGTTTATGTATTATTCTTTTTCTATTTCATTTAGTTGTTTTTTGTGTTTGGGTTTGGAATTATATGGTATGAATATTTTTGTATTCTTCAATTTTAGTTTGTAGCATTTGTTTAGGGTCTAGTGTCAATTTATTTTTGGACTTTGGTCTGTGATTTCCGTTGAAGGATCAAGTTTGGGAATGTAGTCCAATTTAAAGAGAATTCCAGGGTATTTTCAGGGTTTGGTATGCTATTTGGATGGAAAAGTCTGGTTGGAAATGTTTGGTGTGTATCTATGCTCCTCCAGGTTTTGTAATTATTTGGTCTTTACCTTATTGTTATTGGGTTCAATGGTCAATGGTGACAAGTCTTTGAATGAGGTATTCATATCTTCTATCTAAATTGTTGGGTTGTCTTTGGATATTGGGAAAGTGTTTGTATTTTTTTTTATGATTTAGTATGATTTTTCCCTCGTCTTGTTATTCATGTGTGTCTTCATTTATCTTGTGTTTTTCCAAGAAGACACACTCATAGTAGTTGCAGGAATGGCACACCCACTTCAACTATTCCACTGAGGCAGAGGATTAGCAGTAGGTGGGGTGTCGATAACTGAGTCCAATAAGGGAAATGTGGTGCCAAAATTTTTTCCCATGTCTCCGTTGCCTCCTTTTTCAATGTTGTAGCATTGGAAAATTGTAAGGAAATGAGTAAGATTGAGACATAAGTGGGGGTCGAAAGACAAACCCTCTCTAATTTAGAGATCATAGAGGATATGTCGGCTTGTGTTACTAACCGTGATCATACTAGGGGAAATTAGAAAAAATAATTGAACTCCATGTCTATTCATTAGAAAATGAATACCTTGTTACTCCTAGTCCCAAGGGAAAACCAAGTGGAGAAGTACAACGTTTTTTCATCCCTGGAGGATGTCAATGAAATGCTCAAAAACTAGTAGCTTAGTTTGGTCAAAATTGACTCTTGTTTGGCTCATGTAGAAAGCCATATTACATGTGAATCCAATGGGGGGGGACTTGATGAATCCTCATGGTTCTAGTGTGAGGGATCCAAGAAATATTTCATCTTCTGACAACGATTAGCGAGCTTATAGGGTGGAGGTGCAGTGTGTAAATCCCGGTTATATCTCACTTGTGAATGCAATGTAAACACTTCCATGTATTTCGATTTCTAAATTAAAAAGGCATAAGCAAGGGAAAAATATTCCAAGGATTGAGGGATGTTGCTTTTTCCTTAGGGAAGAAAACTCTAGATTGTTGGGAAAGCCATTGAATATTGGTTGGTGTGTGTTTAAATAGAATACTTCCTAAAATTAATAGATCTGCAGGGAAGGTATGCAAGCCATGTTTACTTGGAAAGAATGCGAAAAGAAACAAGGGCTGACAATTAATGGAGGATGGGGTTGTGCATGCAGTGGAAAGAACAAGGAAGTAAACCATGATAGTGGAATGTTGGAAAAATGGGAACCATTTTGGATGAGATAGGGGAGAGGAAAAAGATACACAGGGAGGCACATTGAAGGAGAGTAGTGAGGATCGGTAGTAGAGGGAGATCCTAAAGCTCAAGGAAAAGAAGAAGCATATGGATAACTCAGTCTGGTTGGAAATATTGAAATATGAAGATATCTCAAGTGAGGAAAATGGCCTCTAATTTCCTTGAAGGAAAGATGGCAGAGATGGTTTTCTCTAGAGTCCTTTGAAGGTTGGGGTATAGGGATTCTTCCTTAGATTCCTAGAGACAGGAATTATGGAGCGTTTCTAATTTTTTTGTGTACAATGAATTTTGGATTCCCCTCAGGGGTTGGAATCATTGTGCTACATTTTTAAGGATGGAAGTGGAGCCTCTGGATTCCCTAGAGCTTGTTTTATGTTGAATAGTTTAAGGGTGGAGGCAGGAAGCCTCTCGACTCACTGGGAAGTAAATGGTTGCTAGTTGATTGGTGGGTGGAGGTGGGAGAACCTCTAGATTCCATGTTTGAATAATCAAATATGATCAATCCCTAGATCAGAACATTTGAAGTCTTGGAATATAGATTTGGGGTGACAACTGCGATCAAGAATTGATTGTAATTTGTTTATATTTGGGTGGAGAGTTGTTGTCCTGAAGTCAGTTTCCCATTTCAATGGTAATTAAATATAAGTGATTATAAACACATTCCTTGTTATTTAATTGTCATTGAGTTGCGAAATTAGTGCTATATCATTGTGTGAATGGTTCATGGATTCATGTGATTATAATGGTAAGGTCTCACGACTATACTTTCTTGTTGTGGTATTCCATTGACTTTTTTTATGTAGGAACATATATGTGTGTATGTGCGTGTGTGTGTGTGTGTGTGTATGTGATTTTGTGTGTGTGTGTGTTTTTAAGTAACTATTACTATTGTATGTGTGAATGGCCATCTGATGTTTAAGTGTCACGTGTGTGCCTATACTTAAATTTGCAAGTGACATTCATGATGCTGGTGGAATGATCATATTTTTACAGTTTATTTGGGAGTTTTGTTCCCTCTATTCATCCTTATAGGTGTTTTAATGATTATTTTTTCCTTCGGGAGACTCATAGATCTCTAGGACGAGAGCGTTTGTTTTTTTGTTAACAATTAAAGATTAAGGGATTATAGGCCTTTGAGGGCCTAAATGGATAAGCCCCTGGTATAAATGGACAAGTACATATACATTATATTCCAATGGAGTTATCAGAACCCCATTAAGGATAGCACCAGAATGTGTTTCATAAAACTATAAGGGTCATGGAAGATTTTTATCATAATTCCTAGCAATTACAAAACCATTGTAGCTGAGACATGGGTGGGGCCCTTCAAAAATGGCCCACGATATATTTCCATTCAAAATATTATCTCATAGCCTTATCTCTTATTCTCAGTCCCTTAACCATATCCATGATTTTGGATGAATTTATTAGGTCCTTTGACTATCAACTTAAAAGCTAGGCTGCTAGCCATATGACCACAACACGATACCAAGATCAAAGGATAACATTATCAAAGACTAAGATTAAGAGAGAGGAATCAAATATTGAGATGAATGCGAAGGTGATGTGCCCTTGAGGATATGTTACTGGAAGCCCACAAGAGGTCGCGCAAGAGAAACATTAGGCTAATGAGGGTTGGGCTACCTTGGTAGGGTCACTTGTTTGGAGTAGGTCACGATGATTTGGAGGTTGTGCATTGGATGATGGGAGAGCCAATCCTCATGAAAAAACCTTATTGTGACAATATGAAGGTGAAGGCAAGACCCTGTAGACATGAAATTATTGCGACATTTGATGAGAATATATATGTCCCAGTGTTAGTATCCTAGACGTAGCAAGGGACAATTTTCACGATAGAGTTGGGATGACTCAGCACTGGGTTGTCGTGGGAGGAGCAAGGCCATCGGAGCTATCAAATGAGAGAAAGAGCATGTGGACCAAACAAGAGCATTGATAGTGTGAAGGTCTAGAATCACTAAGATGACCTAAGCCTAAGGTTGTCCCAAGTAGTTCAATGATGGAATTCAATGAAAAGATGTGGGGTGATGCAAGTTGGGACATGGTGGCATACATGTGAGCCCAAAAAATTAGTGATTGTTGTAAGGAAGGAACCACATATAGGTCAGCATATAAGCCCTTTTTCAGATCCACTTGTGACGGCACACGGTGAGAAGGGTTAGGCTAATAGACTTGAGTAATGGAAAATTTGCATACAATTAATGTTCTATCTATTAGCTATAAATATATTTTTATATTTATATAATAGTATGATGTTGGAATGCATAGGTAGGGTTTATTATATATATATATATATATATATATATATATATATATATATATATATATATATATATATATATATATGCATTAATTTTAATGGACCGTGCCATGATTGAGTCGACAACTAACATGTCAATGCTACGACGACACCATGTGAGCATCACATGGTGAGGTTGATTATGTGGTTCCTTTTGATTTATCAGATATTCATGTGGTCACCTCTCTTGATCGAGAATTTAGGTCAAAGTAAATTTTTATATAGTCAAAATAGTCTGGATGAGATGAGCGTAATGATGTTTTCAACTTAAGGCTTTAAGCTAGTTTAAGAGATGAAACTTTTTAGACCCCATTTCCATAATGACACTTTAGATATTGAATCAATCTAGTAGCAAACATCCTCCCAACTTGTGTTGGAAGAGATTAAGATGGGGTGGAGTTACATGTAGTTTGAATTATTTTTTTTAAGAATTTTGTGTCACGAGCTCGATCATATTCCATTTGTGAAATGCACTACAAATATTATGTAAATAATTGACAAAATGGGTTCAGTAATGGGACATGGATTCTAGAGGTTGGGGAAGGTTGCATTCCTGTGATGGGCTTAGTTGCTTCTTGAAGGAAACCCATATTTCTTATTACAGCGATTGAAGATTTGCTGGTGCATTTTTAATTTCTTGGTATTTTTAGAAATTATGGAGTAGAAAGAGCAGTACATAGGCCCATGTTTTCTTTGGAAAATTTTTACAAGGAAAAATGATAAGAAATTAAAATAATAGTGGGAAGGATACCAGCTAGTTCAGTGTGTTTGTCACCCACTGCATTAATACAACCAACAAACAAATTGGGGGATAGATAGACAACTGATACCCTCCATATCAGTTGGAAATAGTATGGTGGGAAAGGTCCTTGTCTCGAAGGGATAATTCGAACAACTACGGAGTATCACAAGAGACAAAAAAAGAAATATTGTTTGAAATGCAAGGATGGAAAGGAAAAGGACAAGGCAAGAGAGACTAGAAGAAAATAAAAAGGGAGGATGGGAGGATTGGAAGTATGAGTAGCGTAGAAGAATAAATTTTACCTATTGGAATATCGGAATAGGGAAAAAAAACTACATAATAATGAGTGGAAGATGGAGAAGATAAATACATAGATCGGAAGGGACAAAAAGTTTGACTTGCTAGGAAAAAAAAAATAGGAGAAAGAAAATAAGTAGTCGAAATGTTGAGAAAGAGATAACATATTGTAGAAGAAGATCTAGAAAAGAAAATTTCAACACAGGGCAGCAGAATAATTTTTTTTGGAACATCGCAACATACAGAACTAGAGCTACCAGAAAATGAAACAAGAGGACTAAAACAAAGTTGAACAGCTAGGGAGAATGTTTGATGATAGAAGGTGGTGTTTTGGTTATCATGGGAGTAGGATGAAGTAAATTCCATGTGATGAATGAATTTTCGCTCCCGTATTTGTTGATGAAGAGGGTGGAGATGGTGTTTCTCAGAAAATTCCCTCAGGGTTGGGGCAAAGGATATACTCCTAGAAAATTCCTGGAATATTTCTAGATATTTCCTTTTTGTATTTTGGTTTTATTATGGGTTCTAGATTCCACAAGTTGGTGGAACCACAATCTTGAAATATGAAGGGATGGATGTAACAGGCCTTTCAATTCCCTACTTATCTGGTTATACTATTATAGGGTTGGTGGGTGGAGTCAGGGAATCTCTAGAATCCTTGCCACAACCAAGAGTTGGTGTTTTATCCCTTGAGAAAGCCACCTCATTAGTTGGAATATGGATCGAGGGTGACAAATGCAAGTGAGCTTGGCTGCAGTTTCTTTATGGTTGGGTGGATATTCATAGTCCCAGAATCTGTTGCTCAATAATATTCAAGATAAGTGTCTCTCATGCTTTTAATAATAATGAATATCTGTTGAAATTGTTTTTTAAACAATATTGACATTGTGTCAGGCATAAATTATTTTTATTACTTATAAAACATGATTGATACATTGGTTATATTGCTTTGAAGGTTCTAGAATTATGTGATAAATACCTTCTTGAATATTTGGTTACAACCATGGTGCTCAACTTAACATATATTCTAACAATGTCTGTATGATGGTTCTCTTCTGATAGTTACCTTCATGGAATTTCCTTCATAATTGTAATAATATGATCATGTTTTATTACAAGCTATCACATGCACTAATCATGTTACTGTGAAAAAATGTTAATGATTTCTTCCTCTCTAGTCCTTATTGACTTGTTTACTCCATATGGTTTCCTTATAAGTCCTTCAGTGAACTATGGTTAGGTCCTTGGGTTGGTATTTATAATTTACCAAAACTCGGGTTTAAATGAGTACTTCTTCTCTGAGTTGTGGATGAAATTATCTCATCTGCTATTTTGTGAATACTTTTATTATAATTTTCATTTAATTATCAATCTATGTATAATTATTAAATTATAAAGAGTATTCATATTATATAATATTGAATGAGAATTTTTTCGTTTTCAATAGTAATATACCGGAATATATCCATCCTAACCACGGATCTAGTAATATCAAAGAGGGATCAAAAATCTTGATGTGAAAACCATTTTTATAGTGGAATTTTTTTTAAAAAATGCACTTCCAAAGGTTCCATCCCTTTAGAGACTTGATAGATAATGGTTAATATGACTCTCTCTCTCTCTCTCTCTCTCTCTCTCTCTCTCTCTATATATATATATATATATATATATATATATATATATATATATACTCATTTTTTAAATTGAATTTTTGAAAGCATAAATGGATTAAATCCCTTGAAAATCCCTTCAATACATGGAATCAAATATCTTAACCATGCAACTACGACAAATATTTTCTCCATTCCAAATTAACCCCTAATAAAAGGGTCAAAATGTAAAATAACCATACTTTAAATGCTATAATAATAAGATTTTATTTTCTCAATTATAAATTTATTATTATTAATATCATTTTGATTTTAAACCATATATAATATGTAAATTGTTTGCATTGAAATATTTCAGTTAAGGTGAGCATTGAGATATTTTATTTATGGATTACATCATCCACACTAAAGTTTTCTTTTTATTTTCTCCTTCAATTCTCCTCTCTTTGCATATTTAAATATTTTATTCATGTTCAAAGATATATATATATATATATATATATATATATATATATTTGTGTGTGTGTGTGTGTGTGTGTGTGTGTGAGAGAGAGAGAGAGAGAGAGAGAGAGAGAGAGAGAGAGAGAGAGAGAGAGTGTGTTTCTTCAAAAGTTGATATTAAAACAATTTTTCTAACATGTATATTAAAATGGTTTATTTAATTATTCAATTGAAATATGAAAATATAAAGAAAAGTAGATAAAAGTATCTTATTTCATATGGAAAATGGGAGTAAAATATTTTCTCCATATGTCTTTTGAATTGTGTTTATTATTAAGAACCAATAAAGCGAACAAAATTATAGTGGGACTAAGTTTAACAATTCTTTTAAGTAAAGATAACCAAATCCATATATTTGTTATTTACTTTGATTATATTTTTAAATTTAATCTTTTTTTTTTTTTTGAAAAAGCGACTCGTGTCAACTCCATGTTGAGCACCAATGAAAATTTACAACCCAAAACTACTAATTTATTTTTTTCTAATAGAAATCATCTCTCATTAAGTAATTATAGTAGGCTTGAGTTGGCAATGAATATTTATTTCACGTAATTCAATTTACAACCCTCATTAACATACTTGTATTTATCTCTGTCGAAGTCTCTTAGGATATGAAAATATGCTTCCGATTGTATATCTTCCACAATTTTCCTAATTCTCTTCATCATATTCTTCATATATTTCTCGTTTGAGAGGGATCCTTTCACCAAATGATGCAAGATTAGGAGAGAATATCCCATAACCCTAAGAATCTCCACCACATGTATCTACTTTATTATATATGATATGGCCAAGACACCATGATTACCTAAAAAATTTATCCTCATTGGATCCATAGATCACCCCATATGTCTTTGCTTGATTATTTTCCATATTGCCAAGACATTTTGATTACCTAAACACATTGCATTTGTCATAGCCATAAAGTACCCCATATTTATTTTCTTGATTATTTTTCATATGGAAAAAATACCATGATTACCTAAACACGTTGTTCTTCTCAAACCCATAGAGTACCCCTTTCCCCTGTCCCACCCCTTTCATTGTAGATATGACATTATCAGATATCATTAAGTGGTTGGTAGGGTAGAATATTTCCTAATATTAAGTGGATGATAGGGCCTAATACTCTATAATATTCATAGTAATACATACAAATCAGAGGTTGAAATTTATCTCCAAAGTAATTATGGAATTTCATCATTTTTTAATTAAATTGATTAATTAAAAAAAAATCATATGAACTAGTGTCACATGAAGTAAGTTATAGATTTCTCGACATGTGTTATTGATAAATCTGGTATGATATTAAACCATATTTAGATTAAAAATCTATCCATGGTTAAGAATCTTATTCCATGTTTTTTTTTAAATGTGTATATGTTTAAATTATCTATTAATGTTTTTATAATTAATAATAATAATAATAATATAATTTAAAATAATTTTATAGATTAGTTAGTTTGATTTTTTTTTTTTTAAATTGTAGTATTGTGAGATGTATTAAAATAAATATTTTGATACTTATTATGGATTGATGCGTATTGGCATTTAACAAATATTTAATTTATATAGTTATGCTAGTTCTATTTAAACAGAATAAATATAACAATAATTGGAAAAAAAAAAAAAAAAAACTTTGTAAAGTGTAATTTTCACTAAACTTAATATTTCAAACCTAATTTTTTTAAGTATAATTTTCTGCAATGCCATCTAATAAATTTATTTTTTAATTTAAAGGTAGTTAGATAAATATCATATAATAAATTAAATTTTTAGGTTAAAAGTATATAGATAAAAATGTTATAGGAAAATAATATATTGCAAATAAAAATATCTATAGTTAATTAAAATTAATTTAAATTTTAATTTATCAATTATTTAAAAAAAATTACATGTGAAAAATTCTTCAAGGACAGTAAAATTAATAAATTTATAACTGTTTTATTAATTATAATATTAAATTTATTGTGCCTCATTCTAGAGCCGACTATGAGGGATATGTGTAATTTTATTCTAGAGAGTATGAGAGGTGTAATTTCAGGCCAGTATGAGGGAGATGTGTAATTTTGTGTGTCCGATGAAATTTCACTAATGTTGGTAAAAAATAATAACATTAAACAGTAAAAAAATATCTAAATAATGTTCGTTTAAACAATAAATTACATGACCATAGAAATAAACAATTAAAATTTCATTAAAAATAAATTTAAGCAATATAGATTTAAATAATGAAGAGGTTTAGGAAAACTCGAAAAAGAGGTTTTATTTAGGTGAAGCCTATGTGTCCAAGGCCATGGGACATATACCATTGGCTAAATGCCATATTTGTAAAAGAGGTACAGTAAATAAATATAAAAGAGGTATAAAGAGGTAAGGTAAATAAATAAAAATATATCTAATAGGATTAGAAATCAACATATAATTATATAGAAGGCATATGAACCAAATATCATGGACCAAATTATTATTAATATCATACAAAAAAAACATTACTAACCATAATATTAATATTAAAATATTGTTATTATTATTATTAAATATAGCTTGAGTGGGCCTAATGGTAAGATCATGTGTTTCCTCCTAAGATATCGTAGGTTCAAAACCTGAGGGTGGGTGGAATATGTATGCCTTCGTAGACTTAGCAGTAAAAATCGATGGTCCATTCTCCCAAAAACATGGTGGTCTCATACACCAATTTGGTCTTTGGATTTGACTTATATATATATATATATATATATATATATATATATATATATATATATGTGGGAGGGAAGAACAAATACATATGATAGAGGTGGAGAAATAGGGTGGGTGAGAAGGGAGAGATGAATATAAATTGAATGAGAGGGGAGAGGAGGAATAAGAGAGAGAGAGGGAGAGGAGTGAGAGAGGTATATAAGGTTAAGAGATGGAGGGGGAGAGATGGAGGTAGAAGTGAGATGAAGGATGAGAGGAGGAGGAAAGAGGGATGGATAGAGAGATAGAGTTGGAGGGGGGAGAGAGGGAGGGAGGAAGAAAGACATAGAGAGTGAGAACTAGAGAGAAAGGGAGTCAGTGAGAGAGAGAGAGAGAGAGGAGGTGGAAAAATAGGGTGAGTGAGAAGGGAGAGATGAAGATAAACTGAATGAGAGGGGAGAGGAGGAATGAAGAGAGAGAGAGGTACATAGGTAAGAGATGGAGAGGGAGGCATAAAGATGGAGGTGGGAGAAAAAAAAAAGAGAGAGGGAGGGATAATGTGATAGGATTGGAGGGTAGAGAGAGGGATAGAAAGAGAAGGGGGAAGAGAGAGGGAGGTAGAAGAGAAATCGGGACATATGAAGGATGAGAGGAGGAGGAAAGAGGTATGGATAGAGAGATGGAGTTGGAAGGAGAGAGAGGGAGGTAGAAGAGAAAGGTGGAGATATGAAGGATGAGAGGAGGAGGAAAGAGGGATGGATAGAGAGATGGAGTTGAAGGCAGGAGAGAGGGAGGGAGGAGGAAAGACATATAGAGTGAGAACTGGAGAGAAAGGGAGTGACAAGGGAGAGATGAAGAGAGAGTGTGTATGTTTAGGGGTGAGATAAAGAGGCATAGAAGGAGAGATGGAGAAAAGGGAGGAGGAAAGACATATAGAGTGGGAACTGGAGAGAAAGGGAGTGACAAGGGAGAGATGAAGAGAGAGTGTGTATGTTTAGGGGTGAGATAAAGAGGCATAGAAGGACAGATGGAGAAAATTAGGGAGAAGAAGGAGAAAGGGATGGATATAGTAAAATAGTTGGAGAGAGAGATAGAGTGATGGGGGAAGAGAGAGGATTAGAGGAAAGAGAGAGAGAGAGAGAGAGAGAGAGAGAGAGAGAGAGATAATGGGATAGATAGAGGGAGGAAAGTGAGAAAGGGAGAGAGAGATGAACTGAGAGAGAGGAAGAGAGTTTTGGGGGAAGAGAGAGGATTGTAGGGGAGAGAGAGAGAGAGAGAGAGAGAGAGAGAGAGAGAGTGACTGATGGGGGAAGAGAGAGGGAGGTAGAGAGAAGGGGGGAGAGAAGGAGAGATAGAGAGAAGGGGGGGAGAAGGAGAGATAGAGAAGGGGGAGAGAAGGAGAGAGAGGCACATAGTAACAATGTTGGAAGGTGAAGAGAGATATATAGGTGGGAGAGAAAGGAAGAGAGATAGGTTGGGACAAAAAGGAAGAGATATATGATGTGAGAGAGTGGAGAGAGGTAGGGAAATATAGATGGATATGGATGGGGAGAGAGAGCGAGGTAATAAGAAATAAATAGAGAGAGAAAGGTGTAGATAGAGAGAGGGAGTGATAAGGAAGATGGAGAGAGTGGGAAAGAGGACAACACGAGGGAAGAGATATAGAGAGGGAGGGAAGGGGAAGGGAGAGAGAGAGATAGAGAGATAAAGAGAGAGGGAGAGGAGGAGGTAGCGATACATAGATACAGTGGAGAAAGAGAGTCTATGATTTTGGGTTGATATGGAGAGATAGAAGGAGATAGAGATATAGATGCAAGGTAAAATGAAATAAGAGAGATATGGAGAAAGGGAGGGAGGGACAAAAATATCGATAGATATGGAGTTAGAGAGTGTGTGTGTTTGCATGAGGGATATAAAGAGAAAAAAAAGGAGAGATGGAGGGAGATATAGATATAGATGAAGGGGGGGGGGAGGGAAGAATATTTCTTGCACTAGATCCATTGATCTCAATGTAGATGGTGATTTCTAATCCTATTTGATTGCTTTCACTAGATGCATTGATTTTAGTGTATATGCTGATTTCTAATGATATTTGATTACTTGCACTAAATGCATTTATTTCAATGTAGATGCTTTCTAGTCCTATTTTATTGTTTGCACTAAATTCATTGATTAAAGTGTGGATGGAGATTTGAAATCCTATTTTATTGCTTGCACTAAATGTATTAATTTCAATGTAGATGGTGATTTCTAATACTATTTGATTTCTTGCACTATATTCATTAATTTCAATGTAGATATTGATTTCTAATTAAATTTTATTACTTGCACTAGATTCATTGATTTCAATGTAGATGATTTATAATCCTATTCGATTGTTTGCACTAAATTCATTTATTTCAGTGTAGATAGTTATTTCTAATCCTATTTGATTTCTTGCACTAGATGCATGGATTTCAGTGTCGATGTTGGTTTCTAATCCTATTTGTTACTTGCACTAGATGCATTGATTTAGTGTAGATTTTGATTTGTAATCTTATTTGATTGCTTACATTAGATGCATTGATTTGAGTGTGGCTGTTGTTCTCTAATCTTATTTGATTTCTTACATTAGATGCATTGATTTCAGTGTATATGTTAATTTCAAATTTGATGTAATTGGATATATGATGATACATTAATTTTAAATTCAATGTATTAATAGTGTGCATTGATTTCAGTGTAAACACAAAAAAATATTGACAATGTACATTGATTTTTGTGTTATAGTAATTAAACTTATTAAAATCGGAGAGAAAGAGAGAGAGAAATTTGCTTAACATCATGAATCCATCTAATAACCAATTTAATAAAAATAACCCCTTTAATGATAGTAATTGTATTGTAAATCTTTTTGATAACCTTAATATATTTTTTAAATAAAAACAACAATATTAGTATTAACAGTGATAACATGGCTAACAACAATTTAAACTCTAACTCTAACATTAACGTAAATATTATTAAAAAAAAATTAAGGATTATGATATTAACAATAATAACATTACTTATAATAAGGGTTATAATAATGTTAGTAAGATTTTTATTAACCAAGAAAATTCTATTAATATTAATAATGATAATATTAAGAATGATGTCTTTATTAGTCATTCTAATATTAATGGCTATAAAAATGTGATTAACCTTTCTAGTTTATCCTTTTATTCTTCTATATTCAATCTCCTTAATATAGGGCTTAATTTTTCACTTGCCCCAAAGAAGATCCCTGTTGATGAGATTATTCGTAACATTGAATATGGCATCAGGGATCTTCATGATAATGTTAAGGAGACCATTAAGTAGGATTTCTCCATTATTCTTAGGAAGGCTAAGCCTCTGAAAAGAAACTTGCGTAAGCCTAAGTTTCTTGCCAACAAAACCCTAAGGGACAACCCTGACATTGTCATCCTTAAGGCGGACAAGGGTGGGGCCATAGTTATTATGGATAAATATGACTATGTCAGCAAGATGTTTGACCATATGTCCAATAGTGGTAGTAACTTATGTTAAGCTTAAAAAGAATCCCCTTAAATTAGTTTGTAAGGATGTTTGCCATGCCATTAAATGGGATTCTTCTCTTAATATTCTCTCTAGGAAGCTTATCAAGAGAAATCCCCTTACCCCCAAGATCAATGATCTCCAAAATATTCATAAGTGGGTGGTCCCTTTAAGACCTATTTTTAACACAATAGGTGGTCCCTCTTATCTCTGGCTAAATTCTTAGCCAAAAAGCTTCAACCCGTTGTAGGTTAGATGTTAGGAATTTACGGCAGAAATAATAAACATTTCACTAAGATAAACAAATATAAAGAACCCAACAACAAATCATAAACATAAACACAATTATTTATCCAGGAAAAACCCAACCAATGAAATTTCATTAAACATTGGCCACAACCCTGGCCAATCTGGCCAAGTGAGCCTTCACCACTCACCTCCAGGCCTACATTACAATGAAGTATTCCCAACCTCTTATAGGCCCCATTACATGCAATACCATGGGTCAAAACCATGGGTGCAAAAAACCATGTGCCCCAAAACCACTACTATTTACCCTAGTCAACTTTGACTCTATCCCAAGTCAATTTTACCTAACAATTCCCCCCCTTAAACTTGACTTGGGGATTATTGACTAAATCCAGCAAAACCTGCTAAGTGAGACAACCCCGCTCACTCTAGCTCTTCCCCCCTCAAATTTTACCCAGGGTAATTGTAAAATTGACATCCCCCCTATCACCTAAGTCTAACCCAGACTTTACCAATGATTACCCAGGGGTACGCATGCCATACCAGGTCTTACAATAGTATGCCCATTTACATGTAATAAAATTAACTCCATTATAATAATAATTTTTGTTTCATTGTTGCTGTCTTTGTACATATGAAATCAATGTCCATATAAAAAGAATCCATCTACTGGATTACATGGGTTACCAGCCTCTGTAACTGCCAGTCCTCTAGGAATTCTCTTCAGATACATGGTTCATCAATTTAATTAATTTACCTGCAAATATCCTCTCTCATTTGACGTTATTCAAACCATTTTATTGACACATTTTGTCAAACACTTTCCTAGCACAATGGATTTCCATGATTGCATCTCACCAATGAAACCATTATTTCATCGAATCATTCATTAAAAAAATTTCCAACCAATGCCCATAGTTGGCTTGCTATATCTTTCCACTCTTGAAACTATTTCACACTATGCTCATCCTCTCATTTCTCATGGATATCATGACCCATTTTCCATGCATCTATTTTCTTACATTGAACCTTCCCATGAGCCATTCTTAGTATGATCCACCATCATATCCCATGTCACGAGTCCAATCTATTCAACGTCCATGCATGTTTCAGCTAAGAGAATGTTGAACCCGCAATCCTCGCTAACTCTACTACAACAAATAGTTTCTTATTATTATTTATTTATTTCATGGTAGCTTCATATGGAAATTTTTGTTACATTATCGTTAATATCATAAGCATATGAATCATGCCTAATAAAGTTTTGTTCTTATCCCAACACCTAAGTACACCTTGGCTTTAGCACCAAACGTTTTCACTACTTTGGATATCACGAAGCCCATCTTCATTTTGTTTCCATAGAACATTATGCACCATATCCCATTCACATAACTATTTTCTCCCTCAAGAAATATTAGCTAGACACAGGCATTAAGATGGATTCGGCTTTGGCTCTGCGCATGGCATTCCCAAGCGTTAACTCTAAATCATCAGATGCGATATCCATATCTTTGCCGAATTCTTTGTGTATCCACCCGCCTTGCCATGGCTTCACCATGCCGCACTCAAAATCGCCTACCTGTATTAGAATGCCATTCCTCAGGACATCTACAACTATGACAATCTCCATCTCATCTGATCCATTTGCAATAGGGACAAGCACTTGAGGATTATTTTGGAGCGACCAACCATCAACATTGTATTCCTTTTTTTCCAGTTCACATTTATTCCGACCACGTGGCACCTGGCATCCTTTCAGAAGACCCCATGTCTCCAGAACCACAGAAGGTGCTTCACCTACAGCACCACAAAGCCGCCCCTCCTTTGCATGAGCTTCGGTAATCTTTCGCAAAACCTTACAGTCTCGTAATCTTTCTGAGCCAGGCATGCCCCCCGGTAGAAAAACGAGGTAAAATATATGGGATTTACATTCTGAAATGAAGGTGTGTGCTACGAGATTTATGAAACTTGAACACTCGATCTACAAATCATGTTCGACCGATGCCACTGTGACAAGTGCGCCACCTTTACTAAAAATTTTGACTAGAGTCACAACCTCAATTTCATCGCTGCCAAATGCGATCGGAACAAGGACCTCTTTCTGAGGTGTCTCCACTACAGTGGACATAATTGAATGCAGAACACTGGAAAAACTTGATGGTCTCTTCAATGGAGAATGTATGAATGAAAATGGTGCATTCTGACTGTGTCATGCTGGAGTAGTCAGCATATTTGCAACCACAACTTTTAATGAATTGTCATTGACTTATCTGAAGCCAAAGCCGGCTCCAAAATACTTCATCAATTTCATATTGCCATGACCCAGATCTCATATCGGTCTCCAAGCTCCAAGCTCTATGCTTTGCGCCATTCTCTTTCCATCATGCCAATACAAACCATTGGCAAAAAAAAAAAAAAACGTCCATCTGAAGCCAAAACCTGAACCATGGCTCTGATACCATTTGTTAGGAATTTACGGCAAAAATAATAAAAAATTTACTAAGAGAAATAAATTGTCACACCTCCCATTTACTCATTTTTTTTTTTTTCAAGGAGTTCATGATTTTCAAGGATAAGTTTACCATAAAAATCTTAGTTCTCGAACTAGTGAAATCATCTTTTATTTTCCCCACATGATTCATTTCATTACCATAACTCCAAGTAAATCTCTAGTAACTTCCTCTTTAACTTGTTTTATTTTATTCTAACTCCAAGTATGGAGTGATTTAATATCATTTCATTTTCTATGAAGGTCGCATCACACCTATAGTTAACCTTCACTTGGATGTTTATTGGCCTTTTTATGCATTATATACAATGGATTCTAGTTGGTTATGCCCACGAGGCATTCTGGATCCCTTTCCAATCTATATGTCCTCGATTTTTCAATCACGTATATGTATATACCTTTGGTTGTGAGTATAATTGAATTAAATTTACATACTATTATATGACTCGCTATTTCATGTGTCTGGCGGTCCGATGAGGTGGCATTCATAATTGTTTTCAAATCTGCGTTGATATCTTCGCATCTCATTGTACATGAGATTTCAGATCAAAATTAAATGTGACACATGAATGCATTTATTGATTTCCACGTAAGGCGTAAGGTTCGAATCGGCTTGAAGTGTTGTGTTCATTGCGATGGGGTAAGTCTTCTCCACGTCAGATTTTATGCTACTTATGGTTGCATTGTATGGGTTATGCTGGGTTCCATCCCATTCTCCCATTCACGTGGTAAATCCACGTCGATTTGTCAAACACCATTCGAGCTTACGTGACTTACAAGGAAATATTCCTCATATGAACAGGATGCATGAATTTCATTTCGTATCTTGGCACCATAAATGTTATACGACCGGTTTAATTGCACCCGCCAACCCTTCGATCCGTGGCTTTCTTCTTGTGATTTTTCCAAGTGGACGATAACGATCCTCTCGTATTAGGTTTTCTGGGGTTTCTTTTGAATAATTATATAAACCTTTGATATTGTGTAGAGACAGTTTCCGCGTGCATTGTTTGTTTGTTCATCTCTTCACCTGCAAGGTCTTTGCTCTTCATGTAGTTTACTTACCCCAGTTCACGAAGGAGATTTGTGTCTTGCCTACGCCACTGCAACGCTTCCAGGAAATCATTTTATATATTCGTTTCTCATTTTATGATTGGAGATCAGGTTCGTCGCTCAGAACTTGTCATGCCTCGTTTCTGAGGAAATCTTTGAAAGTTAATGAGGTGAATGCGTTTCGTTCGGGAGATTACATTTATATCTTCCATGAAAATTTTTCGTTGTATTCCCTCTCTGATTTATTGTCGACATTGCTCCTTTGTCGATTTCATTAACTGATAATCAACGTATTTTGGCAATACTGCGTAGAGTTAACATTTACTTGATTCACCTCGCTTCAGGAGAGAGATAGTCGTTTATTCGGACTTCGTGAGGTTTGATTTTCCTTCAGTATGTACATATATTTTTGTTTCAACCTATTATTATCCTACAGGTTTTCAATTTAGTTGATATTCTACTTCCAATTGTTGATTTCAGAGAACTCGTAAGAACCGAGAGTCTTGGTTCACAGGTAACCCCTTGATTTTATGAGAAATTTCTCTATTCGAACGATTTTCTATCAATGACTCTATTAACTTATTTTCTATCTTGACTGCATTTGTTTCCACATGTATCGCAGACTCATTCGTATGCCTTTGAAAGAAGCTATGAACCCTTTCATTTCTCTGGATATTAATCTCGTCTGCCTTGGCGTTTCAGGTCGGTATATACCTGTGGGGATAATATCACCCTCTCGTTGCATTGGTCTGTCTCATTGATGTAGAATCATTACTCTCCTAGGTTTTTACACAGTGTCCTTTGAAGAACGAGACTCTGTTAGAGTCAGAATGTTAATATTTTCCATTCCTATGTTGGTACTCTTTAATGTTTTAAAATTTTAATTAGGACTAGGGTTTCGGTTATCAGACCCTAGCCCTATAGACTCAGACTCTTATGGCGTATATAGGGACTTTTTTATATATGGTCACTTATATTCTTGTGTTGCCAAAATTTCAATGAAGCTACAGCTCGAATTTTTTATGGACTGTCTCATGTTTCCTCGCATGGAATGATTCGTTGATACGATTTACACAATTGAATTATTCCTATTTTACTTTTCTTATCATAGCAGTGACTGTAACTGATATAATTCTCTTTATAGCTAATGTTATTCAATTGTACAAGACTTCTCAGCTATTTATGTTTTGCATGACTCTTATAAGAGACTCTCAGGATTTCTGAAGAGTTATATTTCATTTTAAAATTTGTATGTACATGTAAATTTGTCTCTGTAGCTAGATATTTCTAAATACTTGTATTATATCTAGTTATCATGAGCTAACAGTCTCCCATACTCATGTTTAAACTGAATTACTTTACTAATATATGTTTATACATACAATTGCATGCATAGGTTTGTGTGTCCATTCTCATTTATATATATATATCCATTTAAAATGTATGAGATACAAGTACTATACTATCGTAGGTTCCCATGCTCTTCTTGTTTCTCCATGTTATATATTTTCAGTTGGATCTCCTTTTTATTTTCTTATAGCTACTCACATCTCTTGCGTATATAGATCTCTTGTTCTAGTTATTTCTGTAGAGCTGATCATGGTTTGGGGTTCATTCCCTTGCTACTTAATTACTTGTTACAGCATTAAGATTTCCTACTCTTCCATTCCAACTTTGAAAAAGGAAATAGAAATTATAGTAACTGTTAATATGTACAGCTGTTGAAAATATTATACCTCTATGCTCTTCACTTAGTAATTACTAAATAATTAATTCTGCACTCTATGCATTTAATTTCTCACTGCTCCATTTCTCACAGAAACAGATTAAAGTTACAAATTATGATTCATGAGATATTAGAAATCTCTAGCTTTTACCTTAAGGATTGGTTTAGGGATTTTGGAGAATTTCTCTTCATTTTGCCTAATCATGCTCATAATTGTATACTGATAGATCAGAAGAAATTTACAGTAAGTTATCTGTAGAGGATAGGTATCCTTAGATTTAAACCAGCCTTGGTTTAGACTTTCTGTTGGATTCTACTCTACAGAATTTTCTCTACACCCATACAGAATTATAAGGGTGAATTCCCTATGATTACTTCTATTAAGTGTAGAACTAATAAATCTAATAACATATAAATCAACTGTTATATGTAGCCAATTCATACCACAGCAAGAAAAAACACCAATCAAATTTGAGACATACCACTCATACAGTCGACCAACCTCCCAACCTTAGAGTCCTTCTGTCTCGCAGAACTCACCCCCGACCTGAGATCACCTCCTAGAACAGACCAACCACTAATCTGTTTAGGAGCAACTTATTTAAGCTATGGTTCCCCAAAGCCTGTTTCTAATTCTGCATCCAGAATATCAGGATGATTTTCTTCCTGTTTGCCTAGGCTTCCCATTTTAGGGATTCTTTAAAGTTGTTTTATGCTTTTCCTTAGCTTTTCCAGCTTCTTACCTCTTCCCAACTACTTTCCTCATCATTGGGGAAATTTAGATTCTTCCTCAAAAATCTAAATTAGAAATAATTTCTTTCAAGGATTTTTGAAAGATTTTGGGAAATAGTTGCCTTATCCATCCTCATGGATTTAGCAAGTGATCTCATAAATATCATTTTGGTCAATCTGCACAATTCATTTTATTCATTTCCTCAAATTAAATATTTAATTACATTCACAAAATACTTATCCTTTGGGGTCCACTCCCCTTAGGATTAAAGTTCAAATCTCTAGCTTTGAAATTCAAACACATAAATTGGGGGTGTTACATATTCCCCCTCTGAAAATAAACACCGTCCTCGGTGTTGTTGTTCAGCTACTAGAGTTCATTTTTCAAACAAAAATGGATATCTTTCCATCATTTCAGCTTCTCTTTCCCAGGTAGCTTCTTCAACAGTAAAGTTCTTCCACTGCACCTTTACTCTTGCTACTGTTCTGTTTCTCAATTCAATTTCTTCCTGCTCCAATATTTGAAGCAGTTCTGGCAGAAACTCCCCTTTTGGTTCCACCTGTACAACATTCCAATCAACTATGTGAGAAGCATCATGCACATATCTTTTTAATAAAGAAACATGAAACACATCATGAACTCTAACATGGGGTGGTAAGGCTAGTTTGTAAGCCACTGGTCCTACCCTTTATAATACTTCAAAAGGACCACAATATCTAGGAGCCAGTTTTGCACAACTTCCAGCATAAAGTGTGCACTTTTTGGGTTTAATATGCAAGTACACATGCTCCCCTACTTTAAATTCTCGATGCACTCTTTTCTTATCAGCATAGTTTTTCTGACGATCTTGTTCTGTCTTGATGTTTCTTTGTATCTGTTTGACAATTCTTTCCATCTCTTGTAAAGCATCTAGTCCCAACATTAGTTTATCTTTTGGCTGACTCCAACTCAAAGGGGTATGACACTCCCTTCCATATAGTGCCTCAAACAGACTCATTTTGATGGAGGATTGGTAGCTGTTATTATAGGAAAATTCATGTAAGTGCAAGTAATCTTCCCACTTTGATGGTCTATCCATCACACACATTCTCAGCATGTCCTCCAAAATTTGATTAGTTCTTTCCGTTTGACCATCTGTCTGAGGGTGGTAAGCAATACTAAAATTCAACTTAGTACCCATCCCTCCAAACAGTCCTTTCCAAAAGGCTGTTGTAAACTTAGCATCTTGGTCAAAAACAATCACCTTCGAAACCCCATGGAGTCTTACTACTTCCTTTAGAAACACACTCGCTACTTGAGTTGTCCCAAAGGTAGATTTCACTGGTATAAAATGTGCAGCTTTTGTTAAAGTGTCTACTACCACCATCACTGAATCATGTTGGTATTTTGTTTTGGGTAATCCGTTTATGAAATCCATGGAAACTCTATCCCATTTCCATTCTGCAATCGGCAATGGGTTTAAAAGACCAGCAGGATGCTGATGCTCAACTTTGACTAGTTGACATTCCATGCATCTAGTTAAATATTATGCTACATCTCTCTTCATTCATGGCCAAAACAACTTCTTTTTCAAAGCTCTTAACATTTTCTGATATCCTAGATGTCCTGCATATGGTTGTTTGTGATATTCATCTAAAATTTCCCTTTTTAAGGACTCTACATTGGGAATATACAATCTGTTCTTATAACAGATCAGCCCTTCTTGGTTTTGAGTGAAATCAGTTTTCTCCTTTTTCAGTAATTTCATCAGGAGTGTTTCATAATTTGGATCTTGGTTTGCTGCCTTTTTCACCAAATATTCTACATCGATCTGAGCACTGCTCCCAAGGCTATTGATATTCTGACAAGAATTTCTGCTCAATGCATCAACAATTTTATTTTCTTTCCCTCTAATATGTTTTATGTCCATATTAAATTCACTTAGAAAAGATAGCCATCTGGCTTGTCTAGCATTCAAATCAGTTTGGGAAAAGAAATATTTGAGACTAATATGATCAGTCATCAACGTAAATTTCTTTCCAAGGAGATAGTGTCGCCACATTTTCAAAGCATGGATAACAACATCTAATTCTAAATCATAAGCACTATAATTATGTTCATGTACCTTCAGTTTCCTAGATTCATATGCAATAACTGAATTTTCTTGCAAAAGAACTCCTCCCAATCCCTCTCTACAGGCATCCGTACATACCACAAATTCTTTATCAGGATCTGCAATCTTCAGTATGGGGGCTATAGTAAGTCTCAGTTTTAATTGGTCAAAACTGTTTTGGCATTTCTCAGTCCAGTGAAATTTGACACCTTTCCTTTGTAATGACGTTATGGGATATTCTATAGCAGAAAATCTCTCCACAAATCTGCGATAATAGCCTGCAATTCCCATAAATGATCTCACTGCTGAAACATCAGTGGGTACAGGCCATTCTTTTATAGCCTTTATCTTTTCAGGGTCAATAGCAAGGCCTTGTTCAGAAATAATATGGCCCAAATATTGGATCTTATCTTTATAAAATTCACATTTGCTAAACTTGGCATATAGCTGGTTTTCCTTCAGAGTTTGCAATACTATCCTCAAGTGTTCTTTATGTTCCTCCTCACTTTTTTAGTAGACTAAGATATCATCTATGAACACAAGGACAAGTTTATCCAAGTACTTGTTTAACACACTATTCATTAGGCACATAAATGTGGCAGGGGCATTTGTCACCAGTTCTTAAGTCAATCTTCGAAAAGACTGAAGCTCCTCTTACTTGATCAAAAAGATCATCAATTCGAGGCAAAGGGTATCTATTTTTAATGATCAACTTGTTCAGTTGGCGATAATCAATGCACATCCGAAAAGTGTCATCTTTCTTTTTCATGAACAGCATCGGTGCTCCCCAAGGAGACACACTCGGTCTGATATACCCTTTATCTAATAGTTCTTGCAATTGCATTTTCAGTTCCATAAGCTCAGGGAGACTCATTCGATAGGGGGCTCGGGAAACAGGTACTGCTCCCGGCACTAGATCGATAGAAAAATCAATCTCTCTTTTGGGGGGAAGATGAGGGATCTCATCTGGAAAAACTTTATTAAATTCCCTTATCACTGGTAATACATCCAACATATTTTACTCAGTTTTCTGTTCCATTTCTTCCACATTTACTGCATAAACCTGATATCCTTTTCTAACTGTTCTTTTTAATTGCAGTGCTGATATTTGTCTTACAGAGATAGGTTTTGGTTTTCCTTTAAGAATGAAAGGTTTCCCTTCCTCATTTACACAATGAAAAGTCTTATCCCAGCAGTTCATCAAAGCTTTCTTCTTTTCCAGCCAGTCCATTCCTATCAGTAGGTCATATGAACCTAAGGGCAGGATGTTCAAATTTACTTCTGTTTGAAAATCATTTAATTTGATTGTTGTTTGGGGCAGTTTATGGGTTACCTTTCTCTTAGTTCCAGTGGCCAGCTGTACCAACCATGACTGCTGAAATTTTTCAGTTTTTAGGTTACATTTTTCTACAATATTTGGACTAATGTAACTCAACGAAGCACCCAGATCAATCAGAAAAGTAACAGATAGGTTAGAAATCTTACCCTCCATTTCCACCATGGTAGCTTGATGTTCTTCTTGTCGATTTTCCAAAGCTGCACTGATATTTGGTATATTTCTGGCTATGTCATTTACTGTGGTGGCTTCTCGATCTCTCATAATCATCTGAATGTTTCGATGAGGACAATCCCTCAGAAGATGGGGTTCTCCACAGCCCCAACATTTCAGGGGTTCTCTCATTTTCACTGTGCCCTCCTTCTTACTGTCTCCATCTATTTGTTTTGAGGCCACTTGGGACTGAGCAGTTTGACTTTCTTTGCGTTTATTAAACTTTTTCCGCTGATGATCTCTGCCAAAATTCTTCAAATAGGCTGGTTTTTGTTTCCTCCCTTTGAACTCATTCTTATTTACCCAGCTTTTCCCTTGTTCAGTTTTTCCTTTGAACTGTTGGTAACATAATCTGGCTTTTCTAACAGCTTCGTCCATTGTTTTTGGGTTGTCAAACTCGATTTTCTCTTTGTATACAGCAGGCAAACAATTCAGAAACCTTTGTACTTTTTCCTTTTCTTCCCTTATGTAGGGTACATATCTCAGCAGATTTGTAAACTTAGTAACAAACTCATCAATAGTGAGATATCCCAGTCTAAGTTCATGGAATTCCTTTGCTTTTTCATCATAGTAATACTCATTCAAGTAGCGATTTTTGAACTTAACCTAGAAATCTTCCCAAGTAACTGTCTTTTCATCAATGGCATGCACCATTTTTGTCTCCTCCCACCACAAGGTAGCCTTACGTTGTAGCTGGTAGACAGCTAATCTGGCCTTCAGATTGCTTTCATATTCATAGACCTAGAAGTACTTAATCATGTTCAACAACCAGGCTTCAGCATCTTCCTCCTTCTCCCCATCATAGGAGGGAGGTTTGATTTTCTGGAATTCCCCTTGTAATTCATTTTTCTGCTTATTCTGATGCCTAACAGCATCTTCCTCATCAAACTCATCATTTTTCCTCTTTCCGAAACCTTCGCCTTCCTGGCTGTTCCGCAAAGTTAATTCTCTGATGAGCTTTTCCTACTCCTCACTGGCTAATGACAATCTGTCATTCTGGCTTTTTATCTCAGCCAATTCTTGTTGCAATTCCCGCAAAATAGCCATCATGGGCGCATTGGAATATGGTGCATTATCCTCATCACGCAGATCAACATAGATTTCGTCACCTTCTGCCATTTCAGCACCACTGTACACTACACAACACAGATAAGTGAAAATATTTTTTTTAATTTTTTTTTCACAGAAATCAATTTATATAGCGAACACACAGCCACAGTGAGCACAATGTCACCAGCCTAGTTTTATAACTTGGGCTCTGATACCATTTGTCACACCTCCCATTTACTCAATTTTTTTTTTTTCCCAAGCAGTTCATGACTTTCAAGGATAAGTTTACCATAAAAATCTTAGTTCTTGAACTAGTGAAATCATATTTTATTTTCCCCACATGATTCATTTCATTACCATAACTCCAAGTAAATCTCTAGTAACTTCCTCATTAACTTGTTTTATTTTATACTAACTCCAAGTATGGAGTGATTTAATATCATTTCATTTTCTATGAAGGTCGCATCGCACCTATAATTAACCTTCACTTGGATGTTTATTGGCCTTTTTATGCATTATATACAATGGATTCTAGTTGGTTATGCCCACAAGGCATTCTGGATCCCTTTCCAATATATATTTCCTCGATTTTTCCATCACGTATATGTATATACCTTTGGTTGTGAGTATAATTGAATTAAATTTACATACTATTATATGACTGGCTATTTCATGCGTCTGGCGGTCAGATGAGGTGGCATTCATAATTGTTTTCAAATCTGCGTTGATATCTTTGCATCTCATTGTACATGATATTTTCAGATCAAAATTAAATGTGAAACATGAATGTGTTTATTGATTTCCACGTAAGGCGTAAGGTTCGAATCGGCTTGAGGTGCTGTGTTCATTGCGACGGGGTAAGTCTTCTCCACGTCAGATTTCATGCTACTTATGGTAGCATTGTATGGGTTATGCTGGGTTCCATCCCATTCTCCTATTCACGTGGTAAGTCCACATCGATTTGTCAAACACCATTCGAGCTTACGTGACTTACAAGGCAATCTTCCTCATATGAACAGGATGCATGAATTTCATTTCGTATCTTGGCACCATAAATGTTATATAGCCGGTTTAATTGCACCCACCAACCCTTCGATCCGTGGCTTTCTGCTTGTGATTTTGCCAAGTGGACGATAGCAATCCTCTCGTATTAGGATTTCTGGGGTTTCTTTTGAATAATTATATAAACCTTTGATATTGTGTAGAGACAGTTTCCATGTGCATTGTTTGTTTGTTCATATCTTCACCTGCAAGGTCTTTGCTCTTCATGTAGTTTACTTACCCCAGTTCACGAAGGAGATTTGTGGCTTGCCTACGCCACTGCAACGCTACCAGGAAATCGTCGCTCAGAACATGTCATGCCTCATTTCTAAGGAAATCTTTGAACGTTAATGAGGTGAATGCGTTTCGTTCGGGAGATTACGTTTATATCTTTTGTGAAAATTTTTCGTTGTATTCCCTCTCTGATTTATTGTCGATATTGCTCCTTTGTCGATTTCATTAACTGATAATCAACGTATTTTGCCAATACTGTGTAGAGTTAACATTTACTTGATTCACCTCACTTCAAGAGAGCAATAGTCGTTTATTCGGACTTCGTGAGGTTTGATTTTCCTTCAGTATGTACATATATTTTTGTTTCAACCTATTATTATCCTATAGGTTTTCAATTTAGTTGATATTCTGCTTCCAATTGTTGATTTCAGAGAGCTCGTAAGAACTGAGAGTCTTGGTTCACAGGTAACCCCTTGATTTTATGAGAAATTTCTCTATTCGAACGATTTTCTATCAATGGCTCTATTAACTTATTTTCTATCTTGACTGTGTTTGTTTCCACAGGTAACACAGACTCATTCGTATGCCTTTGAAAGCAGCTATGAACCCTTTCATTTCTCTGGATATTAATCTCATCTCCCTTGGCGTTTCAGGTCGGTATATACCTGTGGGGATAATATCACCCTCTCGTTGCGTTGTTCCGTCTCATTGATGTAGAATCATTACTCTCTTAGGTTTTTACATAGTGTCCTTTAAAGAACGAGACTCTGTCAGAGTCAGAATGTTAATATTTTCCATTCGTATGTTGGTACTCTTTATTGTTTTGAATTTTTAATTGGGACTAGGGTTTCGGTTATCAGACCCTAGCGCTGTAGACTTAGACTCTTATGGCGTATATAGGGACTTTTGTATATATGGTCACTTATATTCTTGTGTTGCCAAAATTTCAATGAAGCTACAACTCTAATTTTTTTATGGACTGTCTCATGTTTCCTCGCATGGAATGATTCGTTGATACGATTTACACAATTGAATTATTCCTCTTTTACTTTGCTTATCATAGCAGTGACTGTAACTGATATAATTCTCTTTATAGCTAATGTTGTTCAATTGTACAAGACTTCTCAGCTATTTATGTTTTGCATGACTTTTATAAGAGACTCTCAGGATTTCTGGAGAGTTATATTTCATTTTAAAATTTGTATGTACATGTAAATTTGTCTCGGTAGCTAGATATTTCTAAATACTTGTACTATATCTAGTTGTCATCAGCTAACAGTCTCCCCATACTCATGTTTAAGCTGAATTACTTTACTAATATCTTTCTATACATACAATTGCATGCATAGGTTTGTGTGTCCATTCTCATTTATATATATATATATATATATATCCATTTAAAATGTATGAGATACAAGTACTATACTATCGTAGGTTCCCATGCTCTTCTTGTTTTTCCATGTTATATATTTTCAGTTGGATCTCCTTTTCATTTTCTTATAGCTACTCACATCTCTTGCTTATATAGATCTCTTGTTCTAGTTATTTCTGTAGAGCTGATCATGGTTTGGGGTTCATTCCCTTGCTACTTAATTACTTGTTACAACATTAAGATTTCCTAATCTTCCATTCCAACTTTGAAAAAGGAAATAGAAATTATTGTAACTGTTAATATGTACAACTGTTGAAAATATTATACCTCTCTGCTCTTCACTTAGTAATTACTAAATAATTAATTCTGTGCTCTATGCATTTAATTTCTCACTGCTCCATTTCTCACAGAAACAGATTAAAGTTACAAATTATGATTCATGAGATATTAGAAATCTCCAGCTTTTACCTTAAGGATTGGTTTAGGGATTTTGGAGAATTTCTCTTCATTTTTCCTAATCATTCTCATAATTTTATACTGATAGATCAGAAGAAATGTAGAGTAAATTATTTGTAGAGGATAGGTATCCTCAGATTTAAACCAGCCTTGGTTTAGACTTCCTGTTGGATTCTACTCTACAGAATTTTCTCTACACCCATACAGAATTATAAGGGTGAATGCCGTATGATTACTTTTGCTAAATGTAGAACTAATAAATCTAATAACATATAAATCAACTGTTATATGTAGCCAATTCATACCACAGCAAGTAAAAACACCAATCAAATTTGAGACATACCACTCATACAGTCGACCAACCTCCCAACCTTAGAGTCCTTCTGTCTTCCAGAACTCACCCTCGAGCTGAGATCACCTCCTAGAACATACCAACCACTAATCTGTTTAGGAGCATCTTATTTAAGCTATGGTTCCCCGAAGCTTGTTTCTAATTCTGCGTCCAGAATATCAGGATTCTTTTCTTCCTGTTTGCGTAGGCTTCCCATTTTAGGGATTCTTTAAAGCTGTTTTATGATTTTCCTCAGATTTTCTAGCTTTTTACCTCTTCCCAACTACTTTCCTCATCATTGGGGAAATTTAGATTCTTCCTCAAAAATCTAAATTAGAAATAATTTCTTTCAAGGATTTTTGAAAGATTTTGGGGAAATAGTTTCCTTATCCATCCTCATGGATTTAGCAAGTGATCTCATAAATCTCATTTTGGTCAATCTGCACAATTCATTTTATTCATTTCCTCAAATTAAATATTTAATTACATTCACAAAATACTTATCCTTTGGGGTCCACTCCCCTTAGGATTAATGTTCAAATGTCTAGCTTTGAAATTCAAACACATAAATTGGGGGTGTTACATAAATATAAAGAACCCAGCAACAAATAATAAACATAAACACAATTTTTTATCCGGGAAAACCCCAAATCTAGGGAAAAACCCAACCAATGAAATTTCATTAAACATTGGCCACAACCCTGGCCAATCTGGCCAAGTGAGCCTTCACTGCTCACCTCCAGGCCTACATTACAATGAAGTATTCCCAGCCTGTTATAGGCTCAATTACATGTAATACCATGGGCCAAAAACATGGGTGCACAAAACCATGTGCCCCAAAACCACTACTATTTACCCTAGTCAACTTTGACTCTATCCTGAGTCAAGTTTACCTAACATCATATTGATTACTTTGTTAAGGACTTGCCTTTTTTTATCAAGGAGTGGAAGAACATCAAGTTGCAGCCTGGTGAGCTACTAGTTAGCTTCGATGTTGTGTCCTTATTCACCAAAATCTCCATCCAGGAAGCTGTTGATGTCATTAAATGGATATCTGATGAGGAAACCTCTAAATTGGTTAGCCTCTACCTCACCTCGACTTTATTCAGTTTTGAAGGTGAGTTTTATGAGTAAACCTATGGTGTTATGATGGGCTCCCCTCTTTCCCCCATAGTTGCTAACTTATTTATGGAGGATTTTGAATCGAAGGCCTTGGCCTCTGCTAAATTCCACCCGAAGGAAGTGGAATAGGTTCATCTATGATACTTGTGTCATCTGGCCCCATGGTCAAGAGAAATTGGATCTATTCCTTGGGCACCTGAACTCGCTTTTTGATTCCATAAAATTCATTATGGAAGTGGAGGTTGATGGCTTCCTCCATTTCCCGGATATCCTTCTCTTAAGGAATGAGGATGGTTCCATTTCTCACCGGGTTTTTTGCAAGAAGACTCCCACGGAACAGTACCTCCATGTTGATTCCCATCATTTTCCTGCTCAGAAATTTGGTGTCCTATGTACTCTGGCGACTCATGCTCTTAGAATCCTTGATGACAACTCCTTGGAATCAGAGAAGGCCCATCTTATTTATGTTTTTGAAAACAATGGTTACAGTATATCTCATGGTATTAAAGCCTTTCGAAAGGAATATAAAGGGTTTAGTGGAAAATCTACTCAGGTGCATCATATTTCGAAGGTCCATCTTCCATTTATCCAGGGGACAGCAGAAAAAATTACCCATGTCCTTAGAAGAAATAATGTCACTGCTTTTTGAAACCTGTCTTCCCTATTATAAATTCTAGTTGTTCTGTTAAGGACCCTATCAACCCTAGGGACATGAAAGGGATTCACATGATTTCTTGTTCATGTGGAACTCCCTATATTGGAGAAACAGGTCGATCAATGAGGCAGAGAATCTGGGAGCACGCTACAGATATTAGACACAATCGATCCTGTATCTCAGCTCTTGTTGAGCATGTGTAGAGATCCTATCACCATGTTTTTATTTAAGACTCCAAAGTCGTTTCCAAAGCAGATCACTTCCACAAGGCGATCAAAATCGGATGACATGCTAAGAATCTCAACTAGGATGATGGTTGGAAATTACGTAAGAGTTGGACCCCGACTCTTGCTAGGTAATTTTGTTTTTATATATATATATATATAATTTAATTTATTTATTTAATTTATTTATATTTATTTAATGGATTAATTTATTTTATTTCTTTAGTTATATTTTTTTGTTTGATTTATTTATTTATTTTCATTTTATTGTTATTTATTAAATTAAAAACTTTAACCCTTCCTATTAATATTTTATTTAATTTAATAATAATTTATATAAAAATTTGTTAACCTTTTTAATAAAAATGTCTTAACCCATTTTTAATGAAAATTTATAAACCCTTTTTTTAAAATTTAAATTTAAAAATATATTATTTAATTTATTCATTCATTTTATTTTTACTAATTGATTATTTTATTATTTTATTTATTTATTTACTTTTTTTTTTCTCAGTAAAACTAATTCTATTTATAAAACATAATAGTACAAAATTGCGCCAGTTTCAGCTGTATGAGCCTGAGAACTGGGCTTGATGTTCAAGCTTAACATAAACAACTGAACTGCCAAGAGTGGGAAACCAGTTCTTTTGAGAGAAAGTCCACCGCCCTTAGAAGGGAAACCGATAAAAAGTGCATGCATTATAATTTAACAAGAGACAGTAAACTAATATAGCCTTCAGCTTTTACAGCTGAAGATAGATTCAAGAAACAAAAAATTCTTCCAATGAGGTCGAATATCTGTACCATAGCAGGCTGAGGGAAGTCGAAATCAGTGTTCAGGAGCTGGGGAGTCTCGTTCTTCCATGATCCTACAACCAAACTCATCTTCTCCATCTTCATTTTCCTTCTCTGGCATGCCATCCTTACTGAAGAATTCCACCTGCAATTTTTCCTTTCCAAGGATGGATTTCCCAATGCTAGTGGGTGCAGCAGGAGCCGGAACATCATTTTTTTCCTAAGAGGGCTGAGGGCCAGGTGGAGTAGGGGCAGGGCGGGGGAAAGAAGCAGGATCAAAGCTATCAGATTCTTCGCTAACAGTAATAGTAACAAAAACAGTGAGAACAGGCTTATCCAGGGAACAGTTGAAGCGGAATTCCGCCCTCTGAGAGGACTGGTGGAGGGTTGGGCTAGCAGGCACATTAAAAGTAGGGGAGGCTGGTTCAGCGACTTTAGGAGGATGTCGTGAAGGTAGAGTAGAGTGGGTGCCACCAAGATGGTAGGAGCGGCCCCTCTAACGCCTAGATTCTGAATTAAGGCTCCAAACGATGTCATCCATAGAAGAGTCAGAGGTCGAGCTGGTGGAAGGGCGTGGGTGGGAAGAGCGACCTCTGCTCATCCCTCACCTACATCACATTCGATGCCGAAGCTGAGGCATCGTTGCCAAGCTTTGCTAGGAGTGCTTGGGGCAAAAGGAGCAGGCGGAGTTCAACGAAGACCTCTGAAAATAGACCAACTAAGAATGCAAACAAGAAGTTAAATGATAGAAGTTACTCTGGGTGAAATGGTAACCTGGAAGCATTTCCAAACAACCGAGGATGGTGCAACGTCGCCTAGTCTGAGTGCGTGCACTGGGTTCTACACAAGCTGGTGGGAAAGCTCCACAGACAGGAGACAGAGGGCCGCATAAAACACAAGAACCAGACGAATTCTCCAGAATGAAAGCGATAACAAGCTGAACCGACGAGGCGAGGTGGTAGAGTGGCACGGCGAGTGGAATGAATGTAGTGCAGGTAGGCATAGTTATTACATGATTAATGACGTCGTAGGGGGCCATATGGCCATAGCATGTGAGCGCCCTTGGGATCTGCCAGGGGAATAAAGTCCCATCACGCCGAAGCAATATCCACATCCAGAGTTGTTTATTTATTTACTTATTTTTACATTTTTTTTTTCATTTTATTGTTATTTATTTATTTATTAAGTTAAAATTTTTAACCCTTCCTATTATATTTAATTTAATTAAATAATAATTTACTAAGCCATTTTTAATAACAAAAAAAAATAAATTTAATTAATTTTAATTTAATTTATTTATTAATTAATTTGAATTCTTAACTCACCCATTTTTAATAAAAAATTATTATCATTTTTTAATAAAAAATATAAATTTTAATTCTTAACTAACTTTCTAACGGCTAATTTTTAACAACTAGTTTTTAGCAACTATTTATGGGCAATGACGCATCTCCTCTATTTATTCATCAAGATCAATTAGTTTCTCCACCTTGTCCTTAGGATGAACCATATTAGTTGGTTTAAAACTTCAACCAAATCCTAATGATGTGATTAATCCGAAAGACATTTCATCTATATTATGGATCACAAAAGTCTTAGATCCAACACAAGTTATGATGTTTACTACAAAAACTCAAGCTAAATATTTAAATGGTTTACTATTTTAACTCTCATTTTCATATAATCGATATGAAAAGATGAGAAAACTACCAAGGGTGACCATAAGAATAATAGAAGAAAATAATTTGAGATTAATCACAATGAGGACTATTTTTAATGGACTACATTCTTATTATTCACATTTTATATCATTCAACACTATTACATTGTCACTTTGCATTCAAAACTTTTATTTCATCATTTTTCATCATTAAGGTTATTTTACAATATTTATCATCTCAATAAGAGGTAACTAAAGAAATTTAAAAGTAAAATTACAAGATAAATCTAAGACATGTTTAGGATATTTAAAATGGTTATATTAATATTAGATGTATTTACATATTATTGATAAAATTATTCATATACTCTATAGATTTTTCCTTTTCTGTACATGACTCAAAACAGCTTAAATCTATCATAACTCTCTATCAATCAAGAGCTGAGAGAGATCAGATTTTGCACTCAAAAAAGAGGTTTACACTTTGAGATATTTGATCCCCTATGTGCTTGATAGATCTGATATTAATATGGATCTTGTTAGTCTCCTATACCAATAGGTGTCATTTTTCATGATTGATTTATTGAACTATGGAATATGTTCAAACCTTTTTCTTGAGCAAAGGTGTTCCATATTCTTGAAAAAAACCAAAAAATCAAAAAATTTTAAAAAAAGTAAAGAGGGTATACCCTAAAAGAAAAATCAAAGGGTAAGAAAAATAAAATGGTCAAAAAGTGAAAGAAATGAACCCCAAACAAAAAATAGACCAAGGAAAATGTGCAAATCCAAATGCCACTACTATTTCATTTCTGTAATAAAGCAATTGTGTGCAGCTTGTCAAACTTTTGCCACAATTTATGAAGAGTCAAACTGTTTAAACTTGACTTATTCATTTTTCAATTTCATATTGTAGATTAGAGAATAAATATCTGACCAAACATGTTTAATATTGGCAGATAAGTAGATAGGTAGAGTTAATAAAAGGTGCTCAACAGTTTAATCTGAGCCCTTGGATGTAATAAGGGTAGAATTAGATAGATTTTCCTTGTAAAAGAAAAAGAATATTGACAAGGGTTTGCAAGTCTAAATGCACCCTAATAAAGAAGAGAAAATGGTAGTGTCAAGTAGATAGGGTAGGTAGATGGTGTTGCAAAGTTTTATGTGATGAAAGATGGTGTTGAATATGTTTAATCTTTTACCTTCATCACAAGTACTCAAGCATAAAATGCACTGAAGAATTCACAGAAAGCAAAGTCAAAATCATTAACTTCCCTCATCACTTTCCCCTTAAAAGTTTTACTAATTTCCCCCAAATTAGTAAGGTATTTGGAGATCAAAGGGGCTGAAGGCATTTCCTTGACTTTTGGAGGGACCGGACCCTCAGCCTAATGATCAAAAAGACCTAAGTACTTGAGATAATTCATCATTATAATCATTCATCTTTAACCTTTTCCTAAGTAAAATCTCATTTTGCTTAGGAAAATTATGCAAAATTCCATAAAAATCCCTCAAAATAACTTACTATTCTAAGTTTAAGTGTTGAAGATGAGATATTGCAATTTACTTCATAAATTGTCACTTTCTTAGATGTGCAAAGTATTTTGAGTTCCCTTGTCCCTTTGTCATATTAATGTTTAACTCTAGTTATTAAATCCCTAGTGAAAGTGCCTTATCCTAAGTATATAACTCCTTTTATATAAATATCCAAAAACCCCTCTAGTATCAAGTTTAACCAAAGTATTTATTTCCTCGTGCATTTAAATAAAAACCCACTATACAACCCCTTTGGTTAAAATATATCGTTATATAATACTCCTGCCCCTATGGTAAATTAATTATATCGGTTAATTTATCATATAATAAAAAAACATATATGAGAAAAACTTTAAACATATGATATGTATGTTTAACACAAAAATATAAATAAAACCAAAGTTTTAATTCAAACTTAAAAACTTCGGAAAAGCTCCCATGCCACCATGGCACATCCACCTGGCATCCCACCCGACACTTCAACCACAACCGCGACCCCTATTTCCATTATACAGTGGGATTAATTAATTATCAGAATTAGTTAATAACCAACCTTTTCCAAATATTAGACGCCCCCCGGGATGTTTAATAACGTTAATCACGTTTAAAACCCCGCCGGGTCTGCACGATAACGCCCTACCATCTCCCCATCCCTTCCACCTTTGGATCGCCCCTCCACAGATCTACGGCTAACATTCATCCCGCTAGCCGTCCTTTGTCAGCACTTTAACGCGCGGGGGAATGGTGGTATTGAAATAGTCCACCGGCCACGCGTCCATCACCCAATGGAATCGTTGCCCTCGCATTAAAAACCACCTTTGCCAATAAGCGGTGCGGGGACTAACCGCTTACCACCCGACCCCTGCCCCACGTCAGCTCGTACTGAAATGACGTCATTCCTCAAAAAATGAAAAACCCCTTTTTTGACTTTGGAAATAAAACAAATTTGCGTGTTTTTATGTCATTTTCGTTATTCGAAAGCGACTGTGCCTTCCGCTAAGAAATTCGAATTTTCACTAAAATCCACTGTTCTATTCGATTTCGCTCTAGAATTCCGCCAGACCTGTGTTCAAGCATCCTCCTGCTACCGCTTGATACCTGTTAAAAGCCAGCTTTCCTCCAAGAACATGTATTTATCCTATAGCGCTTCGAACTTCAAAAGAAAGTATGTTTTCGTTGTTTCCCACTGGATTAGTGATTAAATCTTATCACTGAGATCATTCCCTGAGGTTTAGAACTTTGAATTTTTCCCCTGAAACTGCAATTGTGCTAATTTCCTTCATTTAAATTGAAATCGCGCCCGGCCCGTGAAGAAAACCCAGAAACTTCCGTTTTGAATCCACAAGAACCAAAATGGAAGCCCCGGCAGCCCTGAATGTGACTCCATTGAATGCCCCCCACAGAGAGTTAGAATATTTGCCTTTAGTAGATAAATATTTTCAGATTAAAGACTTGCATTTTGATGAAAGCCCCCTTCTGAGTTATTGTCGCTGCAGAGACGATTATTCGAAGGGGCAAGATGTCATTGGGTTGTGGGAATCCAATCTCTCGAGATATCTCATCCCCTCAGTCATTACTTTCCCAGAAATTATCCACTATTGCCATTCTAACTATGATCCCACTCAGAGAGCTGTAATATCCCCTTACCAGAGTGTTCTTTTCCCCATTACTCCCCAGGCTATCAATGCAATGCTACATTTTGAACCAGACCAAGAACTAGCACCTTTGTCTATGGAAGAATTGATTGAAAAGTCTAATAAATTGACCCCAGAAAAATTGGAGTCCATTTGCCACAATTTCATGTTGCCTGAACATCAACCTAAGGGACCTCCTCCCTATGGTTTTTATTATTTCACTAAGTTGGGAAGGCTCATCCTAAATATGATATCTTTTGTCTTGGGTTTCAATACCAGTGAATATGTTGATGAGATAACCCTGATTTTGCTGTCTATTTTTACTCCTGGGCAACCTCCTGAAGTTAAATATGACTTTGCCTCCTTCATAGCCAATAAGATCCATGATCAGTTCATGAGGCTAGATGATGAGAAAGTTTTCAAATATTCCTCAGTTATTTATCATCTCATTATCTTCTATCAATCAGAAAAGTTCCCTTTCCCTGTTAAAAAGCTTGATGCCAAGGGAAACCCTAGGTCAGTTATATTTTGGTCTCCCATAATTCATTCTTCCTATTAGTCTCCATATTCCTATACTGAGTTCATAGATCTTTTTTTATATCCTGCAACTACCTTGTTGACAGGAATCCCTCCTCCAAGGCTCAGTAATGAAATCAAGAAGACCTTGCAACTTTCAAGGACTTATAAAGTTGGAGATTGGTATTTATATCAAAACCATTCAATCATCAGAATCTATGGATGTGAATTACATCCATTCAAGTTGCCAAGATATGTGCGCATGAGAATTTTTGCCTTGGAATATTTCAGGCAAATGAATAATTCAGATGTGATCCATTTTTGTAGTGTGAAGAAGAAAGGCCAACTAAGGATCAAAAGTCAATTAGGTCCTTTCATCTGCAACTCTAGGGAGGCCGAGCGAGAAGCAGAAAATATACTACAAAGCCATTGCAAGTTCCAAAGAACTTTCCATTGGGTTCCTTATGATCCATTTGGTTTTATTTGTGAAAAGAGAATAAAGAATAAATCATCCCCTTACATACATCACAAGATTCCTGAAATAGAACAATATGCCAACCAAGATGAATGGGTTGAAGAAACACTAGTTGAAGAAGAAAGTGAAGAAGAAAAAATGAACAGAATGATGAAATATTTTGAGGAGTATGACCTAGAATCTTGTGGTCAAGTGCAGGTACCTCACATTGGCACTTCTTTAGCAGCAAATCTACAGCAGACATTACAGGAAAGCAGTTCACCAGTGGCAGCAGAGTCAAAAGGCAAAGGAAAGGAACCTGAAATACAGGTCATTGAAACTTTAGTCATGGTAGAGAAACCTCAAACTTCCAGAGCACCTGATCAAACACAAGTTTCTCCCACTTAGGTAAAACATCCCGAAGTTTCAGAATTACAAACTCCATCCAACATGGAAATAGGAAAGAAAAGGCAGGTTCCAGATACTACTCCTCCCAAAAAATCCGCAGAGATACATCAAGCCAAAAAGCAGAAACCAGATCCACTTCCAGATGTGGAAATCATAGATGAGATATTTGATGATGGAAGGGAGAAACTTGATCAACTATTTGGTTGTTAGTGATGTTAGTATGACCCATACAAAGCGATAAAGGTGCTTGCAAAGTTGTTGAAGTCTTAGTATCCTCTTTCAGACCACCAAAAACAGATACAGGGGATATAAAAAGAACTTTCATTAATATAAAGACAAAGAATGATCCATTAAGAATGAAGATATATGATCAATATTTGAAAATGGCTCCACATAATCAGGAAAGGTTAATGTCAGCATTTGACATTTCACAAGGCAAAATGATGATGAGCCACTTCAAGTCAAAGGTGCCAAAACCCATGTCAGCAGCGGATTATATTAGAACAAATTTTGAGGTCCTGGCAAAGGACATTCATCCTTTAGACCAGATAGAGCTACATAAAAAAACTGGGGAAATGGTGTATTCCACTCTTACTAATAAGGCCATGGCAGCCCTAACACTGCAAGATTCTTTAAATAACACAAGCGCCCAATTGCAAATTAAAAAGGCCTCTTCTCAGGCCAAAGATAACAAAATAAAGTCTCTGGAAGACATAATCATCAGCTTGGGTCACAACCCCAAATATATTAAAAGCATTGAGGCACTAATAATGAAGAAAGATGATGACATAGCTGCACTGAGAAATCAGCTGAAATTTCCAGCCTCAAGGCACCCCCAGACCCAAGAAGTTTTGAAGGGGAATTCACAAGAAGAGGTAATGGAGTTGCTCTTAAAGGTGACTGAGCAACTAAGTGAAACAGAGAAGGAATTGGAACAAGCATTACAGGAAAAGGAAGCTATCATGCAGGCATCCACCACAAAAGCTACTACAACCACAGGTACTACAATAGTAAAGCAACAAACAGAGCCAGCGCAGGTAAACACTTTTGGTTTAAGTTCTGATGAGTTAATAAAACAAATGGAAAGTTTACAATTAAGAGTCACAGAACTTCAAACCACAAAGTTACAATTAGAAAATTTGGAGCAGAAGTATGATACATCTAAGAAGACAGTTGCTGATAATACCAGGGAAATTAAAAGATTGGACAAATTAGTTAAGGCTTTAGAAAAATATCTTTCATTAGAAAAGCCTTTGAAGGAAATAAATGAAATTCTTTGGGGTAATATAATTGAGTTAATAAAAAGTATTTGGCCCTCTATTAAAGCAATTTTTGAACAAAATGACTTGATTAAAATAGCTCAGGAAGAAATAAACAGAACAAGAGATGAACTAAGAGGTAGACCTGAGCAGGCCAATCAACTTATTCAATTTTTGAACACCCGAACGAAGCAATAGCTTGCAGTATTAGGAATTGAAGACAGAACCGGCACTATTTTGATGATAAAAAGAGTTTTCATCAAAAGAACTTTAATGCAGAATTTAGAAAGGAAGTGTTCAGATATTTTGGCTGATATTAATACTTTCAGAGGAAAATTTCAGATTCTCTTGGACAGTGGGTTACCCAGTCCAATGCTCTCAGAGGACCAAATAATGAAACTGGAAACCTATGTCAAGAAAATAAATATACATGCTCAGAACGTAACTACTTGTTCCATCAGTTTGCCAGAAGCAACGTTGCCAACAGGGAGAAATCTATATGACAGGTTGAAGAATTTATTTTATCTTGAACATGAAATAAGGTATTTGTTCCCTGATCAGCCTACTTTTTACAAACTCACAGAGGCTGATGAAACGTTGAGGAAACTTAAAAGAACCGAAATACCAGAAAATCAATGGTAGAATGACTTATTGGAAATTCTATGAAAATTATCTTCAGGCTGAGAATTTTATCTTTTTACTATTATGTGAAAGATAAAAATGAGTAAAAGTTAAAGAGTATCAGTTGAATAGGTTAAAGAGTATCCGTAAAGACAAAGAGTATCAAACAAGCAAAGATATTACTCCAAGGGACAGCACCGAGCCTTATTTCAGCACTTACCTCTAGCACATCAGAAAAATGAGGAAATAGCACATCAGTAGTTACTTATTATTCTATCTACGAGACCATTTGTCTCCTGTTTATTTGTAAATTACTCTTCAGTCACCCTAGATTATTGGCTAGGTTAGTGTAAGATTTTTTCAATTATTTTTTGTATAAATAAACCCTCAAAGAGAGTATTGAGGGTGGATTCTATTACTTTGCTGTAACATTGAGATTTTCGGAATAAAATCATTTTGGAGAAATTTATTCGTGGCTTACTGGATGACAATTTGAACCTCAGGACTTTTTGCAGGATTCATGTGTTGGACTACAGTTCAATAAGTCTTTCTACCCTTTGTCTTAAGTTTTATATCAGTTTATAATATCATTATGTCCATTTTTGAATAATTTACATAAAGTATTGAATCAGAATTTACTTAATTGTACTCTGATTTCAGATGTGATTGTTCTTAATGTTTTCGTCTAAATTGGTTATAAGCATGAATTCTTAAATGCTCTTGTTTTGCTAATTTAAACATTGTTTATTACTATAATAAAGAATTCTTCATTGCTCTTTGTTTGTAGTCATCTCATTTCTTTCTTTTGAACATGGTGAAAGATTCTTAGCTGCCTTTCATCCCTTCAAGATCATCCCATCCTCTTTAAATTTTAAGGATTGTTCTCTGTCTAGCTATCATGCCCTGTAAAGCCATCTTGTGTGTAGAATAGAAATCCAGTAAAGCCATCGTTTGACTCCATAGCCCAATGGACTGAAAACTTTCAAACTTGCCCTTAGTTTGTGGATTCCACCATTTTTCAAACAAACTCTTGGATATATACCTAGCCTAAAACCTTCTAAGAACAAAGATAAATTATAAAGAGAGAGCCCTCTCTGGATGCAGATTGGCTAGATTCTGCATCTGAAGGTTGGTTTGTGGTTACCTCGGGTATACTTTCCTTTTCCACAACTTCAAGGAAAACCTGAGTGATAACATAGTGGCGACTCCACTGGGGATCTGAATCATCTTTATTTGTTAATATTGTTCACTTATAAGCTATAGGCAGAGTCTGAAGATCAGCCAGGTAGCCTTTGAAATTGATTTTGCTCTGCAATTGCAAAAGTAAATAAATGCTGCTTCAGTCTATCTCTGATTTAGCTTATATTTTGAACCTTAGTATCAAAATGTTTAATCAGACTCTCTAGTTTAATAAATCTTTGAGAAAGTTTTAATCATAAATCGTTATTTCTTGAAGTATTTATAGAAGTTGTATTTATTTTTCAATTAAAACCAAAAATCCAAAAACACATAGTCTAGGAAAACTGGCTTCAGAAAGAATTCGACATACTAGGTCAAACCCTGACCCTAATCCACCACCAATATTTGAAAATCCAAATCTGATTCCTAGGATTCTAAGAAGACAAGGAAGTCAAGAAAGTTCTGAAAGAGGAAGTCAAGAGAGTTCAGGAAGTTCTAGACCACTTTCTAGATCTGCATCCTGTCCTGTGAAAATTTTATATATTGATGAAATTCCTTTTGATGCACGATTTAAAACATCCTTATTTGTGAATTTTTCTGAAACCGAATTATCCAGATTAGTTCCAGATCCATTGTTTTTTGAAGATTTGAAATACAGATTTGTTTCACATCATCTTGACAAACAATTACAGAACTCTATTCAATCTGAACAAACCTTTGAAGAAAATTCAAACATTTCTGTAATTACCGAAGCTTCTCCAAGTTCAGTTACTTTTTCTCAAACTTTTCAAACACCTGTCACCCCTTCTACTCCTCCATCCCCTCCTGCCAGACCATCAATTCCTGTTACCCCACTATATCTTCCAATGGCCAATCGATACGCCCCTTTACAGTTACCAGCCAACGCCGCTGCTTTGCCTCAAGATTACCAGAGTAAGATCACACCTTTTGATGGATCAGGTACTTATACAGCTCAACAACATACCAAAAGGATGACGGATTACTTTGAGTTCTATGAAATTGACACTGATGATGTCCGAATGAGAATTTTCGTTCAGAGTCTTACTGGAGAAGTTAGGACATGGTTTAGGGCCCTTGCTCCAAATAGTATTGTTGATTTACCGGATTTATATAGGGAATTTTTGAACAGATGGGAGAAGAAGAAAGATCCTCTTCAGATCCTGTCAGAATTCGAAAAATTAAGAAGAAGACCTAATGAAACAGTACAAGATTACATCATTAGATTCAATGAAGCATATAATGCAGTTCCTCAAAACCTAAGACCCCCACCTGACTCCGTATTGGTTAAATTTCTAGACGGTTTTGATTCTGACATTGCTTATTCCCTGAGGGAAAGAGCTCCCCAAACATTAGAGGAAATGCAAAGCATAGTGGTGAGTGTAGAAGAAAATCTGATAGAAAAACGAGCAAGAGCAAGAGCAGAAAGAAGAATGCCTCTGAATGAAGAACCTTCAGCTTTTGAAAAGAAGCTGGATGCCATCATTAAAGGCATGGAAAGATTAGGAGACAGAGTGGAGACCATTGAAAGAAAGTGTTCTAGTGATAATCAGAATGTTGCAAGAAACCCAAACTTTAGGAGAAATCTGAATCAAAATATTGGAAAGAATGTCCCTGACCAAAACATTAGGCCACCTTTCCAAGAAAACTTCGTTGAAGGTTCAACTTCTGAAGAACCTACAGAAGATGTAGAAATAAACATTGTAACTGATGACAAAAATGAACCAGAAATCTTCCTATCCCAAGATGATCAAGAGAATCACATCCTTGAAACATTCCAAACTCATTCAGGTGAGACTTTTGATTTTAAGGAAGGCTATGACACAGCAATTTATGAGGTCCATAAACAGTACAATTTGAGAAGCAGATGGATTGATGTGCCAGAGAATAGCAAACAGAAAACTGCAAAACAAAATGTCAAAGGTAAAGTTAACATTCCCCCTATACAAAACATTCCCCAAGTACAAATTTTGTCTAGGATAACTCCCAACCCTTCAAATCCAATAATTGAAGATGTCTCTGACAACCAACCAAACAATAAACAACAATCTAATACTTTTCCTCCTGTGGGAAATGTAGAAGAAACAGTAGAAGTTAGTTCAGATACCCCTTCAAAACAAAATTTCATTCATGAAAAAGAGAAAAACATTGAAGAGCCAAAAAATAGAGAAAACCCAACTGTGCAAAACACTAAAACTCAAACAGAAAAACCTTTCAATCTAGAGGCTGAAATAGGAAAACTAAAGATAGATGTTCCTTTATCAGAATTGGCTAAACATGATGTCTATAGAAGTCAAATTACCAAGTCCCTAAACATTAACATTACTAGATTGGATGATTCAATAAATATTCTTGATGATCAACCCAAACTTCTTTTTGGCCCCGAGGTAAATGGCAAACCAGAAAGTGGAGGAACTCCTCCATTTTATGCAAGCCTGAATGTTCATGACAAGATACTCCATAATGCAATGCTTGATTCTGGAGCATCTCACAATTTGATGCCAAAAGCAGTAATGGAAAGATTAAATCTGGATATTACCAGACCGTACAAAGATTTCTTTTCATTTGATTCTAGTCAGGTAAAATGTTTAGGTTTGATTAAAGATTTGTGTGTTACTTTGGTACAATACCCTGCTAAGTCTGTTTTGATGGACATAGTAGTGGCTGATATTCCACCTAAATATGGTATGTTATTGTCTAGATCTTGGGGTGCTAAACTTGGAGGGTCTATTCAATTATACATGTCATATGAAACTATTTCAGTATTTGGTCAGCCTAAAAGACTTTACAGAGAGACATTGATGAAATATTTAGTCAGTAGCCATGAGAAGCCTGAAAACTTCCCTGTTTACTCTATACATTCTGATATGGACTCTTTTATTTTATACAATGCTGAGTTGGATCTCCCTACTGAAATAGAAGCTCCGGAATTGGAAACCATAAACAAAACCACTGTTTGAAATTGAAGAAATTTCTGAAAACAAGGAAACACCAGTTGATCAAGAAATACCAGAAGAAACTAAACAACTAGCTCCTGTCAAGAAACGTTTTAAAACAATTGATGAAGATTATGAACATGAAATTCTATGGCATTTAGAGTTTGATGGCTCAGTAAACAAATTAGGGGCAGGAGCTGGGATTTGGTTACATAATGTTGAGAATAATCATGTAGAGGGTCATGCTTATAGGTTGAATTTCAAATGCACTAACAACATGGCAGAGTACGAAGCTCTTTTATTAGGGCTTAAACGTGTCAAGAAGTTAGGAGCTATTAGGGTATCAATCATAGGAGATTCTGAACTAATTATTCAACAAATTAAAGGAGAATGTTCAACAAAAGACATGAGATTGAAACAATACAGAGAAACAGTTGTGGAAATTCTCAACACATTTCTACAAACTCAACTTGCCAAGATTCCCAGGAAACAAAATTTGCATGCTCACAGCCTCGCAATGTTTGCTAGCACATGCAAGTTACCTTTTGATCCTAATCATCAGTTTTCAGCTGAGATTAGACATAGGCCTGCTATACCAGACAATCTTTTGAATTGGAAAGTATTTGTTAATAACAATCAAATCAATAGTTTTTTGACACTTCAAAATGAGTTTTCTAACTGTAATATAGATGAAGACATAACTATTGATGAATTTGATCAAGAAAAAGAACAAAAAATAGAAATTTCAAGAGAAAATGCAATTCATATGCTGCACCCAACCACATTCACAGAAAAAGACATACAAAATTTGAAACACATAGAATCTGATGAGATCATAGAATATGAGACATAAATCATTAATTTAAAAGATAATCATTTGCCCAAAGGATTGACTCCTTTGGAAGATCTGTTTGATTCAAATGATATTCCATTTAGACCTAAAATGGAACCTGTCAAGGCTGATATGGAAGAATGCAACTTAGGAACCCCAGAAAATCCTAAAATGGTTAAGTTGTCCAAATCTCTTCCACAAGATCAAAAGGTCAAATATGTTGAACTATTGAGAGAATTCCAGGATGTTTTTGCCTGGAGTTATGAAGATCTGAAATCTTATGATACATCCATCATTCAACACACTATACCTTTGAAACCAGATCAGAAACCTTTCAAACAAAAGCTTAGAAGAATAAATCCTGTTTTATTACCCTCAATTGAAAAGGAAATTAAAAGAATGTTTGAAGCAGGGATTATAGCTCCTATTAGATTCTCAGAATGGGTTTCTAACCTGGTACCAACAAGGAAGAAGACAGGGGAAATTAGACTGTGTGTTGATCTAAGAAATTTGAATAAAGTTTCTTTAAAGGATAACTATCCTCTACCAAAAATGGACCATATTATACAAAGGGTAGTAGGATCTTCTAGGATATCTCTACTGGATGGATTTTCAGGGTACAACCAGATTCTGGTTCATCCTGATGATCAGGATAAAACATCATTCACTACACCATGGGGTACGTTTAAATATGTCAAAATGCCATTTGGGCTCAAGAATGCAAGAGCTACATTTCAAAGAGCAATGGACATTGCTTTTGCTAAAGAAATACATGATTTTCTGGTTATTTATCTAGATGATTTGACTGTCTTTTCTAAAACAGATCAAGAACATTTAGATCATTTAAGGCAAGTATTTATAAAGTGCAGAAAATATGGGATTTATTTAAACCCTAAAAAGTCATTGTTTGGTTTGGAAGAAGGAAAGCTCTTAGGTCACATTATTTCTAAAGATGGCATTAGGATTGATCCAGAAAGAATACAAGCAATTTTACAGATACCTCATCCTAGAAACATAAAAGAGTTGCAAGCATTCATAGGAAAAATTAATTTCTTGAGAAGATTTATTTCTAATTTAGCTGAATTACTTAGATTGCTTACTAACATGTTGAGGAAAGATTCAAGCATTGACTGGACTGTAGAAGCCAAACAATCATTTGAGGAAATTAAAATGGCTTTAACAAGGACACCAGTTCTTACCAGTCCCAAATTTGACAGAGATTTCATTATTTTTTCATTTGCTTCTGAACATACAATTGCAGCTGTTTTACTTCAAAAAGATGATCAAGGGTGTGAAAAACCAATATCATTTTTTAGTAAAGCACTTAGGGATGCATCTTTGAAATAAAATATTATGGAGAAACAAGATTTTGCATTGGTAAAAGCAATTAAAGATTTCAGAGTTTACATATTATATTCTCATGTGATAGCTTATGTGCCTAATGCTGTAGTTAAAGATATTTTGACTCAAGATGGCATTGAAGGTAAAAGAGGTAAGTGGATAGCTACCATTTTAGAATATAATATTGAGATTAAACCAACAAAACTCATAAAAGGTCAAGGATTGGCACAACTCATGACTGAAACTAATTGTCAAGCCTTAGACATTAACGAACTGGATGACAACCAGGAGATGGCAACTCCACAGATCAGTCAAGCTTTCTTATATTCACCCTGGTACACTGATATCATTCATGTTTTATTAAACCTGCAAGCTCCTCCAGCGTTGTCCAGAACGAAAAGAAGGATTTTAAAAATGACATCTTTGAAATATTGTATTTTAGATAGCACTTTATTTTGGAAAAATCATGAAGGAATCTTATTGAATTGTCTATTAAAAGATGAAACTAATAAATTTCTTAATGAATTTCATGCAGGGGATTGCGGAGGACATCTCTACTGGAAATCAACTGCAGACAAAATCTTAAGGGCTGGGTTTTACTGGCCAACATTATTTTCTAATGTTAAGAAATTTGTAACAACTTGTCATAAGTGTCAGATCTTTGAGGGTAAAAGAAAGTTGTTACCTCTGCCATTAAAACCAATTTCCACAGAAAGACCTTTTCAACAATGGGGGTTAGATTTTATTGGAGAAATCCATCCACCTTCTTCAGGGCAACACAGATGGATTCTTACTGCCACAGAATACTTCACTAAGTGGATTGAAGCTATCCCATCCAGACAGGCCAATGATTCTGTGATTATAGGGTTTTTAGAAACCAATATACTTTCAAGATTTGACTGTCCAGAAAAGATTATAACAGATAATGCTGCTGCATTTAAGTCAAAGAAAATGATTAGTTTCTATAGTAAATATCATATTACTTTAGGCCATTCAACAACTTATTACCCTCAGGGTAATGGACTAGCAGAATCCTCCAATAAAAGCCTGATTAATGTCATTAAAAAATTGTTGGAAGAAAATAAAAAGAACTGGCACAAGAAATTGACCAATGCATTGTGGGCAGACAGACTTACAACTAAGAAATCAATTGGGACTAGTCCATATGAATTATTTTATGGCCTTGAAGCAAGATTCCCATCATCTTTAGGAATTCCTGTTATGAAATTACTTCAGGAGGCTCAAGTGGAACCAAATGACATTCAGAGAAGAATTAATCAAACAATCCACTTGCAGCAAACCAGAGAAGAAGTATACCAACGATCTCAAGTCTTGCAGGAAAAGTTAAAGAAGATGTTTGATAAAAGGACTAAAGAAGAGGATTTTCAACTAGGAGACAAAGTCCTAAGATGGGATTCTAGAAGAGAAGAAAAAGGGAAACATGGGAAATTTGATTTCTTGTGGAAAGGGCCTTACATCATACATGCCTTGCAAGGAAACAACACATACTTTTTGAAGGATTTGGACAATTCAGAAGCTGAAGAAGGACCAGTCAATGGTCGAATGCTGAAGCATTATTTTGATCCTATTTACTAGAATGCTTTGATTTTTCTAACTTGTACATAATATATCATTTTCTAATGCAGTTTTGAGTGGATGGTGACTTCTTGGAGTTGAAGCCCGAAGTGAAGGCCCTAAGCTTCAAAAGTTTCACTATCATATGTACAATAAAGCTACCAGAAGAAGGAAATTACATAGTTCAGTTTGAAGACATGTTGAGGCATCTGACCTGCTGTTCTTGACTTTCCACAAGGAAAAGCCATCCCCAAGTGGAGCCAGTGTTAGTCTCCTATACCAATAGGTGTCATTTTTCATGATTGTCTTGATTGAACTATGGAATATGTTCAAACCTTTTTCTTGAGCAAAGGTGTTCCATATTCTTGAAAAAACAAAAAAATCAAAAAATTTAAAAAAATGTAAAGAGGGTATACCCTAAAAGAAAAATCAAAGGGTAAGAAAAATAAAATGGTCAAAAAAGTGAAAGAAATGAACCCCAAACAAAAAATAGACTAAGGAAAGTGTGCAAATCCAAATGCCACTACTATTTCATTTCTATAATAAAGCAATTGTGTGCAGCTTGTCAAAATTTTGCCACAATTTATGAAGAGTCAAACTGTTTAAACTTGACTTATTCATTTTTCAATTTCATGTTGTAGATTAGAGAATAAATATCTGACCAAACATGTCTAATCTTGGCAGATAAGTAGAAAGGTAGAGTTAATAAAAGGTACTCAACAGTTTAATCTGAGCCCTTGGATGTAATAAGGGTAGAATTAGATAGATTTGCCTTGTAAAAGAAAGAGAAGATTGACAAGGGTTTGCAAGTCTAAATGCACCCTAATAAAGAAGAGAAAATGGTAGTGTCAAGTAGATAGGGTAGGTATATGGTGTTGCAAAGTTTATGTGATGAAAGATGGTGTTGAATATGTTTAATCTTTTACCTTCATCACAAGTACTCAAGCAGAAAATGCACTGAAGAATTCACAGCAAGCAAAGTCAAAATCATTAACTTCCCTCATCACTTTCCCCTTAAAGTTTTACTAATTTCCCCCAAAGTACTAGGGTACTTGGAGATCAAAAGGGCTCAAGGCATTTCCTTGACTTTTGGAGGGACCGGACCCTCGGCCTAATGATCAAAAAAGACCTAAGTACTTGAGATAATTCATCATTATAATCATTCATCTTTAACCTTTTCCTAAGTAAAATCTCATTTTGCTTAGGAAAATTATGCAAAATTCCATAAAAATCCCTCAAAATAACTTACTATTCTAAGTTTAAGTGTTGAAGATGAGATATTGCAATTTACTTCAGAAATTGTCACTTTCTTAGATGTGCAAATTATTTTGAGTTCCCTTGTCCCTTTGTCATATTAATGTTTAACTCTAGTTATTAAATCCCTAGTGAAAGTGCCTTATCCTAAGTATAATAACTCCTTTTATATAAATATCCAAAAACCCCTCTATTATAAAGTTTAACCAAAGTATTTATTTCCCCATGCATTTAAATAAAAAACCCACTATACAACCCCTTTGGTTAAAATATATCGTTATATAATACTCCCGCCCCTATGGTAAATTAATTATATCGGTTAATTTATCATATAATAAAAAAACATATATGAGAAAAACTTTAAACATATAATATGTATGTTTAACACAAAAATATAAATAAAAACAAAGTTTTAATTCAAACTTAAAAACTTCGGAAAAGCTCCTATGCCACCGTGGCACATCCACCTGGCATCCCACCCGACGCTTCAACCACAACCGCGACCCCTATTTCCATTATACAGTGGGATTAATTAATTATTAGAACTAGTTAATAACCAAGCTTTTCCACCTATTAGACGCCCCCCGGGATGTTTAATAACGTTAATCACGTTTAAAACCCCGCCGGGCCCGCATGATAACGCCCCACCATCTCCCCGTCCCTTCCACCTTTGGATCGCCCCTCCACAGATCTATGGCTAACATTCATCCCGCTAGCCGTCCCTTGTCAGCACTTTAACGTGCGGGGGAATGGTGGTATTGAAATAGTCCACTGGCCACGCGTCCATCGCCCAATGGAATCGCTGCCCTCGCATTAAAAACCACCTTTGCCAATAAGCAGTGTGGGGACTAACCGCTTACCACCCGACCCCTGCCCCACGTCAGCTCGTACTGAAATGACGTCATTCCTAGAAAAACTAAAAACCCCTTTTTTGACTTTGGAAATACAACAAATTTGCGTGTTTTTATGTCATTTTCGTTATTCGAAAGCGACTTGCCTTCCGCTAAGAAATTCGAATTTTCACTAAAATCCACTGTTCTATTCGATTTCGCTCCAGAATTCCTCCAGACTTGTGTTCAAGCATCCTCCTGCTACCGCCTGATACCTGTTAAAAGCCAGCTTTCCTCCAAGAACAGGTATTTATCCTACAACGCTTCGAACTTCAAAAGAAAGTCTGTTTTCCTTGTTTTCCACTGGATTAGTGATTAAATCTTATCACTGTGATCATTCCCTGAGGTTTAGAACTGTGAATTTTTCCCCTGAAACTGCAATTGTGCTAATTTCCTTCATTTAAATTGAAATCGCGCCCGGCCTGTGAAGAAAACCCAGAAACTTCCGTTTTGAATCCAGAAGAACCAAAATGGAAGCCTCGGCAGCCCTGAATGTGACTCCATTGAATGCCCCCCACAGAGAGTTAGAATATTTGACTTTAGTAGATAAAGATTTTTAGATTAAAGACTTGCATTTTGATGAAAGCCCCCTTCTGAGTTATTGTCACTGCAGAGACGATTATTCGAAGGGGCAAGATGTCATTGGGTTGTGGGAATCCAATCTCTCGAGATATCTCATCCCCTCAGTCATTAATTTCCCATAAATTATCCACTATTTCCATTCTAACTATGATCCCACTCAGAGAGCTGTAATATCCCCTGACCAGAGTGTTCTTTTCCCCATTACTCCCCAGGCTATCAATGCAATGCTACATTTTGAACCAGACCAAGAACTAGCACCTTTTTCTATGGAAGAATTGATTGAAAAGTCTAATAAATTGACCTCAGAAAAATTGGAGTCCATTTGCCAGAATTTCATGTTGCCTGAACATCAACCTAAGGGACCTCCTCCCTATGGTTTTTATTATTTCACTAAGTTGGGAAGGCTCATCCTAAATATGATATCTTTTTTCTTGGGTTTCAATACCAGTGAATATGTTGATGAGATAACCCTAGTTTTGTTGTCTATCTTTACTCCTCGACAACCTCCTGAAGTTAAATATGACTTTGCCTCCTTCATAGCCAATAAGATCCATGATCAGTTCATGAGGCTAGATGATGAGAAAGTTTTTAAATATTCCTCAGTTATTTATCATCTCATTATCTTTTATCAATCAGAAAAGTTCCCTTTCCCTGTTAAAAAACTTAATGCCAAGGGAAACCCTAGGTCAGTTATATTTTGGTCTCCCATAATTCATTCTTCCTATAATTCTCCATATTCCTATACTGAGTTCATCGATCTTTTTGTATATCCTGCAACTACCTTGTTGACAGGAATCCCTCCTCCAAGGCTCAGTAATGAAATCAAGAAGACCTTGCAGCTTTCAAGGACTTATAAAGTTGGAGATTGGTATTTATATCAAAACCATTCAGTCATTAGAATCTATGGATGTGAATTACATCCATTCAAGTTGCCAAGATATGTGCCCATGAGAATTTTTGCCTTGGAATATTTCAGGAAAATGAATAATTCAGATGTGATCCATTTTTGTAGTGTGAAGAAGAAAGCCCAACTAAGGATCAAAAGTCAATTAGTTCCTTTCATCTGCAACTCTAGGGAGGCCGAGCGAGAAGCAGAAAATATACTACAAAGCCATTGCAAGTTCCAAAGAACTTTCCATTGGGTTCCTTATGATCCATTTGGTTTTATTTGTGAAAAGAGAATGAAGAGTAAATCATCCCCTTACATACATCACAAGATTCCTGAAATAGAACAATATGCCAACCAAGATGAATGGGTTGAAGAAACACTAGTTGAAGAAGAAAGTGAAAAAGAAAAAATGAACAGAATGATGAAAGATCTTGAGAAGAAGTATGACCTAGAATCTTGTGGTCAAGTGTAGGTACCTCACATTGGCACTTCTTCAGCAGCAAATCTACAGCAGAGATTACAGGAAGGCAGTTCACCAATTGTAGCAGAGTCAAAAGGAAAAGGAAAGGAACCTGAAATACAGGTCATTGAAACTTTAGTCATGGCAGAGAAACCTCAAACCTCCAGAGCACCTGATCAAACACAAGTTTCTCCCACTCAGGTAAAACATCCTAAAGTTTCAGAATTACAAACTCCATCCAACTTGGAAATAGGAAAGAAAAGGCAGGTTCCAAATACTACTCCTCCTAAAGAGTCCTCAGGAATACATCAAGCCAAAAAACATAAACCAGATCCACTTCCAGATGTGGAAATCATAGATGAGATGTTTGATGATGGAAGAGAAGACAATCAACTAACTGGTTCTGTTAGTGTGACCCATACAGAGCAGAAAGGAAAAGCTTTGCAAAAGCAGTTGAGTACTGAAGTATCCTCCTTTAGGCCACCAAAAATAGATACAGGGGATATAAAAAGAACTTTCATTAATATAAAGGCAAAGAATGATCCATTAAGAATGAAGGTATATGATCAATATTTGAAAATGGCTCCACATAATTAGGAAAGGTTAATGTCAGCATTTGACATTTCACAAGGCAAAATGATGATGAGCCACTTCAAGTCAAAGGTGCCAAAACCCATGTCAGCAGCTGATTATATTAGAACAAATTTTTAGGTCCTGGCAAAGGACATTCATCCTTTAGACCAGATAGAGCTGCATAAACAAACTGGGGAAATGGTGTATTCCACTCTTACTAATAAGGCCATGGCAGCCCTAACGCTGCAAGATTCTTTAAATAACACAAGTGCCCAATTGCAAATTGAGAAGGCCTCTTCTCAGGCCAAAGATAACAGAATAAAGTCTCTGGAATACATAATCATCAGCTTGGGTCACAACCCCAAAGATATTAAAAGCATTGAGGCACTAATAAAGAAGAAAGATGATGACATAGCTGCACTGAGAAAGCAGTTGAAATTGCCAGCCTCAAGGCACCCCCAGACCCAAGAAGTTTTAAAGGGGAATTCACAAGAAGAGGTAATGGAGTTGCTCTTAAAGGTGACTGAGCAACTAAGTGAAACAGAGAAGGAATTGGAACAAGCTTTACAGGAAAAGGAAGCTATCATACAGGCATCCACCACAGAGGCTACTACAACCACAGGTACTACAACAACAAAGCAACAAACAGAGCCAGCGCAAGTAAACACTTCTGGTTTAGGTTCTGATGAGTTGATAAAACAAATGGAAAGTTTACAATTAAGAGTCACAGAACTTCAAACCACAAAGTTACAATTAGAAAATTTGGAGCAGAAGTATGATACATCTAAGAAGACAGTTGCTGATAATACCAGGGAAATTAAAAGATTGGACAAATTAGTTAAGGCTTTAGAAAAAGATCTTTCATTAGAAAAGCCTTTGAAGGAAATAAATGAAATTCTTTGGGTTAATATAATTGAGTTAATAAAAAGTATTTGGCCCTCTATTCAAGCAATTTTTGAACAAAATGACTTGATTAAAATAGCTCAAGAAGAAATAAACAGAACAAGAGATGAACTAAGAGGTAGACCTGAGCAGGCCAATCAACTTATTCAATTTTTGAACACCCGAACGAAGCAACAGCTTGCAGTATTAGGAATTGAAGATAGAACCGGCACTATTTTGATGATAAAAAGAGTTTTCATCAAAAGAACTGTAATGCAGAATTTAGAAAGGAAGTGTTCAGATATTTTGGCTGATATTAATACTTTCAGAGGAAAATTTCAGATTTTGTTGGACAGTGGGTTACCCAGTCCAATGCTCTCAGAGGACCAAATAATGGAACTGGAAACCTATGTCAAGAAAATAAATATACATGCTCAGAACGTAACTACTTGTTCCATCAGTTTGCCAGAAGCAACGTTGCCAACAGGGAGAAATCTATATGACAGGTTGAAGAATTTATTTTATCTTGAACATGAAATAAGGTATTTGTTCCCTGATCAGCCTACTTTTTACAAACTCACAGAGGCTAATGAAACGTTGAGGAAACTTAAAAGAACCGAAATACCAGAAGATCAATGGTGGAATGACCTATTGGAAATTCTATGAAAATTATCTTCAGGATGAGAATTTTATCTTTTTACTATTATGTGAAAGATAAAAATGAGTACAGGTTAAAGAGTATCAGTTTAACAGGTTAAAGAGTATCAGTTGAACAGGTTAAAGAGTATCCGTAAAGACAAAGAGTATCAAACAAGCAAAGAAATTACTCCAAGGGACAACACCGAGCCCTATTTCAGCACTTACCTCCAGCACATCAGCAAAATGAGGAAACATCACATCAGCAGTTACTTATTATTCTATCTACGAGACCATTTGTCTCCTGTTTATTTGTAAATTACTCTTTAGTCACCCTAGATTATTGGCTAGGTTAGTGTGAGATTTTTTCAATTATTTTTTGTATAAATAAACCCTCAAAGAGAGTATTGAGGGTGGATTCTATTACTTTGCTGTAACATTGAGATTTTCTGAATAAAAGCATTTTGGAGAAATTTATTCGTGGCTTACTGGATGACGATTTGAAGCTCAGGACTTTTTGCAGGATTCATGTGTTGGACTGCAGTTCAATAAGTCTTTCTACCCTTTGTCTTAAGTTTTATATCAGTTTATAATATCATTATGTCCATTTTTGAATAATTTACATAAAGGATTGAATCAGAATTTACTTAATTGTACTCTGATTTCAGATGTGATTGTTCTTAATGTTTTCCTCTGAATTAGTTATAAGCATGAATTCTTAAATGCTCTTGCTTTGCTAATTTAAACATTGTTGATTACTATAATAAAGAATTCTTCATTTCTCTTTGTTTGTAGTCATCTCATTTCTCTTTTTTGAACATGGTGAAAGATTCTTAGCTGCCTTTCATCCCTTCAAAATCATCCCATCCACTTTAAATTTTAAGGATTGTTCTTTGTCTAGCTATCTTGCCCTGTAAAGCCATCTTGTGCGTAGAATAGAAATCCAGTAAAGCCATCCTTTGACTCCATAGCCCAATGGACTGAAAACTTTCAACCTTGCCCTTAGTTTGTGGATTCCACCATTTTTCAAACAAACTTTTGGATCTATAACTAGCCTAAAACCTTCTAAGAACAAAGATAAATTATAAAGAGAGAGCCCTCTCTGGATGCAGATTGGCTAGATTCTGCATCTGAAGGTTGGCTTGTGGTTACCTCGGGTATACTTTCCTTTTCCACAACTTCAAGGAAAACCTGTGTGATAACATAGTGGCGACCATACTGGGGACCTGAATCATCTTTATTTGTTAATATTGTTCACTTATAAGCTATAGACAGAGTCTGAAGATCAGCCAGGTAGCCTTTGAAATTGCTTTTGCTCTGCAATTGCAAAAGTAAATAAATGTTGCTTCAGTCTATCTCTGATTTAGCTTATATTCTGAACCTTAGTATCAAAATGTTTAATCAGACTCTCTAGTTTAATAAATCTTTGAGAAAGTTTTAATCATAAATCATTATTTCTTGAAGTATTTATAGAAGTTGTATTTATTTTTCAATTAAAACCAAAAATCCAAAAACACATAGTCTAGGAAAACTGGCTTCAGAAAGAATTCGACATACTAGGTCAAACCCTGACCCTAATCCACCACCAATATTTGAAAATCCAAATCTGATTCCTAGGATTCTTAGAAGACAAGGAAGTCAAGAAAGTTATGAAAGAGGAAGTCAAGAGAGTTCAGGAAGTTCTAGACCACTTTCTAGATCTACATCCTGTCCTGTGAAAATTATATATATTGATGAAATTCCTTTTGATGCACGATTTGAAACATCCTTATTTGTGAATTTCTCTGAAACAAAATTATCCAGATTAGTTCCAGATCCATTTTTCTTTGAATATTTGCAATACAGATTTGTTTCACATCATCTTGACAAACAATTACAGAACTCTATTCAATCTGAACAAACCTTTGAAGAAAATTCAAACATTTCTGTAATTACCGAAGCTTCTCCAAGTTCAGTTACTTTTTCTCAAACTTTTCAAACACCTGTCACCCCTTCTACTCCTCCATCCCCTCCTGCCAGACCATCAATTCCTGTTACCCCACTATATCTGCCAATGGCCAATCGATACACCCCTTTACAGTTACCAGCCAACGCCGTTGCTTTGCCTCAAGATTACCAGAGTAAGATCACACCTTTTGATGGATCAGGTACTTACATAGCACAACAACACACCAAAAGGATGACTGATTACTTTGAGTTTTATGAAGTTGATACTGATGATGTCCGAATGAGAATTTTCATTCAGAGTATTACTGGAGAAGTTAGGACATGGTTTAGGGCCCTTGCTCCAAATAGTATTGCTGATTTACCAGCTTTATACAGGGCATTTTTTAACAGATGGGAGAAGAAGAAAGATCCTCTTCAGATCCTGTCAGAATTCGAAAAATTAAGAAGAAGTCCTAATGAAACAGTACAAGATTACATCATTAGATTCAATGAATCATATAATTCAGTTCCTCAAAACCTAAGACCCCCACCTGACTCCGTATTGGTTAAATTTCCAGACGGTTTTGATTCTGACATTGCTTATTCCCTCAGGGAAAGAGCTCCCCAAACATTAGAGGAAATGCAAAGCATAGTGGTGAGTGTAGAAGCAAATCTGATAGAAAAACGAGCCAGAGCAAGAGAAGAAAGAAGAATGCCTCTGAATGAAGAACCTTCAGCTTTTGAAAAGAAGCTGGATGCAATCATTAAAGGTATGGAAAGATTAGGAGACAGAGTGGAGACCATTGAAAGAAATTCTTCTAGTGATAATCAGAATGTTGCAAGAAACCCAAACTTTAGGAGAAATCTGAATGGAAATATTGGAAAGAATGTCCCTGACCAAAACATTAGGCCACCTTTCCAAGAAAACTTCGTTGAAGGTTCAACTTCTGAAGAACCTACAGAAGATGTAGAAATAAACATGGTAACTGATGACAAAAATGAACCAGAAATCTTCCTATCCCAAGATGATCAAGAGAATCACATCCTTGAAACATTCCAAACTCATTCAGGTGAGACTTTTGATTTTAAGGAAGGCTATGACACAACAATTTATGAGGTCCATAAACAGTACAATTCGAGAAGCAGACGGATTGATGTGCCAGAGAATAGCAAACAGAAAACTGCAAAACAAAATGTCAAAGGTAAAGTTAACATTCCCCCTATACAAAACATTCCCCAAGTACAAATTTTGTCTAGGATAACTCCCAACCCTTCAAATCCAATAATTGAAGATGTCTCTGACAACCAACCAAACAATAAACAACAATCTAATACTTTTCCTCCTGTGGGAAATGTAGAATAAACAGTAGAAGTTAGTTCATATACCCCTTCAAAACAAAATTTCATTCATGAAAAAGAAAAAAACATTGAAGACCCAAAAAATAGAGAAAACCCAACTGTGCAAAACACTAAAACTCAAACAGAAAAACCTTTCAATCTAGAGGCTGAAATAGGCAAACTAAAGATAGATGTTCCTTTATCAGAATTGGCTAAACATGATGTCTATAGAAGTCAAATTACCAAGTCCCTAAACATTAACATTACTGGATTGGATGATTCAATAAATATTCTTGATGATCAACCCAAACTTCTTTTTGGCCCCGAGGTAAATGGAAAACCAGAAAGTGGAGGAACTCCTCCATTTTATGCAAGCCTGAATGTTCATGACAAGATACTCCATAATGCAATGCTTGATTCTGGAGCATCTCACAATTTGATGCCAAAAGCAGTAATGGAAAGATTAAATCTGGATATTACCAGACCGTACAAAGATTTGTTTTCATTTGATTCTAGTCAGGTAAAATGTTTCGGTTTGATTAAAGATTTGTGTGTTACTTTGGTACAATACCCTGCTAAGTCTGTTTTGATGGACATAGTAGTGGCTGATATTCCACCTAAATATGGTATGTTATTGTCTAGATCTTGGGGTGCTAAACTTGGAGGGTCTATTCAACTAGACATGTCATATGCCACTATATCAGTTTTTGGTCAGCCTAAAAGACTTTACAGAGAGACATTGATGAAATATTTAGTCAGTAGCCATGAGAAGCCTAAAAATTTCCCTGTTTACTCTATACATTCTGATATGGACTCTTTTATTTTATACAATGCTGAGTTGGATCTCCCTACTGAAATAGAAGCTCCGGAATTGGAAACCATAAACAAAACCACTGTTAAAATTGAAGAAATTTCTGAAAACAAGGAAACACCAGTTGATCAAGAAATACCAGAAGAAACTAAACAACTAGCTCCTGTCAAGAAATGTTTTAAAACAATTGATGAAGATTATGAACATGAAATTCTATGGCATTTAGAGTTTGATGGCTCAGTAAACAAATTAGGGGTAGGAGCTGGGATTTGGTTACATAATGTTGAGAATAATCATGCAGAGGGTCATGCTTATAGGTTGAATTTCAAATGCACTAACAACATGGCAGAGTACGAAGCTCTTTTATTAGGGCTTAAACATGTCAAGAAGTTAGGAGCTATTAGGGTATCAATCATAGGAGATTCTGAACTAATTATTCAACAAATTAAAGGAGAATGTTCAACAAAATACATGAGATTGAAACAATACAGAGAAACAATTGTGGAAATTATCAACACATTTCTACAAGCTCAACTTGCCAAGATTCCCAGGAAACAAAATTTCCATGCTCACAGCCTCGCAATGTTTGCTAGCACATGCAAGTTACCTTTTGATCCTAATCATCATTTTTCAGCTGAGATTAGACATAGGCCTGCTATACCAAACAATCTTTTGTATTGGCAAGTATTCGTTAATAACAATCAAATCAATAGTTTTTTGACACTTCAAAACGATTTTTCTAACTGTAATATAGATGAAGACATAACTATTGAGGAATTTGATCAAGAAAAAGAACAAAAAATAGAAATTTCAAGAGAAAATGCAATTCATATGCTGCACCCAACCACATTCACAGAAAAAGACATGCAGAATTTGAAACACATGGAATCTGATGAGATCATAGAAGATGAGACAGAAATCATCAATTTAAAGGATAATCATTTGCCCAAAGGATTAACTCATTTGGAAGATCTGTTTGACTCAAATGATATTCCATTTAGACCTAAAATGGAACCCGTTAAGGCTGATATGGAAGAATGCAACTTAGGAACCCCAGAAAATCCCAAAATGGTTAAGTTGTCCAAATCTCTTCCAAAAGATAAAAAGGTCAAATATGTTGAACTATTGAGAGAATTCCAGGATGTTTTTTCCTGGAGTTATGAAGATCTGAAATCTTATGATACATCCATCATTCAACACACTATACCTTTGAAACCAGATCAGAAACCTTTCAAACAAAAGCTTAGAAGAATAAATCTTGTTTTATTACCCTCAATTGAAAAGGAAATCAAAAGAATGTTTGAAGCAGGGATTATAGCTCCTATCAGATTCTCAGAATGGGTTTCTAACCTGGTACCAACAAGGAAGAAGACTGGGAAAATTAGACTGTGTGTCGATCTAAGAAATTTGAATAAAGTTTATTTAAAAGATAACTATCCTTTACCAAAAATGGACCATATTCTACAAAGGGTAGTAGGATCTTCTAGGATATCTCTACTGGATGGATTTTCAGGGTACAACCAGATTCTGGTTCATCCTGATGATCAGGATAAAACAACATTCACTACACCATGGGGTACGTTTAAATATGTCAAAATGCCATTTGGACTCAAGAATGCAGGAGCTACATTTCAGAGAGCAATGGAAATTGCTTTTGCTAAAGAAATAAATGATTTTCTGGTTATTTATCTAGATGATTTGACTGTTTTTTCTAAAACAGATCAAGAACATTTAGATCATTTAAGGCAAGTATTTATAAAATGCAGAAAATATGGGATTTCTTTAAACCCTAAAAAGTCATTGCTTGGTTTGGAAGAAGGAAAGTTTTTAGGCCATATTATTTCTAAAGATGGCATTAGGATTGATCTAGAAAGAATACAAGCAATTTTACAGATACCTCATCCCAGAAACATAAAAGAGTTGCAAGCATTCATAGGAAAAAATAATTTCTTGAGAAGATTTATTTCTAGTTTAGGTGAATTACATAGATTGCTTACTAACATGTTGAGGAAAGATTCAAGCATTGACTGGACTGTAGAAGCCAAACAATCATTTGAGGAAATTAAAATGGCTTTAACAAGGACACCAATTCTTACCAGTCCCAAATTTGACAGAGATTTCATTATTTTTTCATTTGCTTCTGAACACACAGTTGCAGCTGTTTTACTTCAAAAAGATGATCAAGGGTGTGAAAAACCAATAGCATTTTTTAGTAAAGCACTTAGGGATGCATCTTTGAAATACAATATTATGGAAAAACCGGCTTTTGCATTGGTAAAAGCAATTAAAGATTTCAGAGTTTACATATTATATTCTCATGTGATAGCTTATGTGCCTAATGCTGTAGTTAAAGATATTTTGACTCAAGATGGCATTGAAGGTAAAAGAGGTAAGTGGATAGCTACCATTTTAGAATATAATATTGAGATTAAACCAAAAAAACTCATAAAAGGTCAAGGATTGGCACAACTCATGACTGAAACTAATTGCCAAGCCTTAGACATTAACGAACTGGATGACAACCAGGAGATGGCGACTCCACAGATCAGTCAAGGTTTCTTATATTCACCCTGGTACACTGATATCATTCATGTTTTATTAAACCTGCAAGCTCCTCCAGGGTTGTCCAGAACGAAAAGAAGGATTTTAAAAATGATATATTTGAAATATTGTATTTTAGATAGCACTTTATTTTGGAAAAATCATGAAGGAATCTTATTGAATTGTCTATTAAAAGATGAAACTAATAAAGTTCGTAATGAATTTCATGCAGGGGATTGTGGAGGACATCTCTACTGGAAATCAACTGCAGACAAAATCTTAAGGGCTGGGTTTTACTGGCCAACATTATTTTCTGATGTTAAGAAATTTGTAACAACTTGTCATAAGTGTTAGATCTTTGAGGGTAAAAGAAAGTTGTTACCTCTGCCATTAAAACCAATTTCCACAGAAAGACCTTTTCAACAATGGGGGTTAGATTTTATTGGAGAAATCCATCCACCTTCTTCAGGGCAACACAGATGGATTCTTACTGCCACAAACTACTTCACTAAGTGGATTGAAGCTATCCCATGCAGACAGGCCAATGATTCTGTGATTATAGGGTTTTTAGAAACCAATATACTTTCAAGATTTGGCTGTCCAGAAAAGATTATAACATATAATGCTGCTGCATTTAAGTCAAAGAAAATGATTAGTTTCTATAGTAAATATCATATTACTTTAGGCCATTCAACAGCTTATTACCCTCAGGGTAATGGACTAGCAGAATCCTCCAATAAAAGCCTGATTAATATCATTAAAAAATTGTTGGAAGAAAATAAAAAGAACTGGCACAAGAAACTGACCAATGCATTGTGGGCATACAGACTTACAACTAAGAAATCAATTGGGACTAGTCCATATGAATTAGTTTATGGCCTTGAAGCAAGATTCCCATCATCTTTAGGAATTCCTGTTATGAAATTACTTCAGGAGGCTCAAGTGGAACCAAATGACATTCAGAGAAGAATTAATCAAACAATTCACTTGCAGCAAACCAGAGAAGAAGTATACCAACGATCTCAAGTCTTGCAGGAAAAGCTAAAGAAAATGTTTGATAAAAGGACTAAAGCAGAGGATTTTCAACTAGGAGACAAAGTCCTAAGATGGTATTCTAGAAGAGAAGAAAAAGGGAAACATGGGAAATTTGATTTCTTGTGGAAAGGGCCTTACATCATACATGCCTTGCAAGGAAACAACACATACTTTTTGAAGAATTTGGACAATTCCGAAGCTGAGGAAGGACCAGTCAATGGTCGAATGCTGAAGCATTATTTTGATCCTATTTACTAGGATGTTTTAACTTTTCTAACTTGTACATAATATATCCTTTTCTAATGCAATTTGGATTGGATGGTGACTTCTTGAAGTTGAAGCCCGAAGTGAAGGCCCTAAGCTTCAAAAGTTTCACTATCATATACACAATAAAGCTACCAGAAGAAGGACATTACATAGTTCATTTTGAAGACATGTTGAGGCATCTGACCTGCTGTTCTTGACTTTCCACAAGGAAAAGCCATCCCCAAGTGGAGCCAGTGTTAGTCTCCTATACCAATAGGTGTCATTTTTCATGATTGATTTATTGAACTATGGAATATGTTCAAACCTTTTTCTTGAGCAAAGGTGTTCCATATTCTTGAAAAAAACTAAAAAATCAAAAAATTTAAAAAAATGTAAAGAGGGTATACCCTAAAAGAAAAATCAAAGGGTAAGAAAAATAAAATGGTCATAAAGTGAAAGAAATGAACCCCAAACAAAAAATAGACCAAGGAAAGTGTGCAAATCCTAATGCCACTACTATTTCATTTCTGTAATAAAGCAATTGTGTGCAGCTTGTCAAACTTTTGCCACAATTTATGAACAGTCAAACTGTTTAAACTTGACTTATTCATTTTTCAATTTCATGTTGTAGATTAGAGAATAAATATCTGACCAAACATGTTTAATCTTGGCAGATAAGTAGATAGGTAGAGTTAATAAAAGGTGCTCAACAGTTTAATCTGAGCCCTTGGATGTAATAAGGGTAGAATTAGATAGATTTGCCTTGTAAAAGAAAAAGAAGATTGACAAGGGTTTGCAAGTCTAAATGCACCCTAATAAAGAAGAGAAAATGGTAGTGTCAAGTAGATAGGGTAGGTAGATGGTGTTGCAAAGTTTTATGTGATGAAAGATGGTGTTGAATATGTTTAATCTTTTACCTTCATCACAAGTACTCAAGCAGAAAATGCACTGAAGAATTGACAGAAAGCAAAGTCAAAATCATTAACTTCCCTCATCACTTTCCCCTTAAAAGTTTTACTAATTTCCCCCAAAGTACTAAGGTATTTGGAGATTAGAGGGGCTCAAGGCATTTCCTTGACTTTTGGAGGGACCGGACCCTCGGCCTAATGATCAAAAAGACCTAAGTACTTGAGATAATTCATCATTATAATCATTCATCTTTAACTTTTTCCTAAGTAAAATCTCATTTTGCTTAGGAAAATTATGCAAAATTCCATAAAAATCCCTCAAAATAACTTACTATTCTAAGTTTAAGTGTTGAAGATGAGATATTGCAACTTACTTCAGAAATTGTCACTTTCTTAGATGTGCAAAGTATTTTGAGTTCCCTTGTCCCTTTGTCATATTAATGTTTAACTCTAGTTATTAAATCCCTAGTGAAAGTGCCTTATCCTAAGTATAATAACTCCTTTTATATAAATATCCAAAAACCCCTCTATTATAAAGTTTAACCAAAGTATTTATTTCCTTGTGCATTCAAATAAAAACCCACTATACAACCCCTTTGGTTAAAATATATCGTTATATAATACTCCCGCCCCTATGGTAAATTAATTATATCGGTTAATTTATCATATAATAAAAACATATATGAGAAAAACTTTAAACATATGATATGTATGTTTAACACAAAAATATAAATAAAACCAAAGTTTTAATTCAAACTAAAAAACTTCGGAAAAGCTCCTATGCCACCGTGGCACATCCACCTGGCATCCCACCCGACGCTTCAACCACAACCGCGACCCCTATTTCCATTATACAGTGGGATTAATTAATTATCAGAATTAGTTAATAACCAACCTTTTCCACCTATTAGATGCCCCCCGGGATGTTTAATAACGTTAATCACGTTTAAAACCCCGCTGGGCCCGCACGATAACGCCCCACCATCTCCCCGTCCCTTGCACCCTTGGATCGCCCCTCCACAGATCTACGGCTAACATTCATCCTGCTAGCCGTCCCTTGTCAGCACTTTAACGCGCGGGGGAATGGTGGTATTGAAATAGTCCACTGGCCACGCGTCCATCGCCCAATGGAATCGTTGTCCTCGCATTAAAAACCACCTTTGCCAATAAGCGGTGCGGGGACTAACCGCTTACCACCCGACCCCTGCCCCACGTCAGCTCGTACTGAAATGACGTCATTCCTCGAAAAACTAAAAACCCCTTTTTTGACTTTGGAAATAAAACAAATTTGCGTGTTTTTATGTCATTTTCGTTATTCGAAAGCGACTGTGCCTTCCGCTAAGAAATTCAAATTTTCACTAAAATCCACTGTTCTATTCGATTTCGCTCCAGAATTCCGCCAGACCTGTGTTCAAGCATTCTCCTGCTACCGCCTGATACCTGTTAAAAGCCAGCTTTCCTCCAAGAACAGGTATTTATCCTATAGCGCTTCGAACTTCAAAAGAAAGTCTGTTTTCCTTGTTTTCCACTGGATTAGTGATTAAATCTTATCACTGAGATCATTCTCTGAGGTTTAAAACTGTGAATTGTTCCCCCGAACCTGCAATTGTGCCAATTTCCCTCATTAAAATTGAAATCGCGCCAGGCCTGTGAAGAAAACCCAGAAACTTCTGTTTTGAATCCACAAGAACCAAAATGGAAGCCCCGACAGCCTTGAATGTGACTCCATTGAATGCCCCCCACAGAGAGTTAGAATATTTTCCTTTAGTAGATAAAGATTTCCAGATTAAAGACTTGCATTTTGATGAAAGCCACCTTCTGAGTTACTGTCGTTGCAGAAACGATTATTCGAAGGGGCAAGATGTCATTGGGTTGTGGGAATCTAATCTCCCGAGATATCTCATCCCTTCAGTCATTATTTTCCCAGAAATTATCCACTATTGCCATTCTAACTATGATCCCACTCAGAGAGCTGTAATATCCCCTGACCAGAGTGTTCTTTTCCCCATTACTCCCCAGGCTATCAATGCAATGCTACATTTTGAACCAGACCAAGAACTAGCACCTTTTTCTATGGAAGAATTAATTGAAAAGTCTGATAAATTGACCCCAGAAAAATTGGAGTCCATTTGCCAGAATTTCATGTTGCCTGAACATCAACCTAAGGGACCTCCTCCCTATGGTTTTTATTATTTCACTAAGTTGGGAAGGCTCATTCTAAATATGATATCTTTTGTCTTGGGTTTCAATACCAGTGAATATGTTGATAAGATAACCCTAGTTTTGTTGTCTATCTTTACTCCTGGGCAACCTCCTGAAGTTAAATATGACTTTGCCTCCTTCATAGCCAATAAGATCCATGATCAGTTCATGAGGCTAGATGATGAGAAAGTTTTTAAATATTCCTCAGTTATTTATCATCTCATTATCTTTTATCAATCAGAAAAGTTCTCTGTCCCTGTTAAAAAGCTTGATGCCAAGGGAAACCCTAGGTCAGTTATATTTTGGTCTCCCATAATTCATTCTTCCTATAATTCTCCATATTCCTATACTGAGTTTATCGATCTTTTTGTATATCCTGCAACTACCTTGTTGACAGGAATCCCTCCTCCAAGGCTCAGTAATGAAATCAAGAAGACCTTGCAACTTTCAAGGACTTATAAAGTTGGAGATTGGTATTTATATCAAAACCATTCAGTCATCTGAATCTATGGATGTGACTTACATCCATTCAAGTTGCCAAGATATGTGCCCATGAGAATTTTTGCCTTGGAATATTTTAGGCAAATGAATAATTCAGATGTGATCCATTTTTGTAGTGTGAAGAAGAAAGCCCAACTAAGGATCAAAAGTCAATTAGGTCCTTTCATCTGCAACTCTAGGGAGGCCGAGCGAGAAGCAGAAAATATACTACAAATCCATTGCAAGTTCCAAAGAACTTTCCGTTGGGTTCCTTATGATCCATTTGGTTTTATTTGTGAAAAGAGAATAAAGAATAAATCATCCCCTTACATACACCACAAGATTCCTGAAATAGAACAATATGCCAACCAAGATGAATGGGTTGAAGAAACACTAGTTGAAGAAGAAAGTGAAGAAGACAAAATGAACAAAATTATGAAAGATCTTGAGAAGAAGTATGACCTAGAATCTTATGGTCAAGTGCAGGTACCTCACATAGGCACTTCTTCAGCAGCAAATCTACAGCAGAGATTACAGGAAGGTAGTTCACCAGTTGCAGCAGAGTCAAAAGGCAAAGGAAAGGAACCTGAAATACAGGTCATTGAAACTTTAGTCATGACAGAGAAACCTCAAACCTCTGGAGCACCTGATCAAACACAAGTTTCTCCCACTCAGGTAAAACATCCTGAAGTTTCAGAATTACAAACTCCATCCAACATGGAAATAGGAAAGAAAAGGTGTTCCATACTCAGTCCTAAAGAGTCCCCGTGAATACATCGAAGCCAAAACATAAACCGCATCCATTCTGCAGGGGAAATCATAGATGAGATGTTTGATGATGGAAGAGAAGATAGTCAACTAACTGGCTCTGTTAGTATGACACACACAGATCAGAAAGGAAAAGCTTTGCAAAAGCAATTGAGTACTGAAGTATCTTCTCTTAGGCCACCAAAAACAGATACAGGGGATATAAAAAGAACCTTCATTAATATAAAGGAAAAGAATGATCCATTGAGAATGAAAGTATATGATCAATATTTGAAAATGGCTCCACATAATCAGGAAAGGTTAATGTCAGCATTTGACATTTCACAAGGCAAAATGATGATGAGCCACTTCAAGTCAAAGGTGCCAAAACCCATGTCAACAGCTGATTATATTAGAACAAATTTTGAGGTCCTGGCAAAGGACATTCATCCTTTGGACCAGATAGAGCTGCATAAACAAACTAGGGAAATGGTGTATTCCACTCTTACTAATAAGGCCATGGCAGCCCTAACGCTGCAAGATTCTTTAAATAACACAAGCGCCCAATTGCAAATTGAAAAGGCCTCTTCTCAGGCCAAAGATAACAGAATAAAGTCTTTGGAAGACATAATCATCAGCTTGGGTCACAACCCCAAAGATATTAAAATCATCGAGGCACTAATAAAGAAGAAAGATGATGACATAGCTGCACTGAGAAAGCAGCTGAAATTGCCAGCCTCAAGGCACCCCCAGACCCAAGAAGTTTTAAAGGGGAATTCACAAGAAGAGGTAATGGAGTTGCTCCTAAATATGACTGAGCGACTAAGTGAAACAGAGAAGGAATTGGAGCAAGATTTACAGGAAAAGGAAGCTATCATGCAGGCATCCACCACAGAAGCTACTACAACCACAGGTACTACAACAGCAAAGCAACAAACAGAGCCAGCGCAGGTAAACACTTCTGGTTTAAGTTCTGATGAGTTGATAAAACAAATGGAAAGTTTACAATTAAGAGTCACAGAACTTCAAACCACAAAGTTACAATTAGAAAATTTGGAGCAGAAGTATGATACATCTAAGAAGATAGTTGTTGATAATACCAGGGAAATTAAAATATTGGACAAATTAGTTAAGGCCTTAGAAAAATATCTTTCATTAGAAAAGCCTTTGAAGGAAATAAATGAAATTCTTTGGGGTAATATAATTGAGTTAATAAAAAGTATTTGGCCCTCTATTCAAGCAATTTTTGAACAAAATGACTTGATTAAAATAGCTCAGGAAGAAATAAATAGAACAAGAGATGAACTAAGAGGTAGACCTGAGCAGGCCAATCAACTTATTTAATTTTTGAACACCCGAATGAAGCAACAGCTTGCAGTATTAGAAATTGAAGACAGAACCGGCACTATTTTGATGATAAAAATAGCTTTCATCAAAAGAACTTTAATGCAGAATTTAGAAAGGAAGTGTTCAGATATTTTGGCTGATATTAATACTTTCAGAGGAAAATTTCAGATTTTGTTGGACAGTGGGTTACCCAGTCCAATGCTCTCAGAGGACCAAATAATGGAACTGGAAACCTATGTCAAGAAAATAAATATACATGCTCAGAACGTAACTGCTTGTTCCATCAGTTTGCCAGAAGCAACGTTGCCAACAGGGAGAAATCTATATGACAGGTTGAAGAATTTATTTTATCTTGAACATGAAATAAGGTATTTGTTCCCTGATCAGCCTAATTTTTACAAACTCACAGAGGCTGATGAAACGTTGAGGAAACTTAAAAGAACCGAAATACCAGAAAATCAATGGTGGAATGACCTATTGGAAATTCTATGAAAATTATCTTCAGGATGAGAATTTTATCTTTTTACTATTATGTGAAAGATAAAAATGAGTAGAGGTTAAAGAGTATCAGTTGAACAGGTTAAAGAGTATCCGTAAAGACAAAGAGTATCAAACAAGCAAAGAGATTACTCCAAGGGACAGCACCGAGCGTTATTTCAGCACTTACCTCCAGCACATCAGAAAAATGAGGAAACAACACATCAGCAGTTACTTATTATTCTATCTAGAAGACCATTTGTCTCCTGTTTATTTGTAAATTACTCTTTATTCACCCTAGATTATTGGCTAGGTTAGTGTGAGATTTTTTCAATTATTTTTGTATAAATAAACCCTCAAAGAGAGCATTGAGGGTGGATTCTATTACTTTGCTGTAACATTGAGATTTTCGAAATAAAAGCATTTTGGAGAAATTTATTCGTGGCTTACTGGATGACAATTTGAACCTCAGGACTTTTTGCAGGATTCATGTGTTGGACTACAATTCAATAAGTCTTTCTACCCTTTGTCTTAAGTTTTATATCAGTTTATAATATCATTATGTCCATTTCTGAATAATTTACATAAAGGATTGAATCAGAATTTACTTAATTGTACTCTGATTTCAGATGTGATTGTTCTCAATGTTTTCCTCTAAATTGGTTATAAGCATGAATTCTTAAATGCTCTTGCTTTGCTAATTTAAACATTGTTGATTACTATAATAAAGAATTCTTCATTGCTCTTTGTTTGTAGTCATCTCATTTCTTTCTTTTGAACATGGTGAAAGATTCTTAGCTGCCTTTCATCCCTTCAAGATCATCCCATCCTCTTTAAATTTTAAGGATTGTTCTCTGTCTAGCTATCTTGCCCTGTAAAGCCATCTTTTGTGTAGAATAGAAATCCAGTAAAGCCATCCTTTGACTCCATAGCCCAATGGACTGAAAACTTTCAAACTTGCCCTTAGTTTTTGGATTCCACCATTTTTCAAACAAACTCTTAGATCTATACCTAGCCTAAAACCTTCTAAGAACAAAGATAAATTATAAAGAGAGAGCCCTCTCTGGATGCAGATTGGCTAGATTCTGCATCTGAAGGTTGGTTTGTGGTTACCTCGGGTATACTTTCCTTTTCCACAACTTCAAGGAAAACCTGAGTGATAACAGATCTAACGTCATAAAGGTAAAGAAAAACTTTATAGCAAAGATGAACATTTTGCTCGATGTGAAAGTCTTGCCATTAAACCCCAAGGTCCCACAAGACATGCCACAACCAGAAATTTTTGACCCTGCACCAAAAAGCCAAACTTGTTGCTGGTGACCCCAAAAATAATTCAAAATCGTCTAATTGTTAGAATGTGACATTTTCTTCTCTAAAAATGATGTTATTTTTGCTACTCTCGAAACATTATATCACAAGAAGGCTCGCCATGAATCTATCCTACACCGAGCAGACATATGGCCATCATTTTCTGGGAACATGAGCCTCTAAGTTATAGATCTACACTTAACGTTTGAAATCTAAAAATATGATCTCACATGCCCTGTTGAAGAATCTAATTCCAACAACTTGCTATGTGTCAAAACCATTAATCCAAGTGTCCTAGTTCAATTTGAGTTAGTCCAGTTTATTCGAGTTACACTCTAGTCATTTATTGCTGATGTTTCCGATGTAATATATTTAGGTAATTCGTAATAGTGAGAAGAGCGATCCTCTGCTCCAATTCTTTTTAGTTTTGAATTCTTGTCATGGTATCAGAGTTGTGTTTGCATAATACTCTGGAGAAAGTAGCAATGAGAGAAAAGTTTGAGCAGCAGAGAGGAGAGGCGAGCCTGCATAATACTATTTGAGAGAATAGTAGAAGTTTGAGGAAAGTTGAAGACGCCTCCTGCGAAGAACCAAAAGAAGAACGAAAAAGCGAGGAAAATTCAGTGAAGGTGTTGACGAAATGAATTGTAGAGAGACAATTCGAGAAGTATAAAGGTTGTTCTAGAAGAAAGCTAAAATTAAAACAAAATTTGTTACAATAACACATTGTCTTATAGAGATACTCTACATTAATAACGCACTGTTTTAAAGAAGTCTCCACATTAGTTCGGTTTCCTTACAGCAATCTCAAACTCACGTGGGCCCAAAGCTCAAGCACCCGCGTTAGTGTGATTTACCAAAGAAAAATATTATGAAGGTGGTACCAAGTATTCATAAAGGTATCACCTCATACCCATCTTAAAAAAAAATCATTCATATTCTACAAAGGATATTTTTTAAAAGCTTTATATTAAGGAATTTAAAAGGTGAGGAAGGTCATAAAAAAGGCCTTTTTTAATTGTTAAAGGTTTTTTTTTTAACTTTAAACTCGTAAAGGGTAAGGAAAAGAAAAGGGTTGTAATTTTAAGAGATTCTTTATAAGCTTTTAAAGGAGATTTAAAAAAAAAGGCTCACATTAGTATTTGAAGTTTTCTTTTTTTTAAAAGGAATTTTTTTTTAGAAAAGGAAATTTAAAAAGGGGCATTGTTCAAATTGTGAAAGCCTTGTGAAAGTATTGACTTTGTACAAAATTTTTGAAATTTTTTGGAGGCAAGGTATTTGATCAGCATATGTAGACTCGTCTGTTTGTGGAATCCAAGAATTGATTTCATGGGAAAAGCAAAGAGGTTAAAGAAAAAACAAAATAAGTTTGAGATATTTTTAGATCTCGAAATAAAGAGGAAAAAATATGCGTATGCATTAAAATGCATAAAAAAATTAGTGGATGTCAACATTCTCCCTCTGATTTTATATGCCAAGACAGCCAAGGAGGCTTGGGATACCCTTGAGAGGTGTTTTGGTGCAAGGGGGAGAATTGAAGTTGAAGATAAAGGTGGATCTAAAGCAACATATCTACATCGAGATGAAAACTTTATTGAATCCCACTGTACTTAGCCACAAGTGGATGATGATTGTGAAGAAAGTGTAGAAGCAACAGAGAAGGAGCACGAAGATGCTCATGAACCCCATTGTACACAATTACAAGCGGATGAAGATTTGATGATACCAGAAACATGGATTGCTGACTAAGATTTGGTGTTTCCAGCAACAAAGATTGCTGGTGGGGATATGATGAATCCAGGAACAAAGCTTGCTGATGAAGTCTTGGTGATTCCAGCAACAGAGCTTGCTCACAAAAATTTGTTGATTACAAAAACATATCTTGTTGATGATGATTTGGTAATTCCAGCAACACATCTTGCTGATGAAGACTTTGTGATTCCAGCAATTGAGCTTCCTGATGAGAGTAAACCTACTATGGTAATTTCAACGATTAATATTGTTGATGCAAAATTTGATCGAGATTTGTTAGATAATGATGACTGGTTGTAGATGATGCACCAAAAAAATGATATCGACGTGATGTTATTTGGTGAGATAATCCCAATTCAAATAGTGGAAGACAACCTGTCTGCAGCAACATGGGTTAGTGATGAAAAAACAGAGACAGAGACAAAGACAGAGACAAAAACAAAGATAAAGACAGAAACAGAGAAAGTGGTAGACGCAGAGAAGGAAGCCCACAAAGAAGAAATAGAAACAGAGATAGAGGTAGCAAAGGAAGCTTAAAAAGAAAGACCTCTCAGTGCAGAGAAGAACCAAACAGAGATAAAAACATATGCAAAGAAAGAAGTCTACGAAAAATAAGAGAAGGAAGTGCAATGGGAGAAAGCACTCTCTGCACATATTTTTAATTCTAACATTGATTTCCACTATGCAAGTACACATACTGATTATGAAGAGGAGTTAAAGTTCCTTGAAACATGGCTTGCAACACCATGTCTTGATGAGGTATACACAAAAGTTGTAGATATGAATGTTGATGACATCATGCATGATGAAAATGTCAATAAAATTTTAAGTTATCGGAGTTTTGAAGAGATAGAATATTATTCTCATCTTATGCTTCAACAAGATTGATGATGAAAATGAAGAAATTAAAGACCATATGTGGCGGTGGTCACATACAAGTCATTTGTTGAATAATTCCAGGACATGCTTCGATAGTCTAGAACAATAGAAGACCTGCACCAACAAATGAAGAAATAGAGGTTTGAAGGAAACAACAAAGAAAAAAATCTAAAACAATTTAGAGGCTATAGGATTTGGAAGAAGAGAAGAAGAAAACTAAATCTAGTTGAAATCAATTTTTTAAATTGTAAGCCTTGTTGAGAAATAGACCAGCAGGTACTTTAATTAAATTTTTATGTGGTTGTAATTAAGGGGGAGTGTTGGAAAATCTAATTCCAACCACGAACTAGTTCAGTTTAGTCGAGTTATGCTACAGTGATTTACTGTTGATTTTTCCAATGTAATCTTATTTAAGTAATTCGTAATAGTGAGAAGAACAATCCTATGCTCCACTTTTTTTGAGTTTTCAATTCTTGTCATGCCCTTCACCATATGAATATGGTGAGGTTTGTTAGAATCCAAAGTCTTTCTAACTATATGGTCCAGGATCATCCATGTGCTTGAAATTAAGGAAACTAACCCTATGAAAAAAATTTGGTTCGTATAAATTATCTATGGGACAATGAAAGTACTAAATAGGAGAAGCTACATTCATCCATCGTAATCAACCACTGGAGCTCATCCCTAAATCACAAAGTAAATAAAATCCGATATGGCCTCCGTAACACTAAGAAACACATGGAAACAATATTTTGCATGTGTGGCGATATTCGATTTCCGGAACTCTTGTTCAAATGCCACAAATGCTACCACCGATTGCTTCAAATACATTCAGTCCTTGACATATTCTATAAAATAGTTATTTTTATTCTGATATGTGCACTATTAAGGCACAGGATATTATCAAGGGAATGGGTTTTTGTTGGAAAGATTACACTAATTATAATGATGCAACGCCAAAAAAATAATCCATTCGCTAAAATGAAGAACCCATGGTATGAGAAGATTTTACCTGATGGACCGGAAGGCCATTCAGAAGAAGTTCATAGCACCATTAGAGTCGGAAGGCCAGATCCAAGGTGCATACCTCCTTATTGAACTTTTCCTTTAAACAAACATAATCCATAATAATGGATACACCAGTTATAGTGTTAGTGTTTGAGATAATGCCTCATTTATGATGCATACTAAAGATTAGGGATTGATTTGGTTTGTTGGACGCTGTTGAGAGATTCTCTCAACTTCTCCCTCCAAGAATGGAATTATTTGGATCTCAGCAGCACTATAAATGTTGTAATGTATTCATGTGATTTAATATAGAAAATAATTATTGTGTGTTATTCTTGTGTTCAATGGATGCTCTCTCCAATTTTTAATATCGTATCAGAGCCACTACTGGCTTAAATCTCTCATGGGATGCCGAGGAAAATGTGAGATTGAGTATGATGTAGGAGAGTAGCATACTGTAGGTATGTTTTCCAGTGGTATTTGTTTTGTTTTTTTTTCACCAATTTTAATATTGAAATGGCCGAAAGGTATAGAGGAGGCGTATAGGCTTATAAAGACGGCGTTATGGTGTATTCAAAGCAACTCGGCACTAATACCTTCAATGGAAACAGTGGTGAGAATATGAGAGGACAATTTGGAGATAAAGGATCCTCCATTAGACTACACATTTGCTTTTTCTCGTTCCGCAGACTGTGTGAACTCCACCGGTGATATCACTCTATCGATCGCTGAGGAGTTGGACACGGACATGGACATGGACTGTGAAGGTGTCCAACAGGTTTCGGGCGAGGAGGTTTCTCCACTAGGGTAACTGCTTTTTCTTTTCGAGGATAATGTTGGTACAGGCAACAGAATTACTGCCACAGACAGGCACTTCGTGCGGTGGCAATGTAATCCACGGGTCTATGAATTGACCAAATCTCGATGAATTTGCAGTCTTATAAGTATGCCCTTGTGCTTGTAGACTAGGAAATGTAAAAGCCTGTGAGAAGCTCTCAATGGTCTGAGTAGAGGTAGAATCAGTCCACAGCTGAGAGCAAGAAATTAGCTAGTTATTGGCGGGGTTTATATCAATTCCAAACTCATTGTTTTGCTCCAGTACTTGCTCATACTTTGAACCCAACACACCCTGATAATGCTGATTTTCTTCGGTAAACAATGCATTCAAGATGGTATCAAGGGACTGCGGTCACCCTTCAGGAATGACGTCCAATGGTTTCACAGAGTGAAATCTTGTATAAGCATCATAAGCCTGCACACGGACCTTATTAGTATTGTATGTCAGATCGTTGGTAATGGATACAGTGTTAGCTCCTTGCTCCAGCATAAGAAAGTCAATGGTGGTTTTTCGAAAAATCTGTTGGTCATATGATAAGCCTGTTGCTCCTTCCTTCACCAAATAGAGGAGGAGGTGAATTGATTTTTCTTTTTCTTTAATAAAGTGATGCATTGATATTTTATAAAACATTTGAATTGTGAAACATGAAGTGCCATGAACAGCCGCGCTTCAAATACCATATCGGAATGAGTATATTTTATAGCTAAACCGCAATCGCCCGCTTATTATTTGTTTCGAAAGCTTCTACTACGTTCTATTTTGACATCTTTCATGTAGAAACAAGTTAATACTTCAACAAATCATCATCGTTTCCCTTATAAAGTTTATAAAAATTTGGAATAACTCAGTGATTACCCAACCATTTTCTTTTAATCTGCCTATTATAAATTTGATTTAAATTTTATAATTAGACTTCTATACTATTAAATTGACCTTAATAATTGAGTTTTAAAATTAGACTTCTAAATGTGTATATGTAATGTAAATTTGTAAACATTAATAATAAAAAGTTAAAAGTTATATAAAAATCAATATAAAGAAATGAAATGTTTGTAAAAGGTTAAAATTAATAAAATTAAAATTCAATTTGTTAAGTTGCTTAATAATAAATAATGATTTTACTCTTATCTATTTTATCTTATAAATTAAAATAATAATTTTGTAATCATATTTATATTTAATTAGTAGGCATATAAAAACTTTAATACTTACAATAAACTTACAATATGACCAACATAGATTCAAGGATCTATCAAGAGCACAGAGAGATCTCATTATATGCAAACCTATTTTTATAATATAAAATTTGAAAAAAAATTTACATGTCAAGAGATTTAATCCCATTTAATACTTGGTAAATACATGATTAAGATAGATCTATAATGGTAATTTTTTGAAAAAAGTAGTTACATTTGAAGAAATTTAATCCTATTTAATGCTTGGTAAATAAGTAATTAAGATTATATGGGTGTGTGTGTGTATATATTTATAAGAGAAATATGTGATTAAGATAGATGTGTAGTGGTAATTTTTCATTCTTTAAATTGTATTTTGAATCTTTTATGATTATTAATATTTTATGTTAAAAATTGAATGAAATTTTTTTCTCTTATTAAGAAGTAACTACATTAATTTACCTTTAATTATTTTTCCCTTTCAAACATTGAAAGAAATATTATACTATGGTAAACGTTAAAGTTATATAAAATTAAATTATTTAACATATACACAAATATATTTTATTTATTACTCTAAAAGTGAAATTGAAATATCAACAAATCAAATGGAATGAAAGTGAAATATAAAAAAACTAAGTTGTGTTAATCTATTTTTAAATCTTTATTTATATAGTTATTTATTTATTTATTTTCAAAAAATAATTTTGAGAACGTGACATACTTACACATGGCCCTCATACTCAATTATAGAACCAACATAGATTCATCTTAACTAGATATCTATTTAGAATACAAAATTTGAAAAAAAAAATTACGTGTCTAGAGATTTAATCTCATTCAGTTATTGGTAAATAAGTGATTAAGATAGATGTATAGTGATAATTTTCTATTGTTTAAATTGTGTTTTTGAATATTTTTATCTTTATTAATATTTTATGTTAAAAATTGAAAAAGTTACATGGTTTCTCTTATTAAGAAGTAACTACATTATTTTACCTTAATTACTTTTCCCTTTCAAACATTGAAATATTTCACTAAAGTAAACATTAGCGCACACACACGTACTATATATATATATATATATATATATATATATATATATATATATATATATATATATATAATTGAAGTTCTATATTGATATATTTATAAGAGAAACTAAAGTTTATTATTTTATTTATTACTCTAAGAGTGAAATTGAAGTATTAACAAATATTGTAGAATCAAATTGAAAAATCAACAAAATTAGTTAATTGTTGTGTTACTATATTTTTAAATGTTTATTTATGTGGTTATTTAATTTTTGCTATTTTGTTCTGCCTCACATTAATGAAAATTGTTTCTATTATATTTTGATGGCCTTACATCCTTACATATGACCCTCATATTTGATTGTAGAATGAGCCTCTCAGCTCAACCACATTTTTTATCATAGATATTCACATCCACTTTACCATAAATATTATTAGCTTATAAATAGGATTTGCTAAAATAACATGTCTCATCAATACCACATGCCCAAAAACATCTCCCATTTCACAATCGAAATATTTTATAAATATTTTATTTGAATTTAGTTCTATAATAGTTTTTAATTAAATCTAAAAGGAAAAAAAATTATAATTACTTTTAAGATATAAGTAAACAACATATAACATTAAAATATATAAGTTATAAACTGTACCTATAAATTAAGATCCATTTTACCATATGAGTTCAAATAAAAAAAATTAACCATATTTAAATTTCATTAATAAGAACATAAAACATATCTCACTCCCATTTCACCATATATATTATTAAGTGGTGAATAGGCTTTGTTACAATACCACTTTACCAAAGATATTATTAAGTTGTAAATAATATTTGTTATAATACCATGGGCCAATACAGTGGCTTATCAACACCACATGCTCAAAAAAATCTCTCATTTCACAACCAAAATATTTTATAAATAACTTTCTTTACTTTAATTTAATTTTAGAGCTCAATATGGAAGAGAGATGTAATTTCATGTTATATTATGTTATGTAAACATTTTCATTCAATGAAATTACATTAAAATAGAAATATAATTAAGAAAATAAAAATAATTATTATAATTATTAATTGTTAATAATTAAACAAACCTAGATCCATATTAACTATGTATTTATCAAGTTCTTTGAAAGATCAAATCTCTCAAAGTAAGAACCTTTTGAGGTGCACACCTTTTCTCAACTTTCACGTGAGTTAAACGACATAAACTTAAATTACAAACAATGTCAGTATAGATTTAATTTAAATTTTAAATTGACAATTAATTTGCTCTTTAAAAATTTAATAGTTTGAAATTTATGTTACAATTATTTAGTATTAAAATTACAATAATAAATAAATCTATAATTAGAAAACATATTTAATTATAATTAATTTTTATGTTTATAGGTGTGTCTATTTTGTTACATATATATATATATATATATATATATATATATATATATATATATATGTGTGTGTTATCATTAATTTTTATGTCTATAGGTACGTCAATTTTTCTACATAGATATAAGTGTTTACGATAAAATAAAAATTTCTCTATTTTAATTTAATTATCAATAGTTGTTAGATAAATGATATAAATTTAATGGTAGTGAAATATTTATAGTTTTTTTTCAAAGAAATAAAACACTAAAATATATATTATAATATAAGATCCAATACATATATAACATATTTTTCAAATTAAACCACAACCTAATGGAGATATCCATCCATATTTCCAAGTAAACCATATATCTCTACTTCTAGGTATATGTAAAACATTATATTATATTAAATAAACCAACACATAATTATATATATTCACCATAAAATGAACCAACCATAACTTATGGGAGAGGAATCATGCCCTAGTCTTTGGTTATGTCATACTCGAGTGTATCTCAATACTCCAACAAAAACATGAAGACCTTTTGATAGAGCATCCATCACCATATTTATTTTCTAGTAGATGTGTTGGAAAGTTATAATCTCCAATGAAAATATTATAGATTTGATATGATCCAACCAACAACATAAGTTTGGAGGTGCGAAATTAGAATTCCCGAGTATGTCATCAATGAGAGACTTTGAATATCGATATATATGAATGTGGTCTAGTATCGTTTTATTGGTGAACAAGATAAATCCCCATAATACCAATATCTTAGCTCTAGTATTGGTACCAAGTCCACCATGTCAAAATAATTTTTATTGTATCATATTGCAAATTGTGAGCCATACCCCCACAACCATAAAAGACACCTTGTACAACTCCATTAAACAAACCAACAAAAACTGTATGTGTGGGGGATTATTTCGTACATGTAAATCACTGATGATTAGCTATCCACATATGTGCCCATCCAAATTCCCATGATATAACAGATTATATATACATTAATAAGAATACCCTCAAATATACCAAAGTTTTTTACTCACCAAATTTCCAAAATAAAAATAAAGGAACCAACTTACACTGCACCACAAATATTTATAGTTGTGATAACAAATGAAATATTAAAATTTATCACAAAAATAAATATACTCTATTTTCCTTTTATTTCGTTTTCAGTAAAACCTGTATCATATAAACGTTAAACCCGTATCATATATAAATATTATTTATTGTTCCAAGTTATAATTTCAAATTTATACTACGAAAAAAAACTATAATATAAAAGTTTTCAATAAAATTGGGAATGTGAAATGTTGAATTCATTTATCTTTATATTTTTTTTATGTAAATCTTTGGACCATAATGTGCATGTATTTAGGATGAGAATTCATGTACTTTGATGAGAATTTATTAGATATATGTATTTGATTTATAATATAAAATATAAAATATTTTATCTATATAAGATTTATATCTTTATTTTTAGATTAAAAGTTAATATTTATTTTAAACTAATATAAAAATAATTTAATAAAATATTTATAATGATATGTGCAAAATGATAAAATATAAAAAATTAAATAAATTTAAATACATAATGACTTGACATCTTTGAGGAATAATTAAAAGTTTTTAGTCATTATGGATGAACAAATTAGAATTTCATTCACTTTTATATCAGTGAAGACTTAGATCCATTAATGTCCAAACGGTTTGATATAATTGACATGGTGGACCACCACTTATTTTTAAAGGTTTTAAACTAGTTCCTTTTGTTTTAATGAGTTAGTTTAACTAATTGTTACCATTTTTGTGATAGGAGCATGTTTTTAATCTTCATGCCATTATTAATGAAATAGGAAAAAAAAATTATCGATTGCCACATATAAACAATATTTTCGATCACATAAAAGGAGAAAAAGTATTTTAAAAAATTTACATGAGATTTGGGTATCACCAGATATGGATTAAGGATGAGGACATATCCAAAAAAAATTTCGTACGACATACAAATACTACGAATTTGTGGTAATACCATTCGGATTAACTAATGCACCAGAAACATTCATGAGTCTAATGCATGGCATCTTTCACCTATTTCTGGATAAATTAGTTTTCATTTTATTAATTATATACAGATATACTCTAAAAATATGGAAGAACACCAAGAGAATTTATGCTTAGTGTTGAAAATATTGCAGGAGCATCAGCTTTATGCCATATTTAGCAAATGTGATTTTTACAAAGAACAGATCCAATATCTGGGCCATGTAATATATGTTGAAGGGATCTCAGTAGATCCCGAAGAGATTAAAAAAAAAGATGGAAGGGAGAGTTCCCAGAAATGTGGCAGACATACGTTCTTTCATGGGCCTAGCTGGTTACTACCGGCAATTCATCGAAGGCTTCTCTAAGATATCCTTTCCCATTACGTCCTTGTAGTGGAAGGGGCGAGTTTTTAAGTGGACTAATGAATGTCGAGCCAGTTTTGAAAAGTTAAAGGAACTATGAACTACTGCCCCTATGTTGTGAGTGGATGACCTATACAGAGAATTTAAAGTCTCTACATATGCTTGTAAGGAAGGGGTGGGAGCAGTATTGATACAAGATGGCAAGGTGACAGTGTACGAATCTAGAAAGCTAAAGTACCATGAGCAGAAATACTTTGCTTATGATTTAGATTTCACTGCTATAGTGCATGTTCTTTGTGTTTGGAGACATTACTTGTTGGGGAAAAGGTTTGTGCTATGAACTGATCATATTAGCTTGACTAGTTACTTTAAACAATCTGATTTGAATGCCCGTCAAGTGAGATGGAATGTACTCCTAATTCAATTTGATTTTTGAATTAAACATGTAAAAGGTAAAGAGAACTACATAGTGGATGCTTTGAGAAGGAAAATACACCACATCTATGAACTCTACTTTAATCAAGAAAAAATTAAGTTCCAAGAGAAAATAAGGGAGGCAACAAAGAGAGATCCTGAGTACCAATTATTATGGAATTAATGATAAAAAACTCTTAGTATTTTGAGGGAAGATATGTATTCCGAAGAAAATGAGATTGAAGGAGCTGATTTTGGATGAATATAATCCAATTTCCTATTTGGACACATCAAATACCAGAAGTTGTTGACAACAATTAGAAAGGACTATTTTTGGCTTGGAATGCGTAAAATCATTGCTAAATATTTGAATAAATGTTTGGAGTGTGAGAAATTTAAGGTGGAGCACCAACATCTAACAAGATTTCTTCAGCCCATTATTGTACCATAATGGAAGTGGGAAGTCATATCCTTTTATTACATCGCAGGTCTACTGAGAATAAAAAGACACAATGATTCGATTATGGTGGTGATGGATAGACTCAACAAGGTATCTCATTTTATACATGTTCAGTGGACTTACAAGACTATAAAGATTGTTGATATCTTCATGAGGGAGATATTTAGACTTCACCACATTCCAATAATTGCCACCTCAGATCGAGATGTAAAATTCACCTCAGCTTTCTCGAAAGCATTATTCACTAGTTTGGGGAAAAATATCTAGTTTAGTACAACCTACCATCCTCAAATGGATTGACAGACTTAAAAGGTGAATCAAATATTAGAAGACATGCTACGCATATATGTGATGGAGCAACCCACCAAGTGGGAAGAGTACTTACATCTAGTCTAATTCGCCTACAACAATCAATACACTTGAAGATGAGCCCTTGTGATGCATTGTTTGGTAGACAATGTTAGACCCCCAAAAAATTGAGTACTCCGAAAACCAAAATTTGGACCAGACATTCTGGAGGAAAAGGAGTGGTAGGTGAAAAAAATTTGATAGATTTTAAAGGTATCCCAGGACAGGCAGAAGATTGTTGATCAGAAAAGAAATTTTTGAGAATTTGAAGTAGGTGACCACATTTATGTAATAATTAAACCCAAGAAAATCACCTTAAGGTGGAATAATTGTGCCAAATTGGCTCCCATATTCTGTGGACCTTTCCAAATTTTGGAACGAATAAGGTCTATGGCTTATCAACCGGCTTTGTCAAGTGATATATTAGTACATAATGTGTTCCATGTATCTTTACTGAAGCGATACATACATGACCCCTAGCAAGTGATACATTGGAAGAACGTACATGTAAGTTATGTTTACATAATGAATTCCAGAAAAGAAGAGTTCTTAGTTAATTAATTATAAAAAATATGTTATTTGTAGGTCGAACCGGGAAATGAATTTATGTTAGAACCACAATGTATTCTCGATGAGAGAGAAATAACGCTCTGGACATGATTCATCCCCCATGTTAAGGTGCAATGGAAGCACTTTAGCCCAAATGAGGCTAGTTGGGAGGATGAAAAATCTGTTTGAGAGACATATCCTGAAATTTTTTTGTAATGAAGTAAACACCGAGGAAGTGGTTTACCTCTAGTGTGGGAAGATGTAACGCCTTGTTTTATTTTATAATTTATGTTTAAAATACTTTTACTAATACATTTGAATTTTTAACTGAAAATAGAGTTAATGAATGTGGTTATTCATTAATAAAAAAAACTTGAGTTTTACTTCATGAATAATAAAAATTACATTGAGTAGTTTATTAACTGTATGGTAAAAGAATTCGAAGATTCTAGAGTAAAATAAAGAGGTAGTTTCTGACAGTTAAATACCCAAGAGGATAAAAGGAAATACTGAGAAGGAGAAGGGGTTTTGTTCTTGAAAGAAAAAATGCTTTTACAAGAGCATCTTGTGAAGGAAAAGAGTTTTCTAGAGCTAGCGAATTACCAGTGGAGCTCTGTAACTAGAGAGGATTGTGAAATGGACAGAGGTCATGAGGTCTAACTTTCGACAAGAAACCTTATATCTAGATTCTGGTGTGGAGCACGAGGGGGAGAAGAGGACACGATCGCCTATCTCAAGGTTGTGTGGTCCCATCAGTCAATCGAGAACACAGAGATAAGTATTTAGAATTTACTGGTTTGGTTTCATATGAAGAGAAAGAGAATTTCATTTTAAGTTACTGTAATGGTAGTATTTATTATCTCTATTATTTAGAAGCATTGTTGACTTTCCATCTATAATAGTTGTAATAAAGAAAAAATGAACAACTCTCTAACAAGCTATGCTAGAAACAAGACTTGTTAAGTTATGAGTCAATATTATTGAGAAAAATAAGAAAATTCCAATTCTATGAAAATGGTATTGTTAAACAGAGAAGTATCAGGAATAAAATTAGAATTGAGAAGACATGAAGACTATAGCTAGTACCCATAATCTGAAATACTTAAATAATTTTGTATAAGGAATATAAGTGGGCATTGGGGTTTAGAATCTTAGCCCCATAACTACAGGGCAGGGATCATGGTCCCATAGCTAATAAGGCTTAATGGATAAGTGAACACATCTTTCTTACAAAATTCAATATTTGTAAGGATCAAAAATAATAATAGCCATGGAAAAATTATACATATTTCTAGAAACTAGAATAATCAACACATAGAACTAAAACATTGTCTCGAGATTGGAAAACATGATAGGAATGTTAAATAAAAAACCAACATCACATCATAACAACATGAAAACTATAATGACATGACACCATACCACTTATTGGAAGTTTATAACATAGCTCATGGAAATATTTACATCCATAAACATACGTACATATACCCAAACACCACATCAAAACATATATCAAAATATCGCCAAAACATATTCCAAACAAAAGCCAGAATCACACCAAAACTTCTTTGCCCCAACGGGAAAAAAAGGAAGGATACATCCCCCGCATTTGATCTTTGATCTTCCATGTAGCTTCATCGGGCCCAAAGTGTGTCCAATGCACTTTAAATTGCTCTATTTCTTGATTCTAGAGCATAATCACCTTTTCCTGCAATATACACAGATGCTCCAGCTAGAATTCTCCATTTGGTACCACCTAAAATATAGAATAGTCAATCACATGATGAACATATTTAAAATACTTATTATGCAATGATATATAAAAAACATCATGGTATTTCATTGTGGAATGAAGTGCAAGGTGAGAGGCCACTAATCTGATCCTCTCAATGACCCTAAAGGGTCCAAAAAACCATGGTGCTAGCTTCGCACATGATCTAATCTGCAAGGAGCTCTTCTTGGGCTTGATTGGCAAGTAAAACCGATCCTGAAACTGAAACTCCTAAAAAAAATTATTCCTTTCTGCATAATTCTTCCGCCTATCCTACACAGATTTCAAGTTCTTCTTGATCACCTTCATTTCTTCTTCCATTTCTGCTAACATCTCTCATCCAATCAATAACATATTAACGAGATGACCGGAATTGATGGGAGTGTTATAACTCTGGCCATACATAGCCTCAAATGGACTCATCTTCAATGACTCCTGATACCCATTATAGGCAAACTCTACCGATGGAAGATATTCTTCCCACTTTCACTGTTGATGCATGACATACATCCTCAACATATTCTTTAATATCCTATTGTCCCTCTCATCTATCCATATTTCTATAGATGATAAGTTGTGTTGAAGGAAAACTCAGTTCCCAAACCTGCAAATAAGTCCCTCGAAAACTTGGAAGTGAACTTTGCATCCCTATCAGACATAATTTTCTTTGGAACACCATGCAATCTGACTATGTCTCTGATGAACACCTATTCTGCATCGCTATTTGAATAAGTAGTATTTATTGGAATGAAATGTGAAACCATTGTCAACCTTTTCATAACAACCATGATGGAATCATGTTTTTTAGTTGTCTCTAGAAAACTTGTGATGAATACCATGGAAATCTCCTCCCATTTCCACTCTAGAATTTCAATCGGTTGTAGGACTCCACCTGAATGTTTACACTCTGCCTTAGCCATCTGAAAATATAAACATTTGCTAAAATTTTTGCCACGTCATTCTTTATATTCAACCAATAATAGAATCTATTCATTGCAGTCAATGTCTTCTAGTTGCCTGGGTGACTCGCATATGGTTTCGCACTAAACTCCCTAGAGATCATCTTCTTTAGCTCACTATTATCGGGTACATATAGCAAGTCTCTAAATTTAACCAACCCATTTGCTGCGAGACAATAGTTCAAATTTGGTACATGTTTACCTATAGTTGTACATCTCCTACCACTTGTACTTATACCTGTACTTCCACCTATACCTATACCTATATTTCCACATGTACTTGTACCTATACCTTGTTGCAACATGTTCACAATCGACATATACCTGTGATTGTGTTCACCCTCCTGCACGATCCTATCATGTAAGTATGTCCCATAGGAGCTCATCACTCCAAAATGATTTAACTATACCCGCCAAATAAGAGCATCTTCTACCTTGTTCTCCTTTCCCTTGATGTACCTGATATTGAAGTCAAACTCGTTGATCATGCCCAACAATCTAGCCTACCTGGCATTCAAATTAGGTTGGTCAAACAACTACCTCAATCCAATTTTGTAAGTCATCAATACAAATCATCTGTCAAGAATATAGTGCCTCGACATATATAGTGCATGTATGATCGTTGTTAGCTCAAGGTCATGTGTTGGGTAGGTCTTCTTGTGCTTGTTCAGCTTTCGTGACTCGTAGAATACTACCTATCCATCATGCATAAGGACCCCAACAAGTCTTCTCTTGCAAGCATCTATACATATTGCAAAATACTTTTTCGGAATTGCAATCTCTAACACTAGTGCATGTGTTAACAACTTCTTAATCTGCTCAAAACTAGCCTCACACTCCTTTGTACAATCAAACTTCTTACCTTTCCTCTGCAATGATGTGATAGGATAAGAAATATGTGATAATTTTTTGATGAACCTCTTGCAATGACCTGCCAACCCCATGAATGATCTCACCTCATCTATATTCTTAGGAGCTATGCACTCCATGATGACCCTTAAGTTTTCTAGATCTACTACAATTCCCTCATTAGAGAAAACATGTCCAAAGTAGTGTACCTAAATCTGGAAGAAACTGCATTTTTTGAGCCCAGCATATAGTTGTTTCTCTCTAAACAACCTCAACATTGCTTAAAAATTATCGACATACTCTTCCTCATTTTTAGAATATGCCAATATGTCATGAATGAAAAAAATAACAAACTTATCCAAATAAGGGCACATAAAATTGTTCATCAAACACATAAATGTAGTTTTTGCATTAGTAAAACCAAATAGAACTACAAAAAAATCATAATTCCCATACCTGGTCCTGAATGAGGTCTTGTAGATGTCCTTCTCTTTGATGCGTACCTGATGATATCCTAATCTAAAGTTGATCGTCAAGAACAATGTTTCTTCCTTTAGTCGATCAGAAAACTAATTGATCCTCGGTAATGGGTACATATTCCTGATGGTCACTTTTTTAAGCTACCTTTAGTCAATGCATAATATAAGATTTACATCCTTGTTATTCACAAACAACATTGGTGCACTCAATGATGATACACTTGGACTAATGTACCCTTTGTCAAGCATACATTTCAGCTGCATGTTTAAATCCACCAACTGAGGTGTGCTCATCCTATAATGTGCCTTTGATGCTAGATCTTCCCATGGCATCAAATCACTAGAAAAATATACCTCCTTGTGAGGTGGAAAATCTGAAATATCTACTGAAAACACATCCTGAAACTACTGCAAAATTGGATACCTGTTCAACACATCTTCATCCTTAACTTCCTTGCCTTTTTCACTAGTCTGGATATGAACTGAAAATAGAACAACCCTTTCCAATGACTACTCTTGCCCTGTATAGTTGTCACCATCCTAACCGATGTGCCTTTCTTCTTTCCCTATAAAACTCTTGGTTCCCTATTGTCATCTAAGAATTCAATATTTTTTTCATCACAATCTACCTTGGTCCCATGAAGATACAACCAATCCATAGTCAATAGCATATTATATGAACCCAACAGAAATATTTTCAAGTGTGTTGTTGTAGGCATACCATTTACCTCAAATGTACAATATCTTACCCAATGGTGAACTCTTTGCTTCATACATGTGGTCAACTAGACTAACCAAGATTCTACATGCAATTCCTTACTCAAATCACACTTATCCACCAAGCCAGGACTAACATAGATATAATTAGATCTCAGTTCAACCATTTCCTTTATATCTTAGGATGCCATTTACCTTTACCTTGATCTTTCCCTTACCATTCTTGCTGAGACGCATTCTTGCGCTTTTACAGTTCATTGGAATTATTCAGCTTCTCGATGGCTTCCTTAAGTGGCCTAGGCTCATCAAATTCAGTCCAATATTTGAATTTTAATGGAAAACCACTGAAAATTCACTGAAATTTAGCCTTCTCATCCTATATATGTTACATACCTCAATAGATCCAAGAATTTTTTCTCGTGCTCTTCATCTATCATTGATCCTATCCTTAGCTCATAGAATCCGTTGGCCTTCTTCTCGTAGTACCTCTCTGACAAATACTTAATCCTGAAAATTATTTTGAACTCATGCCAATTCAAGTACTCTATCGTGATGTCTCTAAACTGATTCACATATTCCCACCAAATGTTTGATTTACCTTTCAAATTGAGGGTAGAAATCTTGGCTTCATGTTTTCTATGTACCCATGAAATTTGACTTTTTTTTCGTCCCAAGTTTCCAAGTCTCTACATCTTCTGGTTTCTTCAAGTATCCATCAAACATATATGGTTTTTATTCCTTGAATTAATTCTGGAATTATCCTATGTCACTGCTCCTCTAAGGATGATATCTATGGTGATCATGATGTCTATCCAAACCGGAACTAGATTGGAGTTTGTACTCATCAGCCCTCCTATCTAGAGTCTCCAAAAACTTTTTCTTTCCTCATTGTATCAACTTTATTTGACCTCTCTCTTCGATGAGACCTATTTCCACATGTAAAATTATTTATATACTCCCGTCCATAACTTATCCTAAGTGGCCCTTGTTTCTGCAAATATGACAAGCTCTGAAGAATTATTGCATTCACCTTTGCTTATTTCTCTTGTGCCTATATGATCTTGTCATTATCCACCATACGAATCCTTATTTATTCCTTTAGGCTTCTCAAAGTATCTACCAAATTAGAAGATTTCCCACCATGGTGCTCATATGACTCATAAGGAGAGTCCTTGTAGTCTACCATCTTTCATCCATGCTAATCTTTCTTCCTGCCAATCATAATATGTCAGCTAAACAAAATAATAAAAAACCAACGTACCTTAGTGTAATTTGGGGAGGATTCATTAGTGTATGGCCATATGAATTACACACCAATGAAAACTTGGAAAAACACAATCACAAGCATGGACCATACACAAGCATAAGCAACATGTAACCTAGTATTAATGACCAATGCATGTTTAGAATATAACATCACTTATACAAGCATCCACGGAAAACACAAGAATGACCAATATGTAACCTAGCATAAGAAATAAATGGAAATACAACATGTAACAATATGTAAGCCAAATTACATGGAAAATAAATAAGCATAAACAACACATAATCAACCATATACACAAGACCACATGGTGACAACCACACCAACGGTCCTTCCATGGTGACACCATTTCCACCATGGACAACACAACACGGATGCAACAAACACATACACCATAGCTATGAGAAACACCTAAAAAACCAAAAGAAAAGCATGAATAATACACCACCCATCCAGTCCAAGGGTGGAACCATTCTCTTATACCACTTTGTAACACCCTCCTCCCATATCTACACAAGTAATCAGCCAACCGGGATAAACATGTGATGAGATGATACTAATACGATGATTCAACCTCCTCGACGACCTCGAGGAAGTGGAACTGACAGAAAAATGACAAACAAACCTTACACATCATCAACAACATCCCCAAAAGGTATACCAACTATTCAATCCTCTTACCTCTGGGTTAGACTGACTTTCTGGCAACTTTGAGCCATATCCGTAGGCACAAAAAAACTAGGTAGTTGATAGGAGGCTATAGTTGTGGGCACAACACAGAAAACATGCAACCAAAGTCCTAATTTCTCATTTCTTTGCCTGCAACTTTGGGATTTGAGTGATCTAGGTGACTGCAGAGACACACAAAGGACAAAGAGGGCGGATGAAAGCTCAAAAATCAAAGTGTTCGGATTTCTCTTGAACTAGGTTCAATTTGAAGTGTGTGTCACCCTGATCGCAATGGTGCAAACGACGCTTCAATCCGAGCTTGTATAAAAAATTTAGAGAAGTTTGAATTTTTGTTAAGGAAAGTGAAGTGGGGCCCACAACATGCCACATGGTGTCCTAGTAAGCACATGGGACCCACATGGAAAGCCCCTGTGACAATTACATTTATTGATAACTAGTTTTTAACTAGTTAAAAGACATTTTTAATTATTTGTTTTAAGAAAAGACTGGAACTATTAATGTTTTGCTGAAAACTTATTTTCATTAGTGATTAATTATGAATAATAAATTAGTTATGGAAAGTGAATACATAAATAGTAAAATATGATGGTAAAATGTTTTCCCAAGAACTGGAAGGCGGTTGGGACAATTGGAAATAGTTAACTGCTCCTCTAGGGATAAGAGACTAATCCCAGTGAGGAGTAGGGGTTTTGTTCATGGAGAAAGGGAGAGTGTCGATTTTTCCAGAGCTGGTAGTGACCAGTGGAAAACACTACAATCTTGAATTATTTCTGGCACTGACCGGAATAGGTGTCCTGAGGTCATAGCAGAAACATCCACCATCAACCCATACCTTTAAGGAAGGTAGAGCAGGGGCAATTGGAGGATGTAATCGCCTCTCTGAATGGTTGGGAGGAACACAGCTATAAAATGCATAATTAGATAAGTAATCAGTGCTAATCTGTGTGATTAAGTACTACAAAAATTTAGTTTTATGTGTGCATAGGAATTTTATCCTAGTAACAGAAACAATAAATATTCTATAGACAAGTGTTGAGAAGGAATGGAATGAGCTGTCCACTTAATTAATAACTCCTTATGAATTTCAATTAGATATGTATGAGTGCTATGAAAATAGAGCATGCTGAGAAAAAAATGTAGAACAATCATTGTATTATTATTCATGTTTCTTTAAAATTATATCAGGAAATATATATATAGGTTTTACAGAAAATATCTTAGACAATAAATAACTATTTGCATGGACTTTTGTGCTACAAAAGAAAAATGAAAGAAGTAGCAATTTTTTTTATAAACCTGTAAGTTGTATTTTTATCTTTTATGTCCAAGGAAAAAGAGAGAGGATTTTCGGTCAAGGGTACTGGGTGAAACCCGACCCGAGACACATCTTCCCTCAAATCATAACCATACACTGACGATAGGAAAGGTGTGCTAGTCACCAAACATAAAATATGCAGTCATAAAACTAACAATACAGATAAGATTATCAAGAAAACTCTAATTTTTATTTAAGTGTAATTATCATTATTGAATAAATACACAGGATTTTATAGATTGAATAAGAATAAACTCAAGACAAATCATTACTGCACATAACATTACAATAATGAAATGTAGATATTTTCCGAGAACTTCAACAAAAAATGAGAATCATACCATGAATAAATAACATAGAAAGCCTGGAAGTACTTGTTATAAATACAACATTTCATGCTATTAAAAGAGAAAATGCTCTAAATCCTGGAATAGGGTAATTCCAGTAATGATTCCTAAAATATAGCACTCGAGGGTCTCAAGGCTTGATCTTAAAACAAAAATGTAAGAAAAAAAATTAACTTATTTTGTAGAGAAACACAAAAATGAAGGAAAAGCTACACTGTGTCAAATCATGTCTTCCAAATCAAAACTCGAGAACTGGAATGAAAAATGTATTAAGGTTTGGTATCCATAGTTCCTAAATATTACGCATGTATTGAATCTTAAGACAAGCCCGTAGGCCGTAAATTTCATTGCACGAACATAAAATACATAATAATAGAGAAATGATGTAATTATATAACCTTGTATTTCAAGTCAAGAAAAATAAAAATGAAGCTAAAACTCTAGAAAAATTAGATTAAGGAGAATCCAAATCCTATATAAGTCTAAGAGTCACAGTATACATGCTATAACCATAAAACCCGAAAAAGACTAGGTACGTAATCCCCATAAAATAAATAAACAGAATTGTTAGGCATTAAGCTACAACATTTTAAACAAAAAATCTTTTACATCTAGAATAAAATTCTCAACAGAGAAAAGAATAACCAAATTTAACATATATTAAGCGAGACTTCCTACGAAACTCTGGAAGGGTAATAGGCAGTCTATGTAACCATAATACCTGGAGAAAGAAGCATGATTTTTTTCGATTAAGCACGACAATGGTAGAAAACCACCGCGTTCAAGGAAGCAGCATAGAGCACCAAAGGGAAAATGCACTTGCGTTAAGAAATGAGTGGTTAAATTATGTGTCAAAGAGGAATATTAAATAAAGAAAATCTGACCATATCTCATTCAAATATAGATGGATAACACTCAATAATGTTTAATACCTGTCAAAGAGGAAACCGACCATCGAAACCTACAGACTTCCAAACTAAAAATCGAACATGGAGAAAACCAGGTTAAAACAAGGAGGCCATGGAAATAATAAATCTGAGTTAAAGAAAGAATTGAAAATTTTCCTAAGAATAGTGCCTGATAGGAAGAAAAATTACCAATTTGTAACCTCTATGTATGTCGCTCCATGGAGGAAGCCAAAAAATTCTCCATCAACACATAAAAATATTCAAATACATCGCCAAGGGCGTAGTTGGAACTGGGTCTACGCATGAGGAATTAACTGAGAGTAGCTCAGATCCGTCAAATAGGGATCACAGGAAGAGATTGGGTTTTTTACCCATGAGTGGACTCCTGCCAAAACTAACCCACTGCCTATTAGGAATTAATCAAACGACAAGAAAAAGGGATAGGTGTGATAGTAATCTAAGTCCAATCTCGAAAAAATCTTCTACAACTGGGTTCTCATAAAAGCGCAGTACCAACACAACTACTGTCAGTTATCAATAATCGAGGTAACTAATGATACGTGGTACAGGTGAAAACCCCAAAAAAATTGACAGTTAAGCATAGTTTAATACATATCGGGAATAGTCGAAGTTCTAAGTTTATTTTTTTTAAATATAATGTATTAATGTTATAACAACACTATCATAACTTTGCAGTTAGTGATATTAGATAATGAATTAATATGTTAGGATTGAAATTTGTAAAGTATAGTAATTTGTATGTAAACATGTAAATTTTTTTTAGGTTCGTATGTGACAACTGGTATCAGAGAAGCATTCATACATTGGTACCCTAAGGGTAAAATAACGATTAAGCTATGTGTATACTGATGCACATAATAGAAGCTTAGCAAGAAACATCATGAGGAGGAGGTCAATGCAACAACCACTCCAGGACACTGGGGAACCCCAAACACAAGCAGTAGTGATCCCCCAAATGTGGCTTCAGCTAAGTGTCGATCAACACCAACAAACGAGTAGACTTTTGGAAGAACAATAGCACAAAACTAGCATATTTTTTAATACAATACAACAACTACAGGAAAAAATGGTGCGATTTTGAAGGGATAACGAATGATTAATGCAAGAGGAAGAAAAGGTACTTAAGAGCTTTTCAGACAAGCAAAACCAAGAAATGGAACACCATAGTTCTGACAGGGGCATGCAAGAAGGTGAAGAAAAGCAAACCAGAGACAACACCACTGACAGAGTGGAAAGAATCCCATCTAAGTGAAGAAACATGAACGAAAACTACAATAAAGCAGAATCGGGAAATTTGTCGTCTCAACAAGAGGTTAAGAAGTAGAAAGTAGAGCTTCAGGGGGAGTTTTGAAAAATAAAACCAGCAACATTTGATGGTGGAGCTGAGGAAGTGGCAGAGGCATGGCTAATAAACATGAAAAAATATTTTTAGGTCTACGAATACAATAGCAACCTAAAGGCCAGATTGGCCATTTATCAATTAAGGGCGAAAGCCACTTTGCTGTAGGAAGAAGCAAAGAATGTTTGCAACATTTAGGAACAAGATGTTACTTGGGAATTGTTCCAGCAATACTTTAAAGACAAGTATTTAACATAACATTTCTATGATGAAAAAGCTAAAGAATTTCATGACTTGAGACTGGGACAGATGATTATGGATACGTATATCACCAAGTTCACCTCCCTGTTATGATATGTTCCATACCTTCAAAAGGAAAAGGCTAAGGTGCAAAGATTTCTGAGTGGCCTGCCAACACATATGAAAGAGTGAATTGAATTTGTAAATCCCAGAACCATGGAAGAAGCAATTCATAAGTCACAAATGTGTTATCAACAGTCTAATGCTAAATGATATGTTGGAAAAAGTTGGCAGCCATGAAAAGGGCAGAAAAGAAGCTCAAACTTCAAGGGAGCCAAAAGCAATAACTTTAAAAATTCTGCATGAAGTTTTGTCAGTAAATAATTTGGCATAAATCATCAAAGAACCCGTTGGCCAATAGAAGTGAAGCCTATAGAAGCATCTAGAAAAGCTGAGGAAGTGTAGGTGACCAAGCGACCTCTATAGTGTTGGGGGTGTGGTGAGGCACAGTACTATAAAAACTGCCCATGGCGAGCAAAAAATGACACAATTGAAAACTTGCAGGAAGCTTCTATAGTAGGCAATTTGGTGCGAAATATTCCTCGTATCAACGTGGTATTGGAGGATCAACATGCAAATTATCAGCCAACAATGATTGAGTTGGAAGATAAATTATTGTCACAATCTATTTCTATTTTGGTAGACCCAGGTGCAAGTTTAGGTTATGTTAGTCCCAAAATAGTGGAAATGTGTAAATTAAAAGAACATAAATTCAGAAACTCGTGGCTGGTACAACTATCCACAGGAGCAAAAAGAAAGGTAACTGCTAAGATTCCAAACTACATAATATAAATTGTAGAACAACAGTTGAATGTGGATTTGAACATACTACCATTAGGGTCCTATGATATTTTTGCTGGGCATGGATTGGCTAGAAAATAATTGGACCTTATTTGACTGAAAGGAAAAGATCATTTATTACAAAATACAAGATGGAACACGCAAGGAGATTCAAGGAATCAAGAAGCCACTACAGCTACGTCCAATTACAGAATCCCAAACGAATAAATTTATAAGGAAGGGATGCTAGATATATGGTATTCAAGTGGGATATACTGATTCAAAGGAAAAATCACCTATGGTGGAAAGCATACCTATGGTGCAAGATTTCATGGATGTTTTTCCAGAAAATATTCTTGGATTACCACCAAGACGAGATATCGATTTTACTATAGAATTAATGCCATGAGCATCACCTATGTCAAGGCCTCCTTATATAATGAGTGTGCCAGAATTAACTGAATTAAAAATGCAGTTACAGGAACTATTGGACAAGGGTTACATTCGTCCAAGTGTGTCCCCTTGGGGAGCACCAGTGTTTTTCGTGAATAAGAAGGATGGAACCATGCAAATGTGCATGGACTATAGACAACTTAACAAGTTAACAGTCAAGAATAAATATCCTTTACCCAGGATTGATGATCTATTTGATCATGTAAAGGGGGCCACAATATTATCAAAGATATATTTAAGATCTCGATATCACTAGATCTAAATCAAGGATGAAGACATTAACAAGACTGCATTCCATACCAGGTACATGCATTATGAATTTGTGGTGTTACCCTTTGGGTTAAAAAACACACCAGCAACCTTTATGAGGTTAATGCATGGAATTTTTCATCCTTTGCTGGATAATGTTCTACTTATATTCATAGATGACATTTTAATCTATTCTAAAAACTAGGAAGAACATAAGGAGCATTTAAGAATTGTGCTTGAAATGCTAAGAAAACACCAGTTGTACGCTAAGTTCAACAAATGTGATTTCTTTAAAACAAAAATGCAGTATTTAGGCTATTTCATTTCAGTAGAAGGGATTGATGTTGATTCAGAGAAAATCAAGACAATCGTGGAATGGTGAGTACCCTAGAATGTAGCAGGTATTCGATCCTTTATGGGATTAGTGGGGTACTATCGAAGATTTATTGAGGGATTTTTCAGAATTTCTTTTCCTACTACTTCTTTGCAGAGAAAAGGAAAAGTCTTAAAGTGGACTATTGAATGTTAGAACAATTTTGAAAAGTTGAAACATCTTTTGACCACTACACCAGTGTTGAGGGTAGCTAACCCCAACAAATAATTTGAAGTTGTATAGATGCAAGCAAAGAAGGTGTTGGGGCAGTTTTATCTCAAGAAGGAAAAGTAGTGGCATACAAGTCAAGAAAGTTAAAAGAACATGAACAAAGGCACTCAGCCTAAGGTCTGGAATTAATAGCGATAGTACATTTGCTCCGCATATGGATACATTACTTGTTGGGGAAAACGTTTGTGCTAAAGACAGATCATAGCAACTTGAATAGTTATTTCAAACAAGCTGATTTAAATTCCAGACAAGCAAGATGGAATGCCTTTCTAAGTGAGTTTGATATGGACATCCAGCATGTGAAAGGTAAGGAAAACCGGGCGGCTAATTCTTTAAGTAGGAAGTTGTATTGTGTCTATGAGGTTTACTACAATCAAATTGAAAATAAATTCTTAGATCAAGTAAAAGAAGAAGAAAAGAAAGATCCAGAATATCAATTCCTATGGTAGCATATGAAAGAAACTAGAAAGGAAGGAAGTACTTCTAATTATGGAGTTGATAAAAATTATATGCTAACCTTTAGAGGAAAGGTGTAAGTACCAAATCGTGTGGACCTAAAGGAGTTTATCATGGATGAATACCATCGTACCAATTATCCAAGTCACCCAGGATACTATAAAATGTTAACAACTATTAGAAAAGTATATTTCGGGCCTGGTATGCGTAAAAATATTGTTGAGTATCTAAATAAATTTTTAGAGTGTCAGCAGGTGAAGGTGGAGCGTCAACATCCTCCAGGATTGTTGCAGCCTGTATCAGTACCTCAATGGAAGTGAGAGGTCATATCCCTGGACTTCATTACAGGTTTACTACGGTCAAAAAGGAAAAATGACTCCATCATGGTGGTAGAGGACAGATTGAGTAAATCTACACATTTTATACCTGTGCAGTCTACTTACAAGACTATATAGATAGCCGACATTTTCATGAGAGAAATTTTTAGGCTGAATGGAATTCCGAAGACAATTATCTCAAAGAGGGATTTTAAGTTTACATCAGCATTTTATAACTTTGTTTACAGGTCTGGGGACACAAATAAACTTTAGTATAACGTATCATCCCCAGAAAGACGGTCAAACAGAGCGAGTGAACCAAGTATTGGAAGACATGTTGCGCATGTATGTGATGAAACAACCAACCAATTGGGAAGACTATTTGCATCTTGTTGAATTTTCCTACAACAATGGTTATCAGGAGTCCCTTAAGATGATTCCTTTTGACGCCTTGTATGGGAGGCAGTGTCGCACACCCATAAATTGGAGCAGCCCCGAAAAAAAATTAATCTTGGTACTCGAGATCCTTGCTAAAATGGAATCAGAAGTAAGGAAGAAAAGACAAAATTTGAAGGTTGCACAAGATCGGTAGAAGATATATGTGGATAAGAAAAGGTCTTATCGGTAATTTGAAGTGCGGGACCATGTGTATGTGAGGATCAAACCCAAGAGGAGTACCTTCCGATGGACCTCTTATCCCAAGTTAGATCCTAAGTTCTGTGGACCCTTCTAAATTTTGGAAAGGGTAGGACCTATGGCCTATCATTTGGCTTTACCCAGTCACATCTGAGTACACAATGTGTTTCATGTGTCCCTATTAAAGCGTTATGTGCATGATTCGAAGCACGCAATTCATTGGCAGAACATACATGTAGGATAGAATTAAAAATCCTAAGTTAAAATATGTTTTCTTTATGAGAATTTGACAAGGAAATTTTTTGTTTGCAGGTAGAGCCGAACGACGAGTTTCTAGTCGAGCCGCAACACATACTTTACCGGAGGGAAATAATGCTCCGAAAGCGAGCCATCAGCCAGGTTAAAGTGCAATGGAAACGCTTCCTCCCAGATGAGGCTACTTGGGAGGACGAAATATTTGTGGGTGAGGCTTACCCGGAGCTCTTTTCAAAGATAGAGTGAAATACCGAGGATGATGTTACTTCCAGGGGGTAGTTGTGACAACTGAATTTAATGATAACTAGTTGTTAACTAGTTAAAAGACATTTTTAATTATTTATTTTAAGAAAATATTGGAACTATTAATGTTTTTATGAAAAGTTATTTTCATTAGTAATTAATTATAAATAATAAATCAATTATGGAAAGTGAATCCATAAAGAGTAAAAGCTGATGGTAAAATGTTTTCCCAGGAACTGGAAGGTGGTTGCGGACAATTGGAAACAGTTACCTGCTTCTCTGGGGATAAGAGACCAATCCCAGTGAGGAGTAGTGGTTCAATTCATGGAGAAAGGGAGAGTGTCGATTTTTCCAAAGATGGTAGTGACCAGTGGAAAACACTCAGCAATCTCGAAATATTTATGGTACTGACCGGATTAGGTGTCCTAAGGTCACAGTAGAAATTTCCACTGTCAACCCGTACCTTTTAGGAAGGGAGCACAGGGGCAAGAGGAGGACGTAATCGCCTCTGTTAATGGTTTTGAGGACCACATCTATAAAATCCATAATCAAATAAGTAATATTTTCTAATCTCTATGATTAAATACTGCAATAGTTTAATTTTATGTGTGCACAGGTATTTTATACTAGAAACAAAAATAGTAAATATTCTATCGATAGGTGTTGAGAAAGAATTAAGTGAACTGTCCACTTAATTAATAACTCCTTATGGATTTCAATTAGATATGTATGTGTTGTGAAAATAGAGCATGCTGAGAAAAATATGCAGAACAATCCTTATATTATTATTCAAGTTTCAAGTTTCAAGAAAGATATATATAGGTTTTACAGAAAATATCTTAGACAATAAAAAACTATTTGTAGGGATTGTAGTGTTGCAAAATAAAAATGAAAAAGGAGTATTTTTTTTTATAAACCTATAGGTTGTATTTTTATCTTTTATGTCCAAGGAAAAATAGAAAGTACTGCCGGTCAAGGATACTAGGTGAAGCCCGACCCTAGACATATCGTCCCTCAAATCATAACCATACATGGATGATAGGAAAGGTGGTCCAGTCACTAAACATAAAATATAATCATAAAACTAAGAATACATATAAGATTATCAATAAAACTATAACTATTATTTAAGTGCAATTATCAATATTGAATAGATACACAAGAGTTTATAGATTGAATAAGAACAAACTCACGACCAAGCATTACTACACAGAACATTAAAATAATGAAAGGTAGATATTTTCTGTGAACTTCAACTGAAAATGAGAATCATACCATGAATAAATAACCTAGAAACCCTAAAAGTAATTTTTATAAATACAACTTTTCATGCTATTAAAAGAAAAAATGCTTTATATCCTGGAATAGGGTAAGTCCAGTAATGATTCCTGAAATATAGCACTGGAGGGTCTCAACGCTTGATCTTAAAACGAAAATGTTAGAAAACAAATTAACTTATTCTGTAGAGAAACACAGAAATGAAGGAAAAGCTACATTGTGTCAAATCCTGTCTTCCAAATCAAAACTTGAGAACCGGAAAGAAAAATGTATTAAGATTTGGTATCGAAAGTTCCTAAATATTACGCATGTAGTAAATCTGAAGACAAGACCGTAGGTTGTAAAATTCATTGCATAGACATAAAATACATAATAACAGAGCAATGATTTAATTATATAACCTTGTATTTCGAGTCAAGAAAAATAAAAACGAAGCTAAAAGTCCAAAAAGCTTGGATTAAGGAGAGTCCAAATCCTGTAGAAATCTAAGAGTCACAGTATACATGCTATAACCATAAAACCCGAAAGCGACCAGGTACGTAATCCCCATAAAATCAATAAATAGAACTGTTAGGCATTAAGCCGCAGCAGTTTAAACAAAAGATCTTTTACATCTGGAATAAAATTCTCAATGGAGAAAAGAATAACCAAATTTAACGTATATGAAGCAAGATTTCCTATGAAACTCCGGAAGGTTAACAAGCAGTCCGTGTAAGCATAATACTTGGAGAAAGAAGCATGATATTTTTCGATTAAGCACGACAACGACAGAAAACCACCACGTTCAAGGAAGCAACATAGAGCACGAAAGGAAAAATGCGCCTACGTTAAGGACTGAGTAGTTAAATTATGTGTCAAAAAGGAATATTAAATAAAGAAAATACAACCATATCTCATTCAAATATAGATGGGTAACACTCAATAACGTTTAATACCTGTCAAAGAGGAAACCGACCATCAAAACCTACAGACTTCCAAACTAGAAATCGAACATGGAGAAAATTGGGTTAAAACAAGCAGGCCATGGAACTAATACATCTGAGTGAAAGACATAATTGAAACATTTCCTAAGAAGAGAGCCTGATAGGAAGAAAACTTACCAATTCATAACCTCTATGTATGTCGCTCCATGGATGAAGACGAAAATTTCTCCATCAACACATAAAAATATTTAAAGACAGTGCCAAGGGTGTCCAGCTAACGATCATAGCAGCACCTCCAGCCAGAATAGTCAGAAATGGGTCTGCGCGTGAGGAATTAACCGAGAGTAGCTTTTCTCTATCAAATGGGGATCGCGAGAAGAGATTGGCGTTTTTACCCATCAGTGGACTCCCGCCGAAAATAACCCACCATCAATTAGGAATGAATCAAACGACATGCAAAGAGATAAGTGTGATAGTAATCCGAGTCCAATCCCAAAAAATTATTCTATAGCTGGATTCTCATAAAAGCATAGTAACAACACCAATACCAACACAGCTACCATCGGTTATCAATAATTGAGGTAATTAATGATACATATTGCACATGAAAACCCCAAAACAATTGATAACTAAGCATAGTTTAATACATATCGGGAAGAGTCAAAGTTTTAAGTTTAGTTTTTTTTTAATATAATGTATTAATGTTCTAATAACACTCTCATAAATTTGCAGTCAGCAATCTTAGATAATGAATTAAGATGTTAGGATTGCAATTTGTAAAGTATAGTAATTTGTGTGTAAACATGTAAATCGTTTTTTAGGTTCGTATGTGACAGCACCTCAACTGTTGACACATCGCGCTCCTCCATTGGCCACTTGCCCCTACAGAAAAGACAAAAACAAAATGATATTTAATTTCCCACATGAAAAAAAATCATGAAAAAATAACTGGTAAATTGTTATGTAACAAAAATAATATTAGATATGGTTAAATTTCATATTAAACAAAAGCTCCATTTTTTTTTTTGGGAGTTGTTACAATATGGAGATACGAATTCCATATATTATATATTTTGAAACAACAATATTAAAACTAAAATTGGGTTTTAAAAAAATATTAGGACTCAATGGGATTTGAACTCAAAACATCCTTGTTATCACTCAGTAATTTCTCAAGGTTAAAGAAAGAACTCACGGAGGTAACCACAGACCAAATTTTAAACTCTAGGATCTAGCCTTCCTAGGTTTCAGAGAGGGCTCTCTCTATAAGATTTAACTTTCTTTTAATGTTTGAATTTAGGCTAGTTATGATTGTGAAATTTGGTTTTGATTTGGTTTGGTTTGGTGGGAAAAATCACTTAGTGAGATGGATAGTGGGAAATATGATTGTCCATTGGGCTAAGGAGTCAAAAGTCAAGCAGACAGAACTATGATCAAGATAAAAAAGTCAAATGTTTTCACGGAAAGATAGATAAGCCTTTGGATATCTTGGAAGGTTTTTTTGGTCAAGTGGTTTGATTGGGATAAAGAGCAATGATGGGTTCTTTAATCCAAAAAAAGGAAGTTGTAAGCAGAGTTTGAACGAAAGAGGGAGCAATTAAGGGTTCCCTACTCTGGAAATCAACAGAAAACATAGAAATGATAAATAGTAAAGACAAGGTGCTTTTAACAAAACTTGAAATAATACTCATTTTTATTCATTCAAATTCAGGACACATAATGGATGCATGAAACAAAGAAGATAAACAATGAAAATTAGAAAGTACTTCACTTCAATGGCTCATCACATGAATCCTGAAATATGATTCTAGTTGATTTGATCTAGTCTGCTACTCAAAATTTGCAACACAAAAGCCTTCAAGTCAAACAAAAACGACTATGTAAATATTCAACAATTTATTCCACAATAATACTTCAAAGGATGAAGTATTTATACAAATTCTAAACTAGAATATCTTGAAAAAATATCAAGATTGGTTTACAAATATCTCAAAATGTATTACATAAATAGAACTTAATAAAAGGACACTCAAAACTAATGAATATATTCGGAGCTATACTTATGGATTTGTGGTGACAAGGAAGAAAAATTGAATTTCATATCAACTCTTAGTTGATGATGAGGCTTCCAAGTCACTAACTGTCTCCTTTCTTTGTTCATTCTGCTCCGGAAATTATACAAATTTTGGGTCCAATGATACCTTTGTATGTATCAATCCGAAATATATATGTAAATAGTGAAAAAGGTTTTTGTAGATAAATATGTTACTAAGATAAACCTCTCTCAGTTTCCCAAAATTCAGTTCCAGTTGTTCACCATATTCTCTGCAAAATATGTGTAAAATAGAACTTTGCACAATTTGAAAAATAGGTTGTACATATGTGCATGTATCTCTCATTCTATAATACCTGTGCATAAAATGAGATAGTTTTTTGTAGTTTCACATCTTAGGCTATAAATCTCCTCCCGTTTTGCAAACTTCATCTTGAATTGGCCACAATCGTCTCTTCAAGACTACGACTTAAACATGAAAATTCTGCAAAAATGTCCCTTCTTGCTCTATTTTTATATTTTAACCTTTTTGTTATTTTAAATGTTTTTCTTTTAATTTGGATAAATTTCATTGTTGGTGAAAGTATTTTCATCTCTATTTAACCATTACGGCCTCCATGTTTACTTTTACTGTTTTACCTTGACTACTCTGTAACTTTGTTTTAACCTTTACTATGAGTTCTTCATTTTACCTTGACTGTTTTGAATGCCTTGTTTTAATCTTTACATTAAAATTTTGTTTCATATTTCACAGGATGAATTTCCTTTAACTATGATGCCTGGAATTTTTAAGGAAAATCCTTTGAATTCATTTCCTTGTGATTTCTTGGAGTAAAACAAATCTTCAACTAGTATTTAGATTGTTTTATCCAAGTTCTATTTGATTACTTGCAAAAGATAAAAACAATAATTACTGAAAACCAGGTCTGCAAGGATGAAAATGGGATCTAAGGAAATAGAAATATGTGGGTTGAGTCCTAGCTGTGAAGGTTTCTAGAAGCTTTATGAAATATTTTGACAACAAATACGAGCTTTTGCAGGTTCTAGATTTTGAAACATTGCAAAAGCTTCGTTCTTCTTAGTCTGGAGGAATAATACAGTCAAATAGTGTAGAAAAATGGTTTAATGGTGCATTTTTAGAATTTTATTGAATGTTTTAGGTCTAAAAATAGTCTGTAATTAATGGCGGTCACATCGAATCAAATGGTGGTTTTGAATTCTTAAAGGTGAAAAAACACAAGTGGTTATCACACAGGTTATAGGTGGTATATGATATTACTGGATCAAATCCGATCCAATAGGACTTGGCCATGTGGATGAGAGAGAAGGAGGTAGAACAACCCATTTCGTGTGGTTTGAAAATGTGTTATATTTGTGCAATTTAAAATGCGACATGCCATGGTAATCGTTGGATTTGGGAATTGGGATGCGAAAGGCTAAGATTTAGTTTTGGATTTGTGCGGCGGTAAGAGGTGGGGTCCGGGGTTTAATATGTGGCGAGATAGATTTGAACATTGTAAATATATATATATATATTTATAATGTAAAAATCTTATATTTATTTGACTGGGCGGGGATAAGGTTATAATGTTTAAAATAAAACATTAAACAAGTGTTAATAACCAATGGTGCAGTATGATATATATGGAATATAAAACATTTTAAGAAGTGTTTTAAAACCATAGGGGGCGGGATTACATTATAATATATGTTTAAACCTATGGGAAAAGAGTGAGGTTTATATTTCGCACATGTGATGAATAAACCATATGTTAAACTTAAGATAAGTGGGTTTTTTGGGGGTATTTAATATATATAAAGAAATTAATATATACAGGAAGGGTTATGTTTATAGGAATTTAATACATTAGTTAGGAATTAATATGAAATGGAATGAATGAAATGGACTAAAATACATATTATTTAAACTAAGTAAAGTGTAAAATAGGCAGTTAAGCATAATGTGTCCCATTTTTTATTTTTACACATAGACTTAGGATAAAATGCATTTTGTAGGTTTTTTGAGTGTTTTTTGAATGAAAATGAAATTAATTAAGGGGAGATTTTACTTTTCTAAGAAAAGAAGTGTTTTACTTAGGAAAAGGGATTATAGTTTTGGAAAACAGTGAATATGCTAATGAAATGGATTTTATGTGGGGAATCCAATATTTTTAACCAATCAGTTATTAAGTCTTAGGTTTGGTCCCAAAAAAAGCTAGAGAAATTCTCTGAGCCTCTTTAACTGAAGGTTTAGAATACTGGATCATTGTGGCGAAGTGGAAATTAGTTATTTTTGCCCGATGATGTTTTATTACATGCCTTGCACAAATTATTTCTACCTACCCATCATTATTCTAACATTTTTTACTTCATTTGCATGGGTGCATTTAAGCTTGCAACCCTAAATCCATTTTTTTTTCAAAGCATAATAACTATCTAAGTCTAACCTTATTTCATTCGAGGGCCAAGATTAAACTGTTGAGCTCCTCATTTATTTTCTAGCTATCTACTGATTTGTCAAGTTTAAACTGTTTGACATATTGTTACTCTCTATTTAAAACATGAAATTCAAATCGTGAAAATTTAAGATTAAATTGTTTAACTGATCATGGATTATGTCATTTATTGGCAATCTGCACATAATCATTACTCTTGCAGTAAAAGTAAAAGTAGTGGAATTTTGACTTGCTCACTTTCATGTTTTATTTTATCTCTTTTTTCTTTTAGGGTCTATTTTATTATTTTTTGATATTTTGTTTTCTAAGTCCTTTGATCTTTCTTTTAGGACTTTTACCCTCTTTTTCCATTTTTGAATTATTTTCAAATATGGGAAAACAACTTGTAGAAAGAAAGGTATGTACATATTTACAAGACTTTAATAGAGTCAAATCAAAATTATTAATCCCATATTTATAGGACCCTAACACTCCCAACAAAAATTATCTTATTATGATTATGCTAACCAATGTGCTAGCCTCACACTTTGTCTTATTCGTTCCCACACTTTACTATAAAATGCCATCTAAATGGTTTAAGGAAACTATGGAGAATGATGGAGAATACATGAGGGATGAGGTCACAGGGAGGCCAATGGAGCCATGAGAAAAGAGAAGGTATGTTGGAAGGCAGAAAGACACGCATTTCGAGGCATGATGGTGCACGGATTTTGATAAAGAATCTCTTTTGATGCTTGGAGAATATTTTTGATTCCAAGGAGGTAAAAATTTTCGGTGAGAGAATGTATTGAAATTTAGATGCATTTTAACTAGAATTTCGCAGGGAAAGCAATGCCAAGGTCAGATTAGCCTTTTGAGCAGTGATTTTTCAAATTCCCTGTGGAGGATAATCTTTAGGAATCTTGAGGGAATCTTTCAGATTCCTTGGAGGTTGAAATTCGCTAGTGTGAGAAAAAAATCAACCTTATACTCATTCTTCTCAGAATTTTGCAAGGATCTCAATGGTGAGATCAGATTCTTGTTTTGAGTTACAGATTTCTAGATTCCCTCTGAAGTAGCATCTTTGAGATATATAGGGAGAATCTAAAAGATTCCCTAAGGCCAATATTTCGACAGTGTCAGAATTCAGAAAATTGGCAATCGATCCTACACCTCTTAGCGACACGAGTTCAATGGTGTAGTCAAATTTTCCATTTGAACCTTATGTTTTTTTGGGCACTTTTCAAAGTGGAGTTGTAGGTGTCAACATTCTATGTGTGAGCAATCATTTTTAGGATATTCAATGCCACGAGATTGATGGTACAAGCCAGATCCAACACTTTATCATCCTTGTCTTCAGATAGCTCCAAGATGTGAGGTATATGAAGTGTGATCATGTACTTATTTTTTCCATTAGATGCATTGTGTTGTATGGATCCCTCTTGATGTTTCATGAGGGATCTTGTTTTTTTTTTTCACGTGAGATGTAATTTTCTATCATCTTTGTTTTATGTTGTTTAGGATCCCTTTGTTTCCATGTTGGCGGGATTCTCATTGTCACATGTATGTTTTATTGAGATCCCTTTGTTTCCATGCTGGCGGGATACTCATAGTCATTATGTGTGATTGGAGTCTTTTTTGTGAGTGAGAGTTCCTATAGAGGAACATATTGTGGAGAGATCTAGCCACTCCTGCGTGCGGGTAGTTTCCTTGTATGACAGATAAAACACCATCCATGTACATCTTCACTATTTACAGCACTTAATGCAATGGCCTACACCATCTTAACACCGAGGCCCGGAGACGTAGTCCCTCTTGGACGAACTCCGTTATAAATCTCTTTTGTTGCTAATTATTGTTATGTTCCTCATCTCTACAGCATACATATATGTTCATTTATGTTCATTAATGCTTTTATTAAATGCAATCCTAACACATTAGCTGAAGTAAAAGGTCTTGGTTTAAAGGGTAGCGAAATTTACCCAGATCATTGAGCCACTTTTTTAGCCCCAGAGCCCAAGTCACTGCCCATAACATCATGAAAACTTAGCAGATGATAAATGACATTACAAAAAAGACACATAAGAAATCACATCAACAAGAACTCATATGGATCCCTCCTAGCCATGAGAGGCATTTCATCAAACATATCGAAACATTGAATCTACATGTGTAAAAAACATATTTAAGAATAGGGGTCACATACTTATCTCATAATTGCTAAGAAGCATTTATCCATTACATCATTAGCTGTAATACAATCTATTTTACCATAGATACATTGAGTGTTAATTTACAATTAAAAACATGCATAGAGTCATACATCCTCATTGATACAACACATGCTTGTAACTAGCAAAATAACCATATAAATACAATGGATACAAAAAAAATAAAATCCATACATAGACCAATAAATTTGCATACCAAATACCAAAGGATTTAGCTCTTCATTCTTGAATGTAAAAACCAACCAGATATGGGACTTCCACATTCAAACTTACCATATATTGCCTGAGCCAAATCTCTCTTCAGCTAATCACCCCTGTTTTGTATTCCAAGCATGAATGTGTCACGAAAAACGAAAGAACAAACTAGGATATCATGAGGATAAACCACCTCACCCTCATCAATCGAAATAAATCTTTACCATGATCCATCCTGGATCACCAGGCCAATACAATAAACATGTCATAACTGCATTTACCATGATCCATACCCAATAACTAAGCCAACACAAAGCATGGATATCATCGGTTTCTCTCTGCCTAAAATATGAGGAATTTTCTTATCTCCTAGTCTCTAAGGATTTTCCACAAGCCATAGGCTAAACAAGGGGTCACTAGGCCCTAAATTTACACATAATCTCCAGGCTTTACCGTATATCCCAAACCTGGGATTCTTAAGCCTAATGGAGAGAAAACCACCTCGAGTATTTACCGTGTATCCCGCCATTCACCCCTTGAGCATACATAGGCCTATCTAAGAAACACACTCTCTAGATTTACCGCAACCCACAACCTCATTCAAGGGTTAGCAGGAAATATGTTATATCAATGCAGATATCCACCCCACTCAACTTCAAATCCATTTGGTAATCCAGTTGAACCAAAACATGACAACTCCACATTACCATGGCTATCCAGAAATGGCAAGGTTAGGATAAAAACAATGTCAAACCTAGAAAAAATCCATCCTAAGACATAAAAGAAGCACATTCAATACCATGAATTCCAGATATAGTAAGGAAAATAGAGATGCAAATAGATACCTGCCAAGAATCTTGTTGAAGTTGCTTGATTCCTTTTCCTCCTTGCTTTCTTCCTCCTTTTTCCTACTTTCTTTCATTTCCTGGTCCAATGAAAAAATTCTTCAAGAAACTCTAAGTGTCGAAGGGTGAGAGAGAAAGAGAGAGAGAATAATTAGAGAGCTCCAAAAAATGCACTAAAAAAGGCACCAACTAATCCTCATAAGCCATTTTAGAAAAGAGGCCTCTATTTTCTTCATTTTACATTATTTTCCTTCATTTCCCTCCTCATATGCAACCTCTGACCTTTAATATCCATTTTCTCCTAATTTCCATTATTTTCATAAATAAATGTGCCAAAAGTTCCATTTTTCCTTTGCCTTCACCAATTTCCTTAGCCATAATAAACCAAATTAACACCTACTAGGATGTTTTTCCAAACATTCAGATTAGAATAAGTGTCCCATCAACCATGGTTATTATTTTTAACTTTATTACATGAAATTTTCACCAGGGCTATTACACAAACCAAAACCAAAGTAAGCCTCCTCAGAAGCTACAGGACACCCATGGGCTACCCAACTAGTTTAGGTGCCTAACCCCTGAGTTAACCTTCCTTTTAACTGAGCTACACCCTTAGTTTCACTCATGAAAAGCCCTCCATAATAATAAAACCCTACATTTGCATGAAGAACAAGGGAATCAATGCAACTGTATACTTTTCAAAATAGTTTTGTTCCAGCAACCCTAGATTCTGAGCCACTTTTTTAGGGCTAGGACTTAGGCCTTTTCCCAGAACTTGATATAGTATCATAAAGGATAAATAACAAAAAGAGAAGCCCTACAATGAAAAACTTGAACAAGGACCTAACCTGGAAAGGCCTAGCCATGATAGAATTTTTTTCAAACACATCATGAACATGTAATCCATAGGTCATATAAACACATCCAAGCATAAGTACTTCATACTTATATCAGAATCGTTAAGAAGGACTTATGACATCTCATAATAGCTACAATATCATCTACTGGGTAATGCATTCATTAATATTTCATTTACGAAACAAAACAAGATGAGAGTCATAACTCAAGTCTGTCACAAAATTATTATAGCTAACATATAACCAGAATTATATCAGTGAATGAAAAACCATTAAAACCACATAGTAACAAGTACATTTACCCATAAAATACATAGGGAAAATATCTCTTATTGGCATATGAAAAATGAAACTAGGTCAAGGACTTCCAAGTACCACTTGACCATAGATTTGCCTAAAATAAATATTTCATTCAGCCAATCACCCTCATGCCATATTCCAAGCATGAATGTGGGACTCACAAAAACATGCAACCAGTACTTCCCGAGGTTTTACCATGTATCTCACCATTACTGGTCAAGGGATTCTTAGGCCCGAAACCCCCATATGTATATCCTAGATTTACTTTGTATCCCTCCAAGGGATTCCTAGGCTAAATAATAAATATACACTACAATATTTAACGCAATCCCACCATATACCGGTCAAGGTATAAGTAGTCCCTAAACAAGCATGGATGCCTTCAGATTTTTCCACCTAAATCACGAGAATTTTTCCATCTCCACCAACTAGTCTTTATCATGTATCCCAGAATTATCATTCAAGGGATTTCAGGGCCTACAAGAGTATCTACAACTAGGCTTTAGTGTGTATCCAACCATTACTGATCAAGGGATTCCTAGGCATTGATATGTAGGTGTTCTATGACTTGATTGATCGGGATCATGTTGGGACTACTGGAAGATTTTTTCGGGTTATACAATTGGCTCCCTGCTAGCATAGATTTCTCGATTCATAGCATTGGTTCCCTATAGGAATATTTTCCAGGATTGTTGCATTTCCTCCCCATTATTAGATTTTCTCAAGTCATAGAATTCACTCCTAGCTGGCAGAGTTTTCCCAATTCATAGCATTGGCTCCCCACTAGTAGTGATTCCGGGTGGTAGCAAGGGTATCCCCGATAGATAAAGAGTGATGGTTAAATCTCCCCTATGATTATTCTTCTTTATATTCAATAGTGTTTCAATATATATACTTGATAAGAGATGAGATATGATGTAATGATAGGGTACGTATGATGACTACATGATGGAGTTGGAATTATTCCCTAGATGAGAGGGAGTGTTAATGTTTGCTAGCTCACTGACAAATTCCAACCATGGGAATGGATTCCTCTTTTTGAGAGGAATTTTTTTTACTTTTGAATCACTTGATTTGGACAGGGAAAAGTGGATTATTGAAGTGAATCCTACTATTGCAAAAATTGTGAGGTCGGCCTACAGAGACTAACTAATACAAATGGAAACTGACATCCACCCATGGTATTTATCCACCCATGGAATTTACCCCTAGTATTGTAAGTATAATCCACCCAAGATATTCATTCACCCATGGTATCTACCTTATGGAATTTCTTTATGATATTGTAACTTAAAAAAGGTTATAAGTAACAAGTCTCATTTTGTAAAGGGACATATTGTCCACCATAATATAGCTTTTACAATTATTATTTTTTTTAATAAAAAAAATCTTGGTGGTTTTGTTTACTGTGTGTTCTCCTAATTTTTTCTTGTGTTTTAATTTTTTATATCTTGGTGGCCTAAAGCCGAGATTTTTATCAGTGGTATCAAATTCGGGTTATGACTCCATGGGAATGTGGGTTTGAAGCATATTTCAGTTTCCAAGTTTTTAAAAAATATTTGGAAAATTTTATGCAAGTGAAATGAACTCTAAAAATAATTTTATAAGGTGAAAAATAGCTCATTTGAATGTATTTTTCTTTAGCTAAAATGGGTTTTTTTATGGAATTTTATTTTGTATCCCTGTTTGAGAGATATGAGCAATTGAAGTTACACATCTATGGAATATTTCACAACATCACGTACCATGAGTTTATGGAATCGTTTTCTCACTCCATAGGTCCTAAAAGTTCAAATTTTTTTCATAAATGAAAATATCTCTTCAATACCTCAAATGTGTCTTTGACAGAATTTGATTTCATCACTTGTAGCAGAAGTTATCAACAAAGTTGTAGCAAGAGGTTTGTAATGTGAAATAAGTCTTTACAACATCTCATTAGATAGGAGAATCTAATAGACAAGCCACCATGCTTTTACCATGTAGACTCATAAGCATCAAGGTTATGGGTCGACTGCACAAAATCCTTGTCATCGAAGTCAATTTTCTAGGTCGCACATTGTTAGTATCTGAGATGGTCACAAGTATTACATGGTATCTCTATCCTTGGATATTTTTTCATCATGGTTATGGATTAACCACAAAAAAATCCTTCTATTTAGTGGATCTTCATATTCAAAAAAGGCTTCTCAGGAGGGAACTTCAGGCAATGGGTGCCATTTCTTCGTATGGAGGGAGGAATGATCTGAATGAAAAGTGACATCCACCCATGGTATTCATCCACCAATGGTATTTATCCCCCCACAGAAACTACCCATGATATTTTAAGTGGTATCCACCCATGGTATTCATTTACCCATGGTATTCACTCATGGTATTATAACTGACATCCACTAATGGTACTCATCCACCCATGGTATTCTAAGTAGCATCCACCCATGGTATTTACCCAACCATGGAATTTACCTATGGTATTGCAACTAAAGTAAGATTATAAGTAATAAGTCACATGTTGTAAAAGGACATATTTTCCACCACAATGTAGCTTTTACAGTTATTATCTATTTTAATGAAACGTTTTTTGGGGGTTTTGTTTATTGTGTGTTCTCTTATTTTCTTTTGGAATTTCATTTTTTTATATCATTAGGGGCTCCCCCAAGATCTAGATCACTAATTAGCCCTCCTCCAATGCCTATAAATACAAGTGACGTCCAACTCATTTGGACACACATCAACTCTCAACTTCTCATCTCTCCTCTCCTCATTGGTTTGTACAAATTGGAGGGTCTCTTCACACATGCGGGCTCGAAAAGAAGGACAAAATTTGAGGTGCACAAAATGTTAATCAAACTAAAACTTTGACCAATGTTGGCTTTGGCTTTCTAGGATAAATTTTGGTTCGATATTTTGAGGGAATTTATGTCTTTGCGGACCACAATTTTTGGCTAAAAAACCAAGGAACTCTAGGAACTTTGACTGTAGATTTATTGTATACTTTGACCGCTAGAAATTTTATATGTTGACCATAGTTTGATTGAGTTTTCCTTCATGTTTTTAATTTTTTTGAGTATGAAAATTTCATTTTTCAGTGGCTGAGTTGACTGACACTACAACCGAGAATATCTGGGTAGTTTTACCAAGTGTTGATTGTAGACTTTGACGACAAGAAATTAAAGACTTTGATAACATTTCTCTCTCTCTCCTTTGACAAGGATATATTTCACTATTTCGGGCTAAAGTTGACCATCATTCTAGGACCCATTTATTGCTTCTTTGACCAATTTATTTGGAGGGTTGGTCATTTACTTTTGTGGATTGGTTAAAGAATAATTTTACTGTTGTTTACTTCGACAAAATTGCAGATTTGAGATAATTGACCTGATTTGACTTTTCATCATTGGTATATTGGATTTATGGTTGGCTGAGTTGGTTGATAGTCAAATCCTTTGACTTTGACTCTTGTTGCTGGATATTTCTCATTGTACTATTTGTTGAACATTTTATTACTGTCTAATAGAAGAGGAATTACAAAGGGTTTCCCCACTTGTGGGGTTTTCCCGTGGTCTTTCACCAAATCCGTGTCTCATGTTGTGGTGTTGATTGTCTCCTATTTGTCATTGCATTTACTGTTCTATATTCAATTATTGTTGATGAATGGAATAATTAATAACTGTTGAAAAAATTGACATATGAAGAATTAAATTGGGCTAAAGTAATTTATACGTAATAGAGAAATGTAAAAATGAACTTAGAGAACATCCCAAATAAAATATTCTTACATGAAAACCATAGAGAAAAATGGATTTCTGACGATAAAATAAACATTTGATGAACTAGAAACCACCAAGCACCTAATTGGACCCAAGGAAAAAATGTGAAAATTCACAGAATATTAAAATCCCAAGATCCAGATTATTTTAAGCTTTAAAATTAATGATTACAACCATACCAAAATTTGACTACGGGAATGTGGGGCCTATACGTTGTTGAAGCAGAAATGTTAACAAGAACAACTATCCCACGAAAGAAATTATTCACATCTTGACTGGAGAGACGAAGAGATAAAAAAAAAGACAAAGGGAAACCATGTTCGATGTTTTTGAATGATTCCAACTTATAAATGATTCCCTATTGATGAAATAAAACAAAGATGAACACAGAAGAAATTCAAGACTTACAAACGTGCTAACCAAAACAAAAGTATATAGAAAAAAACTCACACAAAATCAATTGCAATCAAAACAACCAATAAAATTGGAAGCGTACTTTATTGTCACTCACCAACTTGTTGCTAAAATAAGCATATATGGAGCTACCAACACTTTTCATCAAATTTGTACTAGAAAAATTTGCAATGAAACGAAATTAAACCATAGTAATATCCAATAATAATAAGCTTTATGCACAATGCAATCAAATTCTATTGAATTAGTGATATAATTGCAATTTAATTTTTGAATAAGTAATTTAAGTTACCTAGAGATATCCCCTACGAACACTTAGAAACCCACCCAAATTCTCCAATTATTCTCGAAACAAGGGTCTGCAAACATTGAAAAACCCACATAAATGAGGAACCCAGCTAAATTATCCAGATCTTATGCAAAGAATGCAAAAACCACCATCACATTTGATTTAATTGTAGATTATATAGGACTAAAATGTTTCAATGTCTAAATCTACCCCAAAAGCACAAATATTTGTTTTCGTTAAGATATAATGTTTCGAGGAAATATCCCGCACCAATAGCAAAGAACAAATCACACAACATCCAATCATAGACATCGAGGAGTCTATTGAAAAATAAGAGGTTCAACGATGTCTTCGAAGATAAGAGAACACCTTTTATTAGATCATATATATACAACATGAAGCCTATCAAGAAAACACAAGAAAAAATTTCAATTTCTTTCCTAAATCAACAAAAGAAGTTAAGTAAAGTCACCCTCTACAACACCTTCTGCAAACCCAAAATGAGAAACTCAGAAAAAGTAAAAAATTCTCCAAATTTTGAAATCCTAGAACCAAATTTATGCATACAGTACTCTCTATGAATCTAAATTTCTGAATTCACCCCATCACAATCCTCCACAAAGTTTGCAATGTTATACCATGTACATCCACAATTTAATGTGATGCAATTGAGACCTCATCTAGAACTTGGAAAAAAACTCATCTTCCGTTCTATTGTATTTACAATTTCTGCAATTTGAAATCAAATAGCATTCATGTAATCCTCCTCGTACTCTACAAAGCTTTCTGGAAACCTTCCAATGCTTGAATGAAATAATGTAACACAATTCAGTCCATGAATCTGAATTTCTTGAAAGCCAACATGAACATTCACCTGCAGCTTTAGTGTGACTGTATTTACCATCCCTGTAACTCGACATCAAACAAGTTTAATGCAATCCTCCTCAGACCAAGCGAATTGACTAATTGTGACACTAAATAAGTATGAAAGAGCCTTGCCATGGTTGAAAAACTTTTGAATGCACGAGAGAGTTTAAGCATCAAAAATATTGAGTTCCTTATGTCTACAAATGCTCCAAAACCAAAAACCAAAAAAACATTGTGGTATTTTGTGCCTTTTGCCTAGGCATGCGGTGACATGCGAACGTCTACAAAGAAATATATGAAAAAAAACCAATGTCCACATTAGAGAAAGCAAAAAACTTATTATTTATGAAGAGACTAATGCCTCCACCCTATCCCAATGTGTCATATATAATCAAATAAAATTATACAATTTCTTTTAGTATTAAATTTAGGAGTTGTCTTTAGTGTGACTTTTTGGAGTTTCAGGTGTCAGAATCCGGTGAAAACAATTGAGGTTAAATTTTGGTTTTTGTTATTTAAACTAGTTTATGACTCTATGTATGGATTAAACACCCTCAAAAACCCCTAGAGCACTTCTATTGTGCAAGATTAGTAATCAAAATTCTCTTTTCAATAAATTCCTGCAATATTTTAGAGAAATTACACTAGAAAAAACCACCATAAAAGCCTTCAAAAAGTTGCACTAAAGACTACTCGTTAAATTTATATTGGTAAAGCATTCTTCCTGATGTGAGAGTCTTGACATTAAACGCCAAGTTACCACAGGACATGCCATGACCAGAAAGTGTTGGCCCTACATTGAAAAGTCAAAATGGTCGGCGATGACCCCTAAAAAAAGCCAAAAATCGCTTAACAGGGAGAATGTGACATTTTCTTCTCTCAAAAAATTGTTATTTTTGCTACTATCAACAAGTTATATCACAAGAATACTCACCATGAATCCATCCTCCTACAAGTAGAGAGGTGGCCATCGTTATCTGGGACCAGGAGCCTCTAAGTTATACAACTTCGTAAAATGTTTGAACTCTGAACACTTACGAATTATGATCTGTCATGCTCTTCTTCGTACGAATATGGTGAGGTTTATTAGAATCTCCGACCTTTCTAACTGTATGGTCCATCATCATTCATGTCCTTTGAAATTCAATGCTGGAAACTAACCCTAGAAAAAGTCTAGGTTCATATAAGTTATCTATGGCATAAAGAAAGTAATAAAGACAGTAATAAAATGGACAAGCTGCATTCATCCATGGAAATTAATTGTTGGAGCTCATCCCTGGATCACGAAGGAAAGACAATTCGTTATCACCCCGGTAATTTTCCCGATGCATGTGTGGCGACATCAGATTTCAGGAACTTTTGTTCAAATGAAACAAATGCTACCAACAATTTCAACACCTGTGAAATTATGGTTGTTTTTTAATACAAAAAACATAGGAAATGTGTTTCCCCCACAACACAGAGAATGCAAATAATGCAGAAATAGAAAATTATAAAAAGAAAGACAATGTAAAATATAGGAGAGGAATGAAATTATATTTCTATTTAACTCTATGAAAACAAATGAAATTACATTTCTTATCCAAAATGGTTGAAGCCTGTAAAACCGAATTCTGTTCAATGCTATTCATTTGCTTAACAGACGTTCAACAACTTCTCATCTTTCTACTCTCAAAACCCATTTCTTCATTAAAACGGCACGCAGACCGCATTTCATTTTATACATGAAACACGTACAAAATGTGTTCAAAACAAAAAGGGCGGACTTCAAAATTTATATGTTTCGACTCTGAGTCCTCATTGCATCCAAGTAACATATGCGTGAACCAAGTAAACTTGAAACCTTGTGATGTGTGATTGTGATCGCATCGCATCGCAATGAAAATAAAATACATTGCAGAACTTTAATGGTAAACTTAAAATATTTTTGCATGGTAAATAAACTAGCTTGTGGCTGGCAGAAGGCAAGTGGTAAACATTGCAAAGTGCGGTATTGCGGTGCAGCTAAACGATGGTAAGTGCAGTAAGAAAAATACAAAGGAAATAGCGGATAACAAAGGAAATGGAGGGGCTTGCAAAGAACTTGGGTGTACAGTAGGTCCCTTGAATATTGCATTAGTAGTAGAATAAGATATGGTGAAAGGGCTTAAGGTTAAAACAAAAAACTTGCGATTGCATGCTACGGGAAAAAGTAAGTTAAAGCAGTGGTTGAAGAAATAAACCTAAAAGATGGCGATGATGCGTGCTGCGGGAAAGTGTAAGTTAAAGAGGTGATTGAAGAAATAAACCCAAAGGATGGCGATGATACTCAGTTTGCTATGGTTGCGTGAAAATGCCTTCAGCTCTATGGATATGTGATTTCCCTTCTCTACTACAAAATTAATAAAGTGTCAACAAAATTGATGAAGTGTGGGTTGCTACCACCACTTATTCATGGCGTTAGTTGAGAGTTAATTCCAACGCCTAGTGATTTCATAGAATACATTCAATCACTCAAATATTATGCAAAATAATAGCTATTTTTATTTGGATATGTGCACTATTTTCACCTCCCTTGCAGATTATATTCCGATCAATTGGATTGAGAGTTAATTCCAACACCTAGTGATTTCATCGAATACATTTAATCGCTCTTATATTATGTAAAATAATAGCTATTTTGATTTTGATATGTGCACTATTTTGACCTCTCTTGCAGATTGTATTCCGATCAATTGGATTTAGAGTGCATAAACGTGTGCCACTGGTGCCTCGAATTCCAAGCAAAAGAGAAAATTCAGAGCCACAAAAGGAAAGTTGAATCCAAGGAAATTGAAGGTAAGGAGGCCAAGATGGTAGCCGACTGTGAAATTATGTCCACTTCCACCTTTGGAATTGCCATGAACTAGCTTGCATCGGTAAGCAAGAAGAAACCTGGAAAGGCTAAAACTACGTCGGGTAACCCTAAACTCCACATCAAATTTGGCGGAAGCGGAAAAAACCAATTTGGAGGGAGAATGAATAACCAGAAGCCTACTAAGAGAAGCCCCTCCAAAGGTGGATTCTGTCGTCGTTATAAGCTTCTCTCGGACATGCTATGCTCATAAAGTCAGGGTTTCTTATGTGCTCTCAAATATATTTTCACATTTCCACATTTTTCCTCAAATCAGTCTATTTTATTCCTCGAAAAATGATCTACTACAATAGTGTTACCTTTATATGTAAATATTTCCATTTGCAATTTATTTTCCCCTTCCAAAATAGTGTCACCCTCTTCATTTTCATTCAAATTAGTTGCAGAGTTCGTTCAAATTTCTTTTAGCTAGTAGCAAAAGGGAAGCTACCAGACACATTAATATTACAGCCATGGAACCAACATTGTTTATGTAACTTTTTTTTATCAAAGAGAAAAAAATGGTTATTCTTTATATTAGAATAAAAAATATAGTACATATACTTGTATTATTTTCTTCTTAGGTATGTTTTCTATATCTATCATATTTGATATTCTTTTCTTATTTATGTATTCCTAGAACTTGCTCGCATTTCAGTCTTTTTGACACACTACTGTTAGCTTTATAGAATAAGGTTTATATACCTTGTTGAAGTTAATTCTTACATTCCATATTTGAGAAGTTGGTTTGTGATAGTTGATAAATTATTTCAACCTCTCTCTCTAAATTAGGAATAAGTTGGATCTCAAAAAATCTATTTAATAGAGTAATCTGAATGTAATCTGTGTGTGTGAGTGTGTTTACACATACACCATTTTTGTATAATATATGAGTGTGTTTTTACTTGGATCCCTCATTCGTTGAAGATGTAGAATGGTCTTATAATAAGGTTATGAGAGAGATTAGGATGCTGTTGGTAATTGACTTCGGGAGGTCCTTAATTCGGGAGTTGAGGAAGCGAACTCGGGAATCCAACTTGCCAACTACACCTTTATGAAGGTTATGAGGCAACTTGATGGAGCATCTATTGATAAGCTAAAGAATGATTGATTATTTTGTTATTTATGAGTGATTCCAATAAATTCATGTAATGTAATCATTAGGGGCGGATGTTGGATTTAATGCTTACATTCCATATTTGAGAAGTTGGCTTGTGATGGTTGAGAAATTCTCTCAAACTCTCTCTCTAAATTCAGAATAAGTTGGATCTCAGAAACTCTATTTAATAGAGTAATCTGAATGTAATCTGTGTGTGTGAGTGTGTTTACACATACACCATTTGTGTATAATATATGAGTGTGTTTAGTAATTGAGTTCTTTTCAGTTGTTTTTATCATTCCTCGTCAATAAAAAAAAATATCCTCGCATAATATTTCACAATCTATCCATCAAAATCTCAAAATCTCCTCTATACAATAATTGTCTGGTATGAATAGTTAACGCTGCCAGAATTAACCAGAACACTGTTCAAAGGATGAGAAATAAAAAAATTACCAAACATATTGCAAATTTGCAAAATTTGAATTAGAACATCATATATCAGTACTTTCTTTTCAATTGATTTGCTCGCAGTAGCTCGTTGTCTATTGAGCACAGGATATTAAGGGAATGGCAAAGATTAAAGAATGGTAATAATGGAGATGGCCTTAAAAAACCACCATTCGTTGAATTTGAAATCTTTTTCTACTAGCAGATTTAAATGACCATGATTAGAATCGAAAGGCCAGAGCCATGGTGCAATATATTCTTGTTGATTTTTTTTTCAATGAGAATAATCCAGAATAATGGAGAGATGAGTTATGGTTTTGGCTTCTTCCTTGCTGCAATATAATGAGATCAATCGTGTTTTTTAGTGTAATATGTTGATCATATGGTAAGCGCATTTCTCGCTCCTTCACCAAAATAAGGAGGTGGCCAAATATGTTTTTTTTCTGTCTAGTAAGGTGTTCTATTGATCCCCTCGATCGGGGTGGACAGATGGCACAGGATGTTTAAATGAATAGGACAGATGGCGGCGGTAATCTAGAAGTCATTATGTCATAGTATGGAGCAGTACATAGTCTCATGCGAACACTAGTAGAAGGAAAGGAGAGTGACGGCTTTGCATGCATGCCAGCCTGGTTGTCAGAAAGGCCTGAGAGGGTTATCAAAGTAGAGTGTTTGTGCCATTTTTCCATGCAAAATCTTGGCGCGCTAAAGACATAGAGGCAGCAGCAAAATAGACTGGACGAGCGATCAATCAGGCAGACGATTCTCTGGGGGTATGTATTAGCTTGTCTGAGAATTGTTAATGTTGATGACTGTAACGATAGAATTGTTCAGTTTCATAATAAGGGTATCTGGCAGTTTTAGATGGCTTTCCACCTGGTCCTTCCGCCACTTAATCTTGTAGAACCTTGTTTTAGAGATCCTTGTGTATCTATTACAACTATTTATGTTTGCTCCTGGCCCTTAATTTTGATAAGATTGAATTCTGAAGGTAGGTTTTGGGGTTTTAGTAGTAGGAGTACTATCTCTGAAATTGTTAAACGAGGCAAGTGTTGAGGTAGGGCCTGTAAGTGGTGTAGTTTTCCTGTTCACCGAGCAAATTCAAAGAGCCTCTACCTTGGAATAATTCTGTTTCTTCCTGCAAGATGCAAATTCAGCTCTTGGGACGTTCGTGAGTCACAGTGTCGGCCATGGGTCTAGTTTCCTTTTGTTATTCTTCATAGTCCTGGAAAACCCTACAGAGATTCTCTGGAAAAGGTCAAAGTCGTGTTTAATATGTTCCCTATTCCTCTTACATATGCACTGGAAAAACTGGTTGCCTCTGTAAATTGGCATAGTAATTGGGTCCTCTAGGTATCTTACTTGGATGCGCTGGGCCGACACGCTCGCTCTGTTCATTGGATAGTCACTGGTTATATCAGTGCTGTTACTTATATCCTTGTTGTTTTCTCTTGTATGTTTGAATTGATGCACAAAATTCCTTCTATCATGGGGAAGAGACGTGCTCAGCCTACGAAGAGTAAATCGTCGGCAATACCGGACCCTGCTCCTAAGAAGCGGGGTCAAAAACCGCTCCATGAGAACCTTGAGACTCTTGCTACAAATTATGTTACCGGGAACTCATCTACTATACGACAAGAAATCCGTGGCTGGGAATGTGACCTGAAGACTGATCCTGAGGACCTGGAAACAGAAGCTGAAATCCTTGATTTCATTTCTGACCCTGGCAATACTCGAGGGCGCCTCACCTTATTTCAGCAAACAGTACACACATATTGGCTTGCCAAATGCCTTATAGCTAAGGCTATTCAAAGTTTCAATCCTGGCCAAGCAAGGAATGAGGCTACTAAGATGGATCCTTGCATCTTGGAACTACTTCAGACCATACAAGATCAATTATAGCATATAAAGATTACCCAGTATCAAGCAGCAGATCGCATGAGCAAACTGGATGATAGGGTTGGTCGTATGGAGAAACAACTGTAGATGCTACAGCAAGTTGACATGCCCGGGTCTACAGTGAAAGACCCCGATCCAGTTTACTCATCTGATGGACAGTAGTTTAATTTTTATCATGTTTCTTAATGCAATTAGCAATTTTGTATGAATTTCTGCTATTTTATAAGTATCAGTATGTGGATATTTCCGATAACGGAAGGATAGCTCATGCAAAATTTAGAAGGATGAAAAAATTTCAGTTTTGGTTTGCCTTTCATGCACTGCGGTGGCCAACAAACCTGGTTTCCTTCGGGCAGGTTGAGGCCACAAAATTATTTTTATATTGTTGTAACCTGTCTTACATATATAAATAGAAAATAGCCAGGTCCTAACATATTTACAAAAAAAAAAAAAAAAAGTGTTCTATTATAACATTAAGACAACGAAACATAAAGTCCCATAACAAACCACGTTTCAATGGCGTGATCTGAATCGGGATTTTAGAACTTAATTAACTACATACCCGGACTTATTATTTGTTTGGAAAGCTTGTAATGTGTCCTGTTTTTACAGACATCTTCATCCATGGATTCGTTAATACAGACATCTTCATCTATGGATACGTTAATACTTTAATAAGCCATCTTTGTTTTCCTGATTTAAATTGGGAATAACTCAATTACTCAACCATCAATTTCTTTCAATCTCCTCGCTATAAATTATAGAGTATCAAATTAGGATATCCTATTTCCTTATGGAACAAATCCGTGCCTAGGGCTCCATCCCTTTTCCATAATCTATTATTTTATATCTATGGAGGTATTTGAAATTGTGTTTCTCTATATTCTGTTTTCACTATATTTGGACATATATTTTTGGACTTTTGATATTTCATGTTTGAAATATTTTTGATATGATGATGTAAGGCATATGCTTATATATTATGTATTTATGTTTTTACACTTCCAGACGGTAATACATAATAAACACCAAGTTATTTTTGGCTTCAACCCAAAAAAGAAGAAGATATTTTAACTTGTTTATGTTTTTAGCTCTTAATGGATATTTTATGATGAATTTTGCTCGAAATTTAATAGAAATGGGTTAGAATTATAAGTTTAAATTTTATAAAGTCTAAAATTCAAATGCTTCAAAATTGGTAGAGGTGTTAAAGATATGTATATATTAAAAAAATATATTTTAAATAATAAAAAATTCAAAAATCTGATTAAAAATTATATTATTAATTTTGATTAAGAAAATAAGTGTTAAAAATATGTATATATTCAAAAAAACATTTTAAATAATTAAAAAATCATAATCTTGTCAAAAATTGTATTATTAATTTTGATTAAAAAAAATTAACCAATAAGATAATTAAACTACATCAATTAAAATTACAATAAATCTCTTCATTAAAATGTTAATTCAAATTTTAGATTTATAATTAATTTTCTCCTTATAAATTTAATAGTTTAAATTTTTATATTATAATTATTGAACACTAAAATAATAATAATAATAATAAATTGTTAGATAAATTTACAATTTGAAATTTTTTTTAATTATAGATCATTTATATTTTGATAGGATCTTTACTTTGAATTACGCCTTCCATAATTTTAATTTAATCATCAATAATTACTAAATAGATTCACAAATTAGAATTAAGATTTCTCCAAAAGTAATTATAATTTTTTTTCCTTTTTAATTAAATTAATTAATTTAAAAAATTATTATATAAACAAAACTTATGACTTTCAAATTATAATTTGAAATATATATGACTAGTAATTTTTTTAATAAAAATTGGAATATGAAACTTTGAATTCGTGTATAGTATAATTTTTTATTAGAGTCTTTAAACCATGAGTAGCATGTTGTTGGATCAAACTTTATTAAGTATATGTGTTTGATGTATAATATAAAAGATTAAAATATTTTATATATATTAAAATTATATATTTTCATTCCCTCATGGGGGTGTGAATTTGGATTTGATGGGAGCCTCAGAGGTTGTGCCTACCACTCCATAGTTTTCATCAAGTATTAATGGTGGCACACCATGGCATGCCCTCATATGCACGTGCATGCAATCTTACTGTTTGTGGTGCATTCTATTAAATGACTTGGATGGGGGGTTCTCATTTTATGGATAATTAAAAGGAACATAGGGAAGCTCTGCGACCTCTTGGTTCAAAATATTGGCTAGAATTGAGAGTGTAAGTACCATTGTGTCATGGTTGTTGGTTAGATTCAAAATATTTCTCGAGGAAAGCCTACAAGACTATGTAAGCGAAGAATGTGTGTGATGGGCTCCGTGGATATCAGGTCTTGTGCTCATGTTCTCATATATTACTATCCAGAAGGGCTGACATGGGTATCTAGTCTTTTATGAAATGCAAATTCTTAACTTCTTTATCTATTATTCTTTGTCTATTTCATTTAGTGGTTTGTTGTGTTTGGGTTTGGAATTATATGGTATGAAGCTTTGTGTAATCTTCAATTTTATTTTGTAGCATTTGTTTAGGGTCCAGTGTCAATTTATTTTTGGACTTTCGTCCATGGTTTCCATTCAAGGCTCAAGTTGGGGAGTGTCAGTCCAATTCAGAGAGAATTCCAGGGGGTTTTCAGGGTTTGGTATGCTATTTGGATGGAAAAGATCTGGTTGGAAATTTTCGGTGTGTATCTATGCTCCTCCGAGTTTCGTAATCCTTTGGTTCTTACCTTGTTTCTCTTGGGTTCAATGCTCAATGGTGACAAGGTTGTGAATGAGGTATTCACACCTTCTATCTCAACTTTTGGGTTTTCTTTGGATATTGGGGAAAGTGTTTGTATTTTTTGGGATGATTTAGTATGAATTTTTCCTCATCTTATTAGTCGTGGATCTCGTCCTTTCTCTTGTATTTTTCTAGGAATATGCACTCATATTAGTTGCATGAATGGCACACCCACCTCAACTATGCCACTGAGGCAGAGGATTAGAAGTAGGTGGGGGATCGATGACCGAGTCCAACAAGGGAAAAGTGCTGCTAAATTTTTTTACAATGTCTCGGTTGCCTCCTTTTTCAATGTTGTTCCATCAAAAAAATTTAAGGAAATGAGTAATATTGAGACTTAAGTAGGGGTCGAGAGAAAAACCCTCTCTAACGTAGAGATCATAGAGGATATGTCGGCTTGGGTTACTAACCGTGAGCATACTAGGGAAAAGAAGAAAAAATACTTGAACTCTGTGTCTCTTCATTAGAAAATTAAGACCTTGTTACTCCTAGTCCCAAGGGAAATTCAAGTGGAGAAGTACAATGTTTTTTAATCCCTGGAGGATGTCAATGGAATGCTCAGAAACTAGTATCCTAGTTTGGAAAAATTGACTCTTGTTTGGCTCATGTAGAAAGCCATATTACATGTGAATCAAATAGGGGGGACTTGATGAATCCTCATGGCTCTAGTTTGTGGGATCCAACAAATATTTCATCTTCTCATAATGATTAGAGAGCTTATAGGGTGTAGGTGCAGTGTGACAACCCCAATTATATCTCACTTCTGAATGCAATGTAAACACTTCCATGTATTTCGATTTCTAAATTAAAAAGGCATAAGAAAAGGAAAAATATTCCAAGGATTGAAGGATGTTTCTTTTCTAGATGATGTAAGTTTCCTTAGGGAAGAAAAATCGAAATTGTTGGGAAAGAAATTGAAGGTTGGTTGTTGTATGTTTAAATATACTAGTTCCTCAAATTAATAGATTTGCAAGAAAGGTATGCAAGCCATTTTCATCTGGAAATAATGAAAAAATAAACAAGGGCCAACAATTAATGAAGTATGGGGTTTTTCATGCAGTGGAAATAACAAGGAAGTAAACCATGAAAGTGGAATGTTAGAAAAATGGGAACCATTTTGGACGACATAGGGGAGAGGAAAAAGATACACATGGAGACACATTGAAGGAGAGTACTGAGGAATGGTAGCAGAGGAAGATCCTAAAGCTCAAGGAAGAAAAAGAGTACCTGGATAACTCACTCTGGTTGGAAAGATTGGATTATAAGATATCTCAAGAGAGGAAAATGGCCTCTAAGTTCCTTGAAGGTAAGAGGGCATAGATGGTTTTCTCTAGAGTCCTTTCAAGGTTGGGGTGGAAAGGTTCTTCCTTAGATTCCTAGAGAGAGGAATTATTCCTTTCTTTATTTTTGTGTAAAATGCATTCTAGATTCCCCTCAGGTGTTGGAAACATTGTGCTACATTTTTAAGGATGGAGGTGGAGCCTCTGGATTCCCTGGAGCTTGTTTTATGTTGAATAGTTCAAGGGTGGAGGAAGTGGGCCTCTCGAATCACTAGGAAGTATTGGTTGCTAGTTGATTGGTGGGTGGAGATGGGAGAGCCTCTAGATTCCATGTTTCAATAATAAAATATGATCAATCCCTAGAGAAGAACCATCGAAGTCTCTGGAATCTGGCTTTGGGGTGACAACTGCGATCAAGAATTGATTGAAATTTGTTTATATTTGGGTGGAGAGTTATTGTCCTGAGCTCAGTTTCTCATTTTAACAATAATTAAAGGTAAGTAATTATAAAAAATCTCCTTGTTATTGAATTGTCATTGAGTTTCTAAATTAGTGCTATATCATTGTGTAAATGGTTCATGGATTCACGTGATTAGAATGATAAGGTCTAATGAATGTGTACTTTCTTGTTATGGTATTCCACTAAATTTTTTTATACAGGAAAATATGTGTGTCTGTGTGTGTGTGTGTGCGCGTATGCCTATGATTGTCTTTGTGTGTTTTGTTCACTAATTATTACTATTATATGTGAGAATGGTCATTTGATGTTTAACTATAACGTGTGTGCCTATAATAAAATTGGAAATGAGCCTTCATGATGCTGGTAGAATGCTCAAATTTTTTCATTTTATTTGGGAGGTGTGTTCCCTCTAGTCATCATTATAGGTGTATTAGTGCTTATTTGTTCCTTTTGGAGACTCATATATCTCTAGGACAAGAGCGGTTTTTTTTGGTAAACAATTAAGGATCAAGATACTGTAGGCCTTTGAGAGGCTAAATGGATAAGCCCCTGGTATAAATGGACAAGTACCTATATATTATATTCCAGTGCAACCATTGGAAACCTATTAAGGATAGCACCAGAACATTTTTCATAAAACTATAAGGGTGATGGAATATTTTTATCAAAATTCCAAGAGATTATCAAACCATTGTAGCCGAGACATGAGTGGGGCCTTTCACAAATGGCTCATGATAATTTCCAATAGAAATATTATCTGGTGGCCTTATCTCTTATACTCAATCTCTTAACCTTATCCATTTTTGTGGATGAATTTATTAGGTCTTGTGACTGTCACGTTGAAAGATAGGCTGCTAGCCATATGACCACAACAAGATACAGGGAGAAACGAATAGCATATTCAACGACTAAGAGTAAGTGAGAGGAATCAAAGGTTGAGACGAAGCCCAAGGTGGCGTGCCCTTGATGATATGTTCCCAGAATTTCGCAAGAGGTCACGCAAGAGAAACAATAGGTTAATGAGGGTTGGGCTATGGTGGTTGGGCTGCTTGTTTGGAGTAGGTCAGGATGATTTGGAGGTTGTGCATTCACTAATGGGAGAGCTAATACTCATGAAAAAATATTATTGTGACATTAGGAAGGTCAATGCAAGACCCTTCAGACATGAAATTATTGCGAAATTTGACAAGAATATATATGTCCCATAGTTAGTATCCTAGAGGTAGCAAGGAACAATGTTCATGAGAGAGTTGGGATGACTTAGCACTAGGTTTTCGTGGTAGGAGAAAGGCCATCAGAGCTGTCAAATGAGATCAAGAGCATGTGGAGCAACCAATATAATTGACAGTGCAGAGGTGTGGACTGACTAATATGACCTAAGCCTAAGGTCGGCCCAAGCAGTTCAATGACAGAATGAAACTAAAAGATGTGGGGTTATGCAAGTTGGGAAATGGTGGCATACATGTGATCCTGGAAAATTATTCATTATTTCAAGGAATGAACCACATACAAGTCAACATATAAGGCCTTTTTCACAGCTTCTTGTGATGACGCAGGGTAAGATGGGTTAGGCTAACTAACTCGAGTAATGGAAAAGTTGCATACAATTAATGGTCTATGTATTAGCTATAAATATATTTGTATATTTATATAATAGTACGATATTAGAATGCATAGGTAGGGTTTCCTATATATATATATATATATATATATATATACATATGCATTAATTTTAAAGGATCATGCCATGATTGAGTTGAAAACTAACATGTCAATGCGAAGAGGCACTAGGAGGATGATGAGGATAATCATGTGGATGCTACAAGAGAACCATGTGAGAATCACATGGCAAGGTTGATGATGTGCTGCCTTTTGGTTTATCAGAGATTCATGTGGCCATCCCTCTTGGTCCAAAAGTCAAATTGAACTAAAAATTTATATAGTCAAAATAGTCTCAATGAGATGGGCACAATGATGTTTTCAAATTAAGGATTTAAGCTATTTAAAGAGATCAAAATTTTTAGACCCCATTTCAATAATGACACCTTAGATCTTGGGTCAATCTAGTAACCAACCTCCTCCCAACCTGTGTTGGAAGAGATTAAGATGGGGTGGAGTTACATTTAATTTGAATTTTTTTTTTGAATACTTTTGTGTGACAAGAATGATCATACTCCATTTGTGAAATACTCTATAAATATTATGTAAATAATTGAGAAAATTGGCTGTGTAATGGGACATGGATTCCAGAGGTTGGGGAAGGTTTCTTTCCTAGGATGGGTTTGGTTGCTTGTTGAAGGAAACCTAGATTTCTTTTTATAGTAATTGAAGGTTTGTTGGTGTATTTTTAATTGCTTGGTATTTTTAGAAATTATGGAGCAGCAAGAGTAGTACATAGGCTCATGTTTTATCTGCAAAATTTTTACAAGGAAAAATGATAAAAAATTAAAATAATAGTGGGAAGGATACCAACTAGTGCAGTGTGTTGCTCATCCACTGCATTAATACAACAAACAAAAAAATTAGGGGATAGATAGAAAAATGACACCCTCCATATCGGTTGGAAACATTATGGTGGGAAAGGTCCTTGTCTAGAAGAGATAATTCGAATAACTAGGGAGTATTAAAAGAGACCAGAAAAGAAATATTGTTTGAAATGCAAGGATGGAAAGAAAAAGAACAGGAAAGAGTGAGTGCAAGAAAATGGAAAGGGAGGAGGGAAGCATTGGAAGTAGAGGGAGTAGCGTAGAAGAAGAAATTTTACCTGTTGGAATAGGGAAATTGGGAAAAAAACTACATAATAATGAGAGGAATATGGAGAAAAGAAATACGCAGCTGGGAAGGGAGAGAAGGCTTGACCTGCTAGGAAAAAAAAAATATGAGAAAGAAAAGAAGTAGTCAAAATTTTGAGAAAGAGAGAATATATTGTAGAAGAAGATCTAGAAAAGAAAAGTTCAACGCAAGGCATCGTAATAAATTTTTTTGGAACATTTCAACATATAGAAGTGGAGCAGCCAGAAAATGCAACAAGAGGACTAAAACAAAGTTGAAGAGCTAGGGAGAATGCTGGATGACAGAAGGTGGTGTGTTGGTTAGCATGGGAGTAGGATGAAATCAATTTCATGTGATGAATTAATTTCCTCTTGAGTATTTGTTGGCCAAGATGGTGGAGATGGTGTTTCTCAGAAAAATCCCTTAGGGTTGGGGCAAAGGAGATACTCCTAGAAAATTCCTAGAATATTTTTGGATATTTCCATGTTGTATCTTAGTTTTATTATGGGTTCTATATTCCCCAAGTTGGTGGAACCACAATGTTGTAATATGAAGGGGTGGATGTAGGAGGACTTCCAATTTCCTACTTATCTAGATAAACTATTAAATGGTTGCTGGGTGGAGGTAGGGAATCTCTATAATCCTTGCGACAACCAAGAGTTATTGTTTTATCCCTTGAGGAAGCCACCTCATTAGTTGCAATATGGATCGAGGGTGAAAACTGCAAGTGAGCTTGGCATGCAGTTTCTCTGTGGTTGGGTGGATATTCATAGTCCCAGAATCAATTGCTTAATAATATTGAATATAAGTGTCCCTCATGATTTTAATAAAAATGAATATGTGTTGACATTATGTTTTTTAACCAATACTCACATTGTGTGAGGCATAACTTATTTTTTTTACTTATAAAATGCATTTGATACATTGTTGATATTGCTTTGAAGGTTCTTGAATGATGTAATAAATACCTACTTGAATATCTGGTTACAACCATGGTGCTCAACTTAACATATATTCTAACAATGTGTGTATGATGGTTCTCTTCTGATAGTTACCTTCGCAGAATTTCCTTCATAATTGTAGTAACATGATCATGTTTCATTACAAGCTATCACATGCACTAATCATGTTGTTATATAACATTATTAATGATTTCTTCTTCTCTAGTCCTTATTGACTTTTTTACTTCATATAGCTTCCTTATAACTCCTTTAGTGAAGTATGCACAAGTCCTTGGGTCGGTATTTCTAATTTCCCAAAACTCATGTTTAAATGAGTACTGCTTCTCTAAGTTGTGGATGAAATTATCTCATCTACTCTTTCGTGAATAAGGTTTTTAGAATTTTCATTTAATTATCAATCTATATATAATTATTCAATTAGAAAGAGTATTCATATTATATAAGATTAAATGAGAATTTTTTCCATTTCAATAGTATTATACCAACATAAATCCATCTTCAGCATGGATCTAGTAAGAGCGAAGGTGGATCAAATCTCTTGAGCTTAAAACCATTTTTATAGTGAATATTTTAAAAAAAATTCACTTCCAAAGGTTGCAACCCTCTAGGTACTTGATAGATGATGGTTAAGATGACTCTCTCTCTCTCTCTCTCTCTCTCTCTCTCTCTCTCTCTCTCTCTCTATATATATATATATATATATATATATATATATATATATATATATGATCATTTTATATATATATATATGAAAGCATAAATGGATTGACCCCTTGAAAAATCCCTTGAATACATGGAATCAAATATCTTAAACATGCAACTCCAACAAATATTTTCTCCCTTCAAAATTAACCCCTAATAAAAAGGTCAAAATGTGAAATAATGATACTTTAAATGCTATAATAATAATATTTATTTTTTTCAATTACATTATATAATATAGACACATTTATTATTGTCAATATCATTTTTATTTTAAACCATATATAATATTTAAGTTGTTTACATTGAAATATTTTAGTTAAGGTGAGCGTTGAGATATTTTATTTATGGATTACATCATCCACATTAAATTTTTGTTTTTATTTTTCCTCTATGGATATATTTTTAAATGCACTTCAATATTACATTCAATTCTTTTCTCTTTGCATATTGAAATATTGTATTCATGTTCATGTGTGTGTGTGTGCACTTCTTTCAAAGTTGATATTAAAATAATTTTTCTAACATGTATATTACAATGGTTTATTTAGTTATTCAATTGAAATATGAAAATATAAAGAAAAGTATATAAAATTATCTTATTTCATATGGAAAATTGGAGTAAAATATGTTTTCCATATGTCCTTTGTATTGGGCTGTAATATTAACAACCAATAAAGAAAACACAATTATAGTGGGACTAATTTTTATAATTATTTTATGTAAAGATAACCAAATACGTATATTTGTTATTTATTTTGATTATAGACGACATTATTTTTAAAGTTATTTATTATTTTTTTGTTAAAAAGTGACTCGTGTCAACTCCATGTTGAACACCGATGAAATGACATATCTCCCTCATACTAGGCTATAAAATGAGCCTCTAGGATGACTCGTTTTATTGAGAATAATATTTTTTAGCAACAAAAAGTGTGAAAAAACTACTCCCAAAAAATACAAAATTTACGACACAACACTACTAATTTATTTTTTTCTAATAGAATTCATTTTTCATTAAGTAATTATAGTAGGCTTGAGTTGGTAATGAATCCTTAATTAACATAATTCGATTTACACCCCTCATTAACATACTTTCTACCCCAAAAAAATATAAAATTTAAAATACAACACTTCTAATTTATTTTTTTCAAATAGAATTCATCTATCATTAAGTAATTATAGTAGGCTTGAGTTGGAAATGAATACTTAATTCATGTGATTCAATTTATACCCCTCATTAACATACTTGTATATTTCTCTATCAAAGTCTCTTAAGATATGAAAATATGCTTTGGATTTTATATCATCCACAATTTTCATAATTTTCTTCATGATATTCTTCATAGATTTCTCCTTCGAGAGTAATCATGTCACCAAATGATGCAAGAGTAGAAGAGAATCTCCCATAATCGTAAGAATTTCCACCTGATATTATTTTGCTAAGAAAAGTCTCTTTAGAGACCATATGTATCTATTTTATTATATGTCATATTGCCAAGACACCATGATTACCTAAACATTTTGTCCTTCTTGGATCCATAGAGCACCCCATATATCTCTCCTTGATTATTTTCCATATGGCCAAGACACTGTGATTATCTAAACACTTTATATTTCTTAGAGCCATAAAGTACCCCATATCTCTTTTTTTATTTTTCATATGGAAAAAATACCATGATTACCTAAACAATTTGTTCTTCTCAAACCCATAGAGTACCCCTTTCACTGTAGATGTGACATAGATGTGACATTATCAGATATCATTAAGTGGTTGGTGGGGAAAAATATTTTCTAAAATTAAGTAGATGATAGGGCATACTCCTTTAGAATATTCATAGTAATATATACAAATCAAAGGTTGAAATTTATCTCCAAAGTAATTATGACATTTTATGTTTTTTTTAATTCAATTGATTAATTAAAAAAAGTCATATGAACAAGTGTCACATGAAGTAAGTTATAGATTTTTAGGCATGTGCTATTGATAAATCATGGTATTGTAATAAACCATATTTATATTAAAAATCTATCCATGGTTAAAAAAATTATTCCATGTTTTTTTTTAATTTGTATTAGCTTGAATTATTTTTTTCTATTTCAGTATTGTGAGATGTATAATAAAATAAATATTTTTATATTTATTATGGATTGATGTTTATTAGCACTTAAAAACTATTTAATTTATATAGCTATGCTAGTTTTATTTAAAATGCAACAAATATAACTATAATTGGAAAAAAAAAATTAACTTTGTAAAGTGAAATTTTCACTAAACTTAAAATTTCAAACCTAACCTTTTTAAGTGTAATTTTCTGCAATACCATCTAATAAATTTAATTTTTAAGTTAAAGGTATATATATAAATATCATCTAATAAATTGAATTTTGAGGTTAAAGGTATATAGATACAAATATTTTAGGAAAATAATATATTACAAATATATATATATATATATATATATATATATATATATATATATATATATATATATATAATTAAATTTATTTTTAATTTATCAATTATTTAAAAAATATTTATGTGAAAACTTTTTCTGACACAGCAAAATTAATAAATTTCTTTTTTTTTTATTAATTATAGTATTAGATTTATTGTGCCTCATTCTAGAGCACACTATGAGGGAGATGTGTAATTTCAACCCAGTATGAGAGAGATGTGTAATTTCATCTTTCCTATGAAATTTCAATAATTTTGGCCAAAAATAAAAAATAAAATCTAAATAATGTTCATTTAAACAATAAATTGCATAGCCATATATATAAAAAATAAAAAATTCATTAAAAATAAATCTAAACAATATATATTTAAAATACGAAGAGGTTTAGGAAAAGTCAAAAAAGAGATATGGTAAGAAAATACAAATATAAATAAACGAAAGGTATGGTAAATAAATAAAAATGTAAATAAACTAGAGATATGGTAAATAAATTAAAACATCTTTTTATATTTACTCCATATACCTCTTTATATTTACAAAAAGGAAAAAAAGAGGCTTTAATTAGGTGAAGGCTATGTGTTAAAGGCCATGGGACACATACCATGGGCAAAATACCATATTTATAAAGAGGTATAAATAGGTAAGGTAAATTTTAAAATATATCTAATAGGATTAGAAATCAACATCTAATTATATAGAAAATCTAATTATATAGCAAGTCTATTAGCCAAATATCATGGACCAAATTATTAATAATATCATGCAAAAAAATATTTTTAACCCTAATATTAATATTAAAATATTATTATTATTATTAAATACAGCTTGAGTGGGCCTAATGGTAAGAGCATGTGTTTCCTCTTAGGAGATCACAGGTTCAAAACCTGAGGGGGGTAGATTATGTATGCCTTTGTATACTTATTTATATGGGTCCCTTGTCCCACAAACAAAAGGTGTCTGGATAACAAAAGGGGTCTCATACCAATTTGGTGTACGGATTGCTTAAGTATCTCATAACACATCCAAGGGGTCTCATACCAATTTGGGAGTGACAAGGAAGCGATGAAGAGAGAGTGTGTATGTTTAGGGTGAGATAAAGAGACATAGAAGGAGAGATGGAGACAAGGGGGGAGAGAAGGAGAAAGGGAGAGATATAGTAACATAGTTGGAGAGAGAGAAAGAGTGATGGGGGAAGAGAGAGAGAGAGAGAAGGTGGGAGATAGGGAGGAAAGTGATAAATGGGGACGGAAGAGAGGACTTGAAAGATGAAGAGAGTGATAGGGAAGAGAGAGGATTGTAGTGGCCCCAAAGTGTGGTGTGTAAGTATGTCACGTCTTAAGAAAAATTAATAAAAATAATTTTCATATATATAACTTGATTCTTTGTATTATATATAACTTTTTAACCCTATTAATAGGGTAATATTAATTATTAAAATATAACTATGTATTATCTCTATAGCCGAGTATGGGGTGGATCTCAAGTAAAAGGGAAAACATGTAAAAGTAAATGTAATGTTTAAAATTTAACATTTCTATTTGAAGTCTATCCTATTTAAAAATAAACCTAATTCTTATTTTGTAATTTCGGTGGGACCTTGCCATTTCTATTATATTTTAAGACAGGTTACAAAAAATATAAAGTCATTCTTTGGCATCAACCTACCCGAGAGGGAAACCAGGTTTGTTGACCTTCTAAAAACATGATTTGCATCCCAAAACTGGAATTGTCTCTTACGTCTATGTTTTTCTTGCACTACCTGTTTCTCTACTTTAATATGTACAAACATAACAGCTTTTAAAAGTTCAAAATTAACAAAAAACCATCAAATCAAGACAATCTTCTAATCCTCAGATGAGGAGACTGGGGCAGGGTCTTTGGCATTAGACCCTGGCGTTTCTGCTTGATTGAGTTGCTGAAGAATCTTCTGGAGGATTTTCTCCATGCGTCCCACTTTGTCATCTAGTCTGCTAACTCTGTCTGCAGTCTGGTATTGAGTGATCTTTAGATGCTGCTGATTGTCTTGAATGTCTAATAGTTGAGCCTGGGTACGTAGGTCTGGTTTCACTGCTTCATTCTTTACTTGAACTGGATGGTTGCTCTGGATTGCTTTTGTGATCCGGCATTTTACAATCCAATATGTATGGACTATCTAATTAAACAATATAAGCATGCCCCTTGTATGACCTGGATCAGTAATAAAATCGAGGATCTCTGCCTCTGTTTCATTATCCTCTGGTTCCTGCTGAATTTCTTGTTCCCATCCACGGATATCATTTCTGACTGTAGAGGGATTGCTCATGACATAATTAACTGCCAGTGTTTCCAGGTGTTCCAAATACGTTTTCCGCCCTCTTTTCTTAGGAGCTGGTTCAGTCTGAGCGGATTGCTTCCCCTTATCATTGACTGCCCTGTGATGTCGCTTTCCCATTGCTGAGTGGGATTTTGGAACTAACACTAGCATACAGAAGTAAACTGAATAAGAAAAAGTATTAAGACACAGCATGCACCTTACAGTGCCCTTGGACGTTTCTTTGGCTGATCTGGGTAAACGCCTCTGTTTCTTGTCAATATTATACCTCTGAAATATAAGACTAGAAGGAGATTCGGCCAATTTCTTATGACTGGGATAGCTCCTATCACGGGAGTTGGTTTGACTCTGGAGATTATCCTTGGGATAAAACAGGTTTTGGACTCTCGGCTCAGCAGGCGCAAACACTGCTTGGGAGACCATAACCATTCGGTCGTCCCCTTCATATGATAAACATTAACCCCCATATAATTTGGATTTGCTACGCCCAGACATGAAAATAACATAGTATGGCAGAGGTTCTCTACAATTAAGGAGTCTGGCCTACTGTTACTGCCATGACTGCTCATATTACCATTGCACCTCCCAGGATTGGACACAAGGGGGTTTCTATTTAGGATTTGGCGTCCTATGGAAGCCTGGCTATCTCGCGAATTACACATAAAACTGAGGGTTTTACTCCCATAGATTCACACAGAGCTTACATCAGGTGCAAGGGAGTGACAAGGGTCACGGAAACAAGGGAGGACCGGGATCAATTCTGGTTTCAAACAGGCTACCAACGACAGAAACGAGAGAATAACTAAACTACCGTCTTCACTATAGACCATTTCTGCAGCATATAACATCATAAGAGCTGAGGTTATTGTAAAAACATACCCGGACAGAGTCACGCTATTTCCTGATTGCAGAGCTGTAGCTCTGCTTCGCTGCCTCCTCCAGTCTTTCGCATGCAAGGGATAATGCATGCAAGATTGAAAGGGCAGAGTTAAAAGACTTACCGTGTTCACACCTGCTTTTCCGCTGGCCTGACATACACCCTGGCCATCATGCGCCATCAATCCTTTGCCGACGCTCGCACACTCCACTTCGTTGGTCTGACAAGTCATGTTAAAAGATCTTAATTATTAGTTACGGGAGCGCTTGCCAAGTTGCCGCCTCCCCTTGTCATTATGGCATGTCTACACCCCGATCGGGGGAAAATAAACCTAATTCTTATTATATATAAACATAATATAAATTTAAAATGTAAAGAGGTTTGGATATGATAAATAAATGAAAATATAATTAAACTAGAGAGGTATTGTAGATAAATAAAAACTATTTTTATATTTACTCCAAAGGTATGGTAAATAGATAAAACCTCTTTTTATATTTACTTATAAACCTTTACAAAAACTTTAAAAAAAAATGAGCTTTTATTTAAGTGAAGCCTATAGGCCAAATACCACTTGACCAATTATTATTAATACCATGGGCCAAATACAATATTTATAAAAGTGGTATGGAAAATAAATAAATAAATATAAAAGAGGTATGAAGAGGCATGATAAATATATAAAAAACATATCAAATATCATTATAAATCAACATCTAATTATATACTAATCCTATGGGCCAAATACCATGATAAATAAAAGAAGTATGGTAAATAAATAAAGATTCTTTTTATATTTACTCCATAAACCTCTTTATATTTAATTCCACCCTGAAAAAATAAATAAGTACATAAATAAATAAAAACTTATTAGCCTTAATATTAATATTAATATTATTATTATTATTATTATTAAATCTAATATTCATATTAATATTATTAAATTTATTAACTTTGGATTAATACAATATTAAATTTTCTATATTATAATATAGATTAATATATCATGATATATATTAAATCTTGATATACATGGTTGCGAAGAATGAAGACATAGAATGATAGAGGTGAAGAGCTAGGGGGTGTGATAAGGGAGAGATGAGGATAAAATCAAGGAGAGGGGAAAGGAGGAATGAAGAGAGAGAGAGAGGGAGAGGAGTGAGAGAGGTAGAGAAGGGTAAGATTCAGAGAGGGAGAGAGAGAGAGTGAGAGAGAGAGGAAGGGATAGAGAGATGGATTTGGAGGAGGATAGAGGGAGGGAATAATAAAAACATAGAGAGTGAGAAGTGGAAATAGAGAGGGAGTGACAAGGGAGATATGTAGAGAGAGTTTGTATATTTAAGGGTGAGATAAAGAGACAAAAAAGGAGATATGGAGAGAAGGGCGGGAAGAAGGAGAGAGAAGGAGAAAGGGAGAGATATAATAACATGGGTTTGTGTGTGTGTGTGTGTGTGTGAGAGAGAGAGAGAGAGTGATGGGTGAGGAGAGAGGATTAGAGGGCAGAGAGAGAGAGAGATGATTGGATGGAATAGAGAGAGAGAGAGAGAGAGAGAGAGATAGAGAGAGAGAGGAAGCACAAGATATAGGACTTGAGAGACGGGAATAAATTGATGGGGAAGAGAGAGGATTGGAGGGTGAGAGAGTGAGGGAAGAATAAATACATAGAGAGTGAGAAGTGTAGAGAGAAAGGGAGTGACAAGGAAGAAATAGAGAGTGTCTGTATATGTTTGGGGGTGAGATAAAGAGAAAAATGAGAGATGGAGGGAATAGGGGGAGAAGGAGAGAGGGAGGGATATAGTGACAGAGTTGGAGAGAGAGAGAGAGAGAGAGAGAGAGAGAGAGAGAGGTGGAGAGAAAGGGAGAGAGGGGAAGGAAGAAAGAGAGGATTTAAGAGAGTGGAGAGAGGGAGGGAAAGAGAAATGGGGGTGGAGGGGCAGAGGGGGGGAGTGCAGAGGGAATACGATTTCTTGAAGTAGATGCATTGATTTCAGTGTGGATGGTGATATCTAATCCTCTTTGATTTCTTGCACTATATGCATTTATTTTAGTGTATATGTTGTGTGTGTGTGTGAGAGAGAGAGAGAGAGGGGAAAATATAGAGGAAAGTACGAGAGAAGGGGAGAGAGAGGAAGGACAAGAGAGAGGACTTGAGAGGAAGAGAGTGATGGGGGAAGAGATAAAATTGGAGGGAAGAGAGAGAGAGAGAGAGGAAGGATGAGGGAGAGGAGGAGAGATGGAGATATATATAAGGAGATAGGGATGAAGATATAGATGGAGTTGGAGGGGGAGAGAGGGAGGGAAAAATAAATACATAGAGAGTGAGAAGTGCAGAGAGAGATGAGGTGACAAGGGAGAGATGGAGAGAGAGTGTGCATGTTTCGGGGAAAGATAAGAGTTAATGAAAGAGAGATGGAGAGAAGGGAGGAGAGAGGGAGAGAGGCAGGGACATAGTAATAGAGTTGGAGGGTGAAGAGAGAGAGAAATAGAGAGGTGGGAGAGAAGTGGAGAGAGAGGAAGGAAGAGGGAGGATGTGAGACAGTGGAGAGAGGGAGGGAAAGAGAGATGTAGTTGGAGGGTGGAAAGAGGGAAGAAGATTTCTTGCACTAGATGCATTGATTTCAGTGTAGATGATGATTTCTAATCCTATTTCATTGCTTTCACTCAATTCATGGATTTTAGTGTATATATTGATCTCTAATTATATTTAATTGCTTTCACTAGATGCATTTATTTCAATGTAAATGATTTTTAATCCTATATGATTTCTCACACTAAATGCATTGATTTCAGCGTAGACATTGATTTCTTATGCTATTTGATTGCTTTCACTAGATGCATTAATTTAAGTTTAGATGTTGATTTCTTATTATATTTGACTGCTTGCATTAGATGCATTGATTTCAATGTAGATAATTTCTAATCCTATTTGATTGCTTGCACTAAATGCATTGATTTTAGTGTAGATGTTGATTTCTAATCCTATTTGATTGCTTGCACTAGATGCATTGATTTGAATTCATACGTTGGTTTATAATATTATTTCTTACTTGCACGAAAAGCATTGATTTCAGTGTAGATGTTCATCTCCTATCCTATTTGATTACCTACATTAGATGCATTAATTTCAGTGTAGATGTTGTTTTTTAATCTTATTCGATCGTTTGCATTAGATGCATTGATTTAACTGTAGACGTTGATTTCTAATTTGATGCAATTGAATGTATGATGGTACATTAATTTCAAATTAATTGGATTAACATTTTGCATTGATTTCTGTGTAAGCACACAAAATTATTGACAATTTAAATTGATTTTTTGTTATAGTAATTCAACCTATTAATATTGGAGAGCAATAGAGACAATGCATGATGTTTAGTACAATAGTTTGAGCTAAATATTTAAATGGCTTATGATTTCAACTATCCTTTTCATATAATCGATATGAAAAGATGACAAAAATAACAAGGCTGACAATAAGAATAGTAGAAGGAAATAATTTGCGATTGATCACAATCAATACTATTTATAATTGACTGCATTCTAATTGTTCACATTTTCTATCATTCAACACTATTAAATTATCACTCTGCATTCAAAATTTTTATTTCATCATTAAATTTATTAATAATATTTATCATCTCAATAAACTAAGGTAAATAAAAAAAATTTAAAATTAAAATGACTAGATAAATATGAGACATATTTAGCATTTATAAAATTATTATATTTATATTAGATGTATCTACATCTTCTTGATAAAATTAATCATATGTTCGATAGATTTTCCTTAGCCACACACAACTGAAACCAACCTAGATCCATCTTAACTCCGGATCTATGAAGCACCAAGAGGGATCAAATTTTTCGAGGTGCCAAACTTTTCTCACATTTTGCACTCAAAAAAATGGTTTTCACATCGAGAAATTTGATCCCTCTCGACACTTGATAGATCTTGAGTTAAGATGGATCTAGGCTAGTATAGTAAGAATGTGGGAAGGGTAAGAGAGAGAGGGAGAGGTGGGAGAGAGAGGAGAGAGGTGGGGAAAGAGAGATGGATATGGATGGGGAGAGAGAGGGAGGCAATAAGAAATACATAGAGAGATAAAGGTGTAGAGAGAGAGAGAGGGAGGGAGTGATAAGGAAGATGGAGAGAACAGGAAAGAGGGCAATAGGAGGGAAGAGATATAGATGTAGGGGAGAGGGAGGGAAGGAGAAGAGAGAGAGAGATAGAGAGACAGAGGGAGAGGAGGAGGTAGTGATAGATAGATACATTGGAGAAAGAGAGTGTATGTTTTTAGGTTGATATGGAGAGACAAATGGAGATAGAGATATAGATAGAAGATAAAAGGAAAGAAGAGAGATATGGAGAAAGGGAGGGAGGGACAAAAATATCAATAAATATGGAGTTAGAGAGTGCGTTTATTTGTGGGAGGGGGGGGTAGATAAAGAGAAAACAAGGGAGATATAGATATTGATGGAGGGGGGAGAGAGGGAAGAATATTTTTTTCACTAGATGCATTGATTTCAATGTAGATTGTGATTTCTAATCCTATTTGATTGCTTGAACTATATGCATTGATTTTAGTGTAGATGTTGACTTCTAATGATATTTGATTACTTGCACTAGATGTATTGATTCCAATGTAGATATTTGCTAATCCTATTTGATTGTTTGCACTAAATGCATTGATTTAACTGTATATGGACATTTATAATCCTATTTGATTACTTCCACTAGATGTATTAATTTCAATGTAGATGGTGATTTCTAATCCTATTTGACTGCTTGCACTATACACATTAATTTCAATGTAGATGTTGACTCTAACTAAATTTGATTGCTTGAATTAGATTCAATGATTTCAATGTAGATTATTTATAATCATATTTGATTGTTTGCACTAAATGCATTAATTCCAGTGTAGATGGTGATTTCTAATCCTATTTGATTGCTTGCACTAGATGCATTGATTTCAGTGTAGATGTTGGCTTCGAATCATATTTTCTTACTTGCGCTAGATGCATTGATTTGAGTGTAGATGTTGATTTCTAATCTTATTTGATTGCTTAAATTAGATTCATTCATTTCACTGTAGATGTTGTTTTCTAATCTTATTTGATTTCTTGCATTAGATGCACTTATTTCATTGTGTATGTTAATTTCTAATTTGATGTAATTGGATATATGATGGTACATTAATTTTAAATTCATTGGATTAGTAGCATTGATGCAAACACAAAAAAATATTTACAATGTACCTTGATTTTTGTGTTATAGCACTTAAACTTATTATTAATATTGGAGATAAAGAGAGACAAGTTTTGATGTTTACTACAAACTTAGGCCAAATATTTAAATGGTTTACTATTTCAACTCTCATTTTCATATAATCTATATGAAAAGATGAGAAAACTAACAAGGGTGACAATAAGAATAGTATAAGAAAACAGTTTGAGATTAATCACAATGAAGACTATCTGTAATTGACTAGATTCTTATTATTCACATTTTTTATCATTCAACACTATTGCATTGTGAACTTGCATCCAAAACTTTTATTTCATCATTTTTCATCATTAAAGTTATTTTACAATATTTATCATATCAACAAGAGATAATTTTAAAATTAAAATGACAAGATAAATCCAAGACATATTTATCATATTTAAAATGGTTATATTAATATTATATGTATTTACATATTATTGATAAATTATTCATATATTCAATAGTTTTTTCCTTTGCCATACCCACTAGCTTAGATCCATCTTAATTATCGATCAATGAAGAACTCGATCAATCAAGAACTCAGAGAGACCAAATCTCTCTAGGTGGAAACCTTTCCTCAAATTTTGTATTCAAAAAAAAAGTTTACACCTTGAGAAATTTAATCCCCTCTATACTTAATAGATTTAATATTAAAATGGATCCAAAAATATAAATGATAAACGGAAAGAAAAACTTTGTAACAGTGATGAACTTTTTCTGCCAGTAAAACCCAAGGTCCCACGGGACATGCCACAACCAGAAATTGTCGGCCCTGCACCAAAAAACCAAACTTGTTGCCGGTGACCCCCAAAATAATCCAAAATCGTCTAATAGTAAGAATGTGACATTTTCTTCTCTGAAACTGATGTTATGTTTGCTACACTCTACACGTTATATCACAAGAAGGCTCGCCATGAATATGTCCTGCACCGAGCAGACATGTCGCCATCATTATCTGGGAACAGGAGCCTCTAAGTTATAGATCTACGCTTAACGTTTGAACTCTGAAAATATGATCTCCCATGCCCTTCACCGTACGAATATAGTGAGGTTTGTTAGAATCCCATGTCTTTCTATCTATATGGTCCAGGATCATCCATGTGCTTCGAAATTAAGGAAACTAACCCTAGAAAAAAGTTTAGGTTCGTATAAATTGTCTTTTGGACAATGAAAGTAATAAAATGGAGAAGCTGCGTTCATCCATGGAAATCAACCATTGGAGCTCACCCCTGCATCACAAAGTAAAGAAAATCCGATATGGCCTCCGTAACACTAAGAAACAGAAGGAAACAGTATGCTGCATGTGTGGACACGTCGTATTTCCAGAACTCTTGTTCAAATGCCACAGATGCTACCACCGATTTCAACACATGTGGAACTCTGGGTCCTAGTGATTTCTTCGAATACATTCAATCCTTCAGCTATTCTGTAAAATAGTTATTTTTGTTCTGATATGTGCACTATTAAGGCACAGGATATTATTAAGGGAATGGGTTTTTGTTGCAAGGATTACACCAATTATAATGATGCAACGCCAAAAAAATAATCCATTCGCTGAAGTTAAGAACCCATGGTATGAGCGAGAAGTCAATCGTGGTTTTTCGAGTAATCTGTTGATGATATGATAAGAGTGTTGCTCCTTCCTTCACCAAATAGAGGAGGAGCTCAATTGGTTTTTTTTTTTTTTTTTATGCTCTTTAATAACGTGATGCATTGATCATTTTATAAAACATTTGAATTGTGAAACATGAAGTGCCATGAACCGCCTCGCTTCAAATATTGTTGAAATATTACTTTGAACTGCTCTGCACCGAGGGTTGCTTTCTATATTTGTTTGAAGAATTTTTGTCACCATGTCACTTGCCAAAATATTTGAACGGTCAAAGTCAGGGTACATAGTTCTCTGATTCGCAAACAGAGGTTTTTGTGCTAGCGTCTGTACATTTAAAACAGAGTGTTTTTTTTTTATAATAACACAGGAGCGTTTTGATTTTGTGAACGCGGGAGTGATATGTTGAAGACCGATGGTCCCCACGGCCACATTAGCAGCCAGCAGGACCGGTGGTCCCCGTAGCCAGTCAGCAGGACCGCTGGTCCCCGCAGCCAATCAGCAGACACGTGACAGAATATGATTTGAGCGGGTCATGTTTGGTTAAACGCACAGTTATGAAATCCGGACCCAAAATAGTTTTAGGGTGGATTTGATGAGATTTCGGGTCACACTCAGCCCTTCATACGTCAAGCCCAAATCGGACCCGATACGACTTTAGGACAGATTTCATAAGGATTTCGGGTCACAATCTGGGTGACGTCAACAAAGCTCTTTTGACATCCGAAATTTGTTTGCAATCTGGTTTAATTAACGGTTGGAGTCCGGGCCTTTGTCAAAGGTTTAAGGTTGAACATTTTACATAATGCGTGACGGAATTTTGCATAAGGTTTTGAGAGTAATTGTGTTTTATATTTTTTATGATTATTTTGAAATGTGCTGCGGCATATAAATGTAATGTTTTGTTTTAATTTTAAAGTTAGTTTGTTTAGTTATAAAATGGAAAAGGCCCGTAAGGCATATAAGTAATTTTGTAATAGAAACTGAATGTTGTAATGTAAGTGATTTTACACAGCAGTGTAGTAACGTTTTTTCTTCATGCACAACAGTGCGTTCTTGTTTAGGTTTATAGAGACAGAGAAGTTTTTTTTTTAGAGCACTATGTTTTGCAGCAGTCTTGTTCATCCCTCTCAGTGAGGAAGAATTTGTAATAGTTTTTTTTTAAAGTTAATGAAATAGTTTTCAAGTGGAAACTGTATCTTTTGTGTCAAGAATTTTTATTTTTCTCTGTGTTAGAAGATGAGAGTATTACTCTCTCTATTGTTTGTTCTGGAATTTTCAATATTCCAATATGGTATCGGAGCTAATCCAGGCTCTTTGAAGATCAAAGAAGCTGAAGAAAAGGAGTTATTTGTTGCAACAGCTTCTCTAGAAGTGTGAAGACTCAGCCAAAAAGAATTCAAGGTATTTCTCTACACAGTTTATTGTGTTACTGTTGCAGAATAGACAGTTATTTTAAATACACCGTCAAGTGTTTTTGAATCATAGTTAAGAGTGCAGAATGGCTGGAGCCAACACTAGCATGGGTATTGGAAATATCCACCTCCCACTATTTAATGGGAAAAATTATGACTACTGGTTAATAACTACGAGGGCTTTATTTGTTTCCCAAGAATTATGGGAATTTGTTGAGGATGGCTTTGAAGAGCCAGCAGATGAAGAAGAGTTTGATGATTTAACTCAGGCAGAGAAAGAGTTGCTAAAGTGCAATAGGAACCAAAGCTCTCTTCTTATTGTATCAAGCAGTGCATGAGAGTGTGTTTCTGAGGATAGCAGCAGCCAAGAGATCCAGAGAAGCATGGGAAAATCTCAAGACAGCCTATCAAGGCATGGAAAGAGTGAAGACAACAAAACTTCAGTTGTTGAGAAGAGACTTTGAGACACTCTGAATGAAAGAGTCAGATACAATTGACTCAGTCTTCACTCATGTGATTGAAATGTTCACACAAATAAGATCTCATGGAGAGACGCTTGAAGACAAGAGGATTGCGGAAAAACTCTTGAGAATTCTACTCTCAAGATTTGATGTGATTGTCACCACCATAGAGGAGACTAAGGATCTCACAAATTTTTCAGAGGATGAACTACATGCATCATTGATGACCCATGAACAGAGATTGGGTAGGAGTGAAAACTCATCTCTTGAGCATGTCTTTAAGACCCAGATGTATTTCGAAAGAGGAAGATTGCAAGGCAGAGGAAACAAAAGAGGAAGAGGCAGAAGCCAAAACAGAGGTGGAAGGAACAGTCCAGCAAATGCTCAAGGAAGGGGCAGCAATCCAAATTAGCATCAAGGCCAAGGCAGCAGCAAACAAAGTGGTAAGAAGAATTCACAAGGACAAAGGTATGATAAGTCCAATGTCCAATGTCACTATTGTAAAAAATATGGTCATTATACTAATGAATGTAGAAAGAAGCAGCATGATATGGGAAATAGAACTAGTGCAAATTTCACTAGAGAAAATATCAGCCAAGATAATTTGTTTTTAGCTTGTAATATGGCTGAAGAAAAAAGTGAACACTTATGGTTTCTAGACTTCGGTTGCAGTAACCATATGACAGGAAACATAGCAATGTTTTCTATATTAGATGAGAGTGTGAAGTCACAAGTCACACTAGGAACTGATAGCAAAGTTTCTGTTATGGGAAAAGGAAATGTAAATGTTTTAACAAGGAAAGGTGCAAAGAAATCCTTAGCAGATGTGTATTATGTTCCAGGAATGAAGTTTAACCTCTTAAATATTGGACAACTTGTTCAAAAGGGGTACAATGTATTTTTTGATGATGATGTTTGTACCATCATGGACAAACCACCCAGCAAACAATGTATTGCTGAAGTAAAGATGACAAGGAACATGATGTTCCCCCTTAGAATGAGAGTAGACTTGAAGAATGGTGAAGAGAAATTAGTAGTGGCACAAGAGGATATCCAAAGTGAACCAAAAGATGAAAATTGGTTGTGGCACTTGAGATTTGGACATCTCAACTTTTGAGGTCTTAACTTGTTGAATAGAAAAGGAATGGTAAGAGGCTTACCATTGATAGAGAAACCAGACAGCCTTTGTGAAGGTTGTATCTTGGGGAAACGACACAAAGAAAGTTTTCCTTCCGGGAAAAGCACAAGGGCAAAGGTACCCTTAGAGATTGTCCACTCAGATTTGTGTGAACCGATGCAAACTCCATCGCTTTCTAGCAGCCACTACATGTTAACATTCATAGATGATTTTATAAGAAAAACTTGGGTTTACTTTTTGAAAAACAAAAGTGAAGTGTTTGAAAGATTTTTCAATTTCAAAGCACTTGTGGAAAACCAAAGTGGACTGCACATCAAATTCCTAAGGACCGACAGAGGAGGTGAGTATATCTCTAAATATTTTCTATATTTTTGTAGGGAAAATGGTATTCAAAATTAGTTTACAACTAGATATACTCCGCAGCAAAATGGAGTAGCTGAAAGGAAGAAAAGAACCGTAATGGACATGGTGAGGAATATACTAAAGGCACAACATTTGCCTAATGATTATTGGGCTGAAGTTGTACATTGTGTAGCGTAAATTTTGAATAGGTTCCCTACAAAAGCAGTTATGAACAAAGTGTCGGAAAAGGCATGGAGTGGCACAAAGCAAGGTGTCACACACATGAAGGTTTTTGGATGTGTGGCTTATGCACACGTACCGGATCAGCTAAGGAAGAAGTTGGACAGCAAGGGGGTGAAATGTATTTTCATTGGATATAGTGAGGAATCCAAGGCTTACAGGTTATACAACCCATCCACCAAGAATTTTATTGTGAGCAGAGATGTTCAGTTTATTGAGGAGGAAGCTTGGGATGGAAGCATAGAGAAAACAGTGAATGTTAAACACTGTTTATCTCATGATGAAGATGATGATGAATTGGCTAAAATACATCCCCAAACAGCAGCACCAACACAAGAGCAGCAAGAGACACCCTTGAGGAGAAATGAGAGTTCTTCTCCAAGCACACCACAAGGAGGAAATTCAAGTGCTTCTTCAAGCATTTGTACATCAAGTGAAAGAGGTAAGAAGTTCAGAAATTTAAATGACATTTATGCACAAGAGGCAGCAAATGAAGGTATCAATTCTTTGTTTGCTTTATATTGTCATGTTGATGACCCTGTTCATTTCGAAGAAGCTATTAAGGATAAGAAATGGATAGAAGCTATGGATGAGGAGATTAATGCCATAGAAAAAAACAAGACTTGGGATTTGGTTGAACTCCCAAAAGGTAAAGATGTCATTGGAGTTAAATGGGTCTACAAGACCAAGAGTAATGCTGAAGGCAAAATAGAGAGACACAAGGCAAGACCTGTTTTCAAGGGATATAAGCAGAAGCATGGGATAGATTATGAGGAAACTTTCACATCGGTTGCTAGAATGGAAACCGTAAGAGTAGTGTTGTCCATAGAAGCACAAAACAAGTGGAAAGTTTACCAAATGGACGTGAAGTCAGCATTCCTAAATGGAGTGTTAATGGAAGAGGTTTACATTGAACAACCTCTCGGCTATGAAAAGAAAGGCCAAGAGCACAAAGTGTGCAAGTTGAAGAAAGCTCTTTATGGGCTGAAGCAAGCGCCAAGAGCGTGGTATAGTAGGATAGATTCCTATCTACTGGAAAATGGATTTGAAAAGTGTGAGGGAGAACCCACCCTCTACATCAAAGAAAAAGATGGTAAAATGTTGATAGTGGTTTTATGTGTTGATGATGTTATTTTCACAGGTAATGATTATTACCTTATTGAAAATTTTAAAACAGTCATGAAAGAAGAATTTGAGATGACTGACATGGGTTTGTTGAAATACTTCTTAGGAATAGAAGTAGAACAAGATGAAAATGGGATTTTTATCTCACAGGCAAAATATGTTAATGAAGTGCTGGAAATATTTAATATGCAGGAGAGCAAAGCAGCGATCACTCCCACAGTGATGGGATTAAAACTCAGCAGAGAGGACAGCAGCAAGGATTTTGATCCTAGCTTGTATAAGAGCATAGTTGGCAGCCTCATGTATTTGACTGCAACTAGGCCCGACATAATGCATGTTGTTAGCTTAATTTCCAGATTTATGGAGAAGCCAAAGGATGCACATTGGCAGGCAGCGAAGATAATTCTGAGGTATGTTAAAGGTACAAAAAGGTTTGGTATTTTATATACTGCTTCAGAAAATTCAGATTTAGTTGGATACACTGACAGTGATTGGGCTGGAAGTGTAGATGATCGGAAGAGCACTTCCGGTTATGTTTTTCACATGGGTTCAGGAGCCATTTCATGGGCTTCTAAAAAGCAGCCCATTGTAGCATTGTCTACAGCAGAGGCAGAATATGTGGCAGCTACAGCAGCAGCGTGTCAAGCAATTTGGATGAGGAGGATGTTAAGGAGTTTGTGCCAAGAGCAGACAAAAGGAACAGTGATTTTTTGTGACAATAGCTCAGCTATTGCATTATCTAAGAATTTTGTGTTTCACAAGAGGACGAAACACATTGACACAAAATTTCATTACATTAGGGAATTGGGTAAAATATGGAGAAATTGCTTTGGAACACCGGCACCTAGGAGCAGCTTATGTATTCCCGACTGCCATTAGATCTCTGGATAATAGCATTACTGGGAATGAAGTCCTTTCCATCCTGAAGTTGTTTTCTCAAGATAAGTGTTCGGGGCCTGATGGACGGCCAGCAGAATTCTTCATTTTCTTTTATGATTTTTTGGGAGATCAACTGACAGAATTAGCTGAATCGATCCAAATTCGGGGTATCATGCCAGCCAACCTTAACTCAACGTTCATTGCTCTCATTCCTAAAACTTCTGACCCCCAATTTTTTTTCTGAATTCAGGCCGATTGCACTGCGCAATGTATTATATAAAATCACTTCAAAGATTATTGCAAATCACATAAAGGGTACCTTATCAGCCCATATCTCCAATGAAAAATTCGGGTTCTTACAAGGGAGATCTATTCATGATGCCATAGCAATAGCACAGGAGGTGCTACACTCCATGCATTCAGAGAAAAGGGATGCTATTGTGGTGAAGTTTGACCTCCACAAAGCTTATGATTCTTTGAACTGGTCTTATATTAGGCTTCTTCATCTCAAAATTGGTCTTCCATTAAGGCTCATAAGATGGGTAATGTCATGTATCTCTACCATTAGATATGCAGTTATTATAAATGGCATTCCCACTCAACTTTTTGCTACTGGTCGAAGTTTGCGTCGAGGATGCGCGCTCTCTCCACTGATATTCATCCTTATCATGGATGTATTCAGTAAAATTATGCATAAAGCTGAACAGAATGGTTGTATCAAGGGCTTCCCCTTTTCGAACTTAGTGTCTACTTCACACTCACTGTTTGTGGATGATCTACTTTTATTTGGCTATCTTCTTCGAAACCACTGGTTTTATATTCATTATATGTTATTAAGGTTTGAAACTGCTACTGGATTAGGTATTAATAAGAGTAAATCCTTTCTTGTTTATCAAAACAGGGATCCTCATGAGAATGCTTTCACTGTGGATTTCCGGGGTGTTGGTATTAGACTGGCAGAGGAAGGCTTTAACTACTTGGGATTCAGAATTAAGTCATGTGGATACAAGATCCAGGATTGGATGTGGCTGATCGATAAGTTCGGAAGGAGGATCTGTAGATGGACGCATAGATAGCTGTCTACTAGTGGAAGGCTCATCATGATACAAGCGGTTCTCTCTCAGTTGATGGTTTACTCGGAACACCTATATTATCTCCTTGATCGGATTGTGCACTTAATCAATAGCATAATTGTGCAGTTTCTATGGGGTGGCTCTAATTTGGTAGAGAAATATCACCTTTGCAGGCTTGAGATTCTAAGTAGGCCCAAGGAACATGATGGGTGGAGCATTCTGAACACCTGGATCTTCAAAAAGGCTTTACTCATCAAATCCTTCTGGAGAGAAATTAAAGGGAATAACACCTGGAATGCCATCATTAAATGAAAATACGTTGAGGGTGATGTTCTCCATCAATTTTGAGGTTGATGTCACCAATTTTCTCTCCCTCAGGCTATATCGACCATTTGGTGGAGTTTCAAAAAAGGTTTTGGGCAATGTGGTTGACCGATTAGCCTGGTTAATTAGGGATGGTGGTTGTATCCCATTGAGTTACGGGAATTTTATTTCTATGCCACCTCAATCGAGTCCCTCGCCAAGATTGCAACTCTGTCTCGCACAGAGCGGTATTTTCTTTCTTTCACAGACAATTCTATGCTGGTCTTTTGGTGCTCCTATACTTAAATATGGACAGCAAATGGGCCTTGATGGGGTGGATGCTGATGAATGGGAACAATTTCGAGACATTTTAAGGGGTGTTGGACTCTGTTGGGATTGTGGGGGAGATAAGATTGTGTGGGATGGCCCAATGAAAGATGGTACACTGATTGTAAAGGATATATATCACAGCATTAATATTTCGCTGTATGAGGGTCAGATTACAAGGATCTTCTATCCTTTCTGGAAACGAAATATCCCCACCAAGATTATTCTATTCAGATGCCTGATTTGGAAAGGTAAGGCTCTCACAGGAGATAATCTTATAAAGCGTGGGCATTATGGACCCTTTAGATGTGCGTTGTGCTACTGTGAGATGGAATCAATCTCACATCTCTTTTTCCAATGCTCAGTTGTTGTGAGACTGTGGAGTTTGTTCAGTACTCACATCATGGATCCTTCTTGGTCTCTAGTGGATTTCATTTCTTCTGCTCAGGATTGCGATAGGCTGAAGGGTAAATTCAAATCGCTTCCTTTCTTCCTCATCTGGGAGGTCTAGTTGGTGAGGAACAGATCGATTTTTGATGCAAAACCATTTGGCATCTCCCGTATATTCTCTGCGATCATGAGGTGGATTGATGATCGTACCCCTCCGGTTCTCTCTTGTTACGATGGATCCATTCGCATCAGGCCGCATGAGATCTCTATTCTTGCCATATACTTTGATGGTGCATGTGTGGGGGGCAATATGGGATGTGGAGCATGGATTAAATTGTCGCAGCGAGATAGGATTCATCTATTTTGGAATGGGGGGCCGGGGTCTAACAATAAAGTGGAGATCATGGCCCTCTGGGGAGGCCTTCTGGCTGCTGTCAACCTTCAGTTGCAGGATTTCCAGGTGTATGGAGATTCCAAGATAGTTATTGGATGGGTGACTAACAACACTGCAATGTTGTGCCCATCTTTACATGGATGGATCCAAAGAACTCAAAGGTTATGGCTGATGTTGAATTGCCCACCTATCAGCCACATCTAGAGGGAGAACAACACGAGGGCTGACTGGCTGTCAAAGAAAGGTATCTCTGCTGATTTTGGACTTATGCAGGTTATACAGTTTAGAGATGGCGTCCAGATCTGGGATTCCTCCATTCCTATCCCATAATTTCGATGCCGAGGACGTTGTATGTCATGTTTTTGCAATTATATGGTTTCTTTGTCTGTTGCTCTTTTTGATCTTCTCAAGCGAGCCTGGTATATGGGTTATGGAATCTATGGTTTCTTTGTCTGTTGCTCTTTTTGATCTTCTCAAACGAGCCTGGTATATGGGTTCTGGAATCTCAGGACTATATATCCTCCGACCTGCTATATCCTACAACTCTGCTTTCACCAAATCCACTCAGTTTATTAGTATGGCCGTTTTCTTCAGTTTTTCCAGATTGTATTAACTTTTGTTGCTATAACTTTTTGTTGTGCTTATCTGCAGGGACGTACTCTATAATATTGATGGGGCATGGATTTTCGCCCCAAAATTTTCTAATATCCGCCTCTCTTTCTTAGATAGGTTCACATCACCTGTGGCTGTAATTGATAGACATTCTCGCTGTATATGCTAAGAATATAATGTATTGGGTTATTGCACTGATTATATAATATATATCAGCGTTTTTCTGTCCGAAAAAACTCCACGTCAAATTTTGTGGGAGCCGCAAAAACCAATTTAGAAGGAGAACGAATAACCAGGCGTCTACTAGGAGGAACCCCTCCAAAGGCGGATTCCGTCGTCGTTATAAGGGTCTCTCGGACATGCTATGCTCATAAAGTCAGGGTTTCTTATGTGTTCCCAAATAGATTATCGCGTTTCCACGTTTTTCCTCAAATCAGTATATTTTATGCCTCGAAAAACGATCTACTATACGAGTCTTAGCTTTATATGTAAATATTTCCATTTGCAATTTCTTTGGCCGTTCCAAAATAATATCACACTCTTCAGTTTCATTCAAATTAATTGCATTTAGCTATTAGCAAAAGGTAAGGTACCAGACATTAATATTACAGCCATGGAACCAACATTGTTTATGTAATTTTTTTGCGCAGAAAGAAAACGGTTCTTTATATTAGAATAAAAAAGATAATACATATGCTATATTGTCTTAGCTTTATAGTACATTTCAGCCTTTTTGACACATTACTGTTAGCTTTATAAAATAAGGATTATATACCTCATCAATACAAAAAAATCCTTGCATAATGTTTCATAATATGTACATCAAAATCTCAAAATCTCCTCTATACAGTAATTTTCTCCTCTGAATAGTTAATGCTGCCAGCATTAGCCATAACACTCTGTTCAAAGGCTGAGACAAAAAAACTTACCAGATATATTGCAAAATTGCAAAATTCGAATTATACATCATATGTCTGTACCTTCTTTTCAATTGGTCTGCTCGCAGTAGCTGGCTCTGTGTTGGGCACAGGATACTAAGGGAAATGGCAAAGATTACAAGAATGGTAATAATGGAGATGACCTAAAAAATACCACCATTCGTTGTATTTGAAATCTTTTTCTACTGCAGATTTAACCGAAAGGCCAGATCCAAGGTGCAATATATCCTTGTTGATTTTTTTTTTCAATGAGAATAATCCGGAATAATGGAGAGATCAGTTATGGTTTTGGCTCCTTCCTTGCTGCAATATAATGAGATCAATCGTGTTTTTTTATTGTAATATGTTGATCACATGGTACGCGCGTTGCTCGCTCCTTCACCAAAATAAGGAGGTGGCCAAATATGTTTTTTTCTGTCTAGTAAGGTTTTATATTGATCATTGTATATAACATTACGACAATGAGACATAAAGTCCCCTAACAAGCCACGTCTCAATTGCGTGGTCTGAATGGGGATTTTAGAATTTAATTAACAAAATACCCGGACTTATTATTTGTTTGGAAAGCTTGTACTATGTCCTGTTTTTACAGACATCTTCATGTATGGTTGCGTTAATACTTTAATAAACCATCTTTGTTTTCCTGATATAAATTGGGAATAACTCAATTACTCAACCATCAATTTCTTTCAATCTCCTCGCTATAAATTATAGTGTCTCAAATTAGGATATTCTATTTGCTGATGGAAGCATAACAAATCCGTGCATAGGGCTCCATCCCTATTCCACAATCTATTTTATATCTCTACGGATGTATTTGAAATTATGTTTCTCTGTTTTCATTATATTTGGACATATTTTTGGACTTTTGATATTTCATGTTGAAATATTTTTGATATGTTGATGTAAGGCATATGCTTATATATTATGTACTTAAATACATTTCCACACTGTAATAAATAATAAACACCAAGTTATTTTTGGCCTGAACAAAAAAAATAGGATATTCTAACTTGTTTATGTTTTTAGTTCTTTTATGGATATTTTATGATGAATTTTGGGCAAAATTTAATAGAGATGGGTTAGAATTATAAGTTTAAATTTTATGAAGTTTAAAATTCAAATGTTTCAAAATTGGTAGACGTGGTGGAGATATGTATACATTAAAAAAACATTTTAAAAAATAAAAAAATTATAATTTTGTCAAAAAATTGTATTACTAATTTTAATTAAAAAAAATAACAAATAGAATAATTTAATTACATAAATTAAAATTATAATAAATTTTTTCATTAAAAATTTAATTCATATTTTAGATTACAATTAATTTTCTCTTTATAAATTTAATAGTTTAAATTATAATTATAATTATTGAACATTAAAATTATAATAATAATAAATTGTTAGATAAATCTACAATTTGAAAATTTATTTAATTATAGTTAATCTATATTTTGATGGGTGTTTTTATTTTGAATTAGGCTTTCCATAATTTTAATTTAATTATAAATAATTACTAAGTAGAGTTACAAATTAAAATTAAGATTTCTCCAAAAATAATTATATATATATATATTTTTTTATTAGATTAATTAATTTAAAAAATTATTATATAAACAAAACTTATGACTTTCAAATTATAATTTAAAATGTATATGGCTACAATAATTTGTTTTTAATAAAAGATAGAATATGAAACTTTGAATTCATTTATAGTATAAATTTTTATTCGAGTTTTTTTGACCATAAGTAGCATGTTCTTGGATGAAACTCTATTAATTATATGTGTTCCATGTATAATATAAAATATTAAACTATTTTATATATATCAAAATTATATATTTACATTCCCTCACGGTGTGTCAATTTGGATTTAATGGGGGCCTTAAAGGTTGTGCCTACCACCGCACAGTTTGCATCTAGTATTAATGGCGGCAGGAGGTGGCCTGCACATCATTAATGGCAGAAAGACATGGCATGCCCTGGAATGCATGTGCATGAAATCTTACTGTTTGTGGTGCACTCTATTAAATGACTTGGATGGGTGGGTTCTCATTTTATGGATAATTGAAATGAACTAAGGAAAGGTCTGTGACCTCTTGGTTCAACATCTTGGCTAGAATTGAGAGTGTAACTATCATTGTGTCATGGTTGTAGGTTGGATTCAAAAGATTGAGAGGAAAGCTTGCAAGACTATGTAAGAAACGAATGAATGTGTTGGGATTTGTGGATGTTAGGTCTTATGCTCAAGCATTCAAAGATTACTATTTAGAAGGGCTCACATGGGTATCTAGTCTTTTATGCAATGAAAATTATTAACTTGTTTATGTATTATTCTTTTTCTATTTCATTTAGTTGTTTTTTGTGTTTGGGTTTGGAATTATATGGTATGAATATTTTTGTATTCTTCAATTTTAGTTTGTAGCATTTGTTTAGGGTCTAGTGTCAATTTATTTTTGGACTTTGGTCTGTGATTTCCGTTGAAGGATCAAGTTTGGGAATGTAGTCCAATTTAAAGAGAATTCCAGGGTATTTTCAGGGTTTGGTATGCTATTTGGATGGAAAAGTCTGGTTGGAAATGTTTGGTGTGTATCTATGCTCCTCCAGGTTTTGTAATTATTTGGTCTTTACCTTATTGTTATTGGGTTCAATGGTCAATGGTGACAAGTCTTTGAATGAGGTATTCATATCTTCTATCTAAATTGTTGGGTTGTCTTTGGATATTGGGAAAGTGTTTGTATTTTTTTTTATGATTTAGTATGATTTTTCCCTCGTCTTGTTATTCATGTGTGTCTTCATTTATCTTGTGTTTTTCCAAGAAGACACACTCATAGTAGTTGCAGGAATGGCACACCCACTTCAACTATTCCACTGAGGCAGAGGATTAGCAGTAGGTGGGGTGTCGATAACTGAGTCCAATAAGGGAAATGTGGTGCCAAAATTTTTTCCCATGTCTCCGTTGCCTCCTTTTTCAATGTTGTAGCATTGGAAAATTGTAAGGAAATGAGTAAGATTGAGACATAAGTGGGGGTCGAAAGACAAACCCTCTCTAATTTAGAGATCATAGAGGATATGTCGGCTTGTGTTACTAACCGTGATCATACTAGGGGAAATTAGAAAAAATAATTGAACTCCATGTCTATTCATTAGAAAATGAATACCTTGTTACTCCTAGTCCCAAGGGAAAACCAAGTGGAGAAGTACAACGTTTTTTCATCCCTGGAGGATGTCAATGAAATGCTCAAAAACTAGTAGCTTAGTTTGGTCAAAATTGACTCTTGTTTGGCTCATGTAGAAAGCCATATTACATGTGAATCCAATGGGGGGGGACTTGATGAATCCTCATGGTTCTAGTGTGAGGGATCCAAGAAATATTTCATCTTCTGACAACGATTAGCGAGCTTATAGGGTGGAGGTGCAGTGTGTAAATCCCGGTTATATCTCACTTGTGAATGCAATGTAAACACTTCCATGTATTTCGATTTCTAAATTAAAAAGGCATAAGCAAGGGAAAAATATTCCAAGGATTGAGGGATGTTGCTTTTTCCTTAGGGAAGAAAACTCTAGATTGTTGGGAAAGCCATTGAATATTGGTTGGTGTGTGTTTAAATAGAATACTTCCTAAAATTAATAGATCTGCAGGGAAGGTATGCAAGCCATGTTTACTTGGAAAGAATGCGAAAAGAAACAAGGGCTGACAATTAATGGAGGATGGGGTTGTGCATGCAGTGGAAAGAACAAGGAAGTAAACCATGATAGTGGAATGTTGGAAAAATGGGAACCATTTTGGATGAGATAGGGGAGAGGAAAAAGATACACAGGGAGGCACATTGAAGGAGAGTAGTGAGGATCGGTAGTAGAGGGAGATCCTAAAGCTCAAGGAAAAGAAGAAGCATATGGATAACTCAGTCTGGTTGGAAATATTGAAATATGAAGATATCTCAAGTGAGGAAAATGGCCTCTAATTTCCTTGAAGGAAAGATGGCAGAGATGGTTTTCTCTAGAGTCCTTTGAAGGTTGGGGTATAGGGATTCTTCCTTAGATTCCTAGAGACAGGAATTATGGAGCGTTTCTAATTTTTTTGTGTACAATGAATTTTGGATTCCCCTCAGGGGTTGGAATCATTGTGCTACATTTTTAAGGATGGAAGTGGAGCCTCTGGATTCCCTAGAGCTTGTTTTATGTTGAATAGTTTAAGGGTGGAGGCAGGAAGCCTCTCGACTCACTGGGAAGTAAATGGTTGCTAGTTGATTGGTGGGTGGAGGTGGGAGAACCTCTAGATTCCATGTTTGAATAATCAAATATGATCAATCCCTAGATCAGAACATTTGAAGTCTTGGAATATAGATTTGGGGTGACAACTGCGATCAAGAATTGATTGTAATTTGTTTATATTTGGGTGGAGAGTTGTTGTCCTGAAGTCAGTTTCCCATTTCAATGGTAATTAAATATAAGTGATTATAAACACATTCCTTGTTATTTAATTGTCATTGAGTTGCGAAATTAGTGCTATATCATTGTGTGAATGGTTCATGGATTCATGTGATTATAATGGTAAGGTCTCACGACTATACTTTCTTGTTGTGGTATTCCATTGACTTTTTTTATGTAGGAACATATATGTGTGTATGTGCGTGTGTGTGTGTGTGTGTGTATGTGATTTTGTGTGTGTGTGTGTTTTTAAGTAACTATTACTATTGTATGTGTGAATGGCCATCTGATGTTTAAGTGTCACGTGTGTGCCTATACTTAAATTTGCAAGTGACATTCATGATGCTGGTGGAATGATCATATTTTTACAGTTTATTTGGGAGTTTTGTTCCCTCTATTCATCCTTATAGGTGTTTTAATGATTATTTTTTCCTTCGGGAGACTCATAGATCTCTAGGACGAGAGCGTTTGTTTTTTTGTTAACAATTAAAGATTAAGGGATTATAGGCCTTTGAGGGCCTAAATGGATAAGCCCCTGGTATAAATGGACAAGTACATATACATTATATTCCAATGGAGTTATCAGAACCCCATTAAGGATAGCACCAGAATGTGTTTCATAAAACTATAAGGGTCATGGAAGATTTTTATCATAATTCCTAGCAATTACAAAACCATTGTAGCTGAGACATGGGTGGGGCCCTTCAAAAATGGCCCACGATATATTTCCATTCAAAATATTATCTCATAGCCTTATCTCTTATTCTCAGTCCCTTAACCATATCCATGATTTTGGATGAATTTATTAGGTCCTTTGACTATCAACTTAAAAGCTAGGCTGCTAGCCATATGACCACAACACGATACCAAGATCAAAGGATAACATTATCAAAGACTAAGATTAAGAGAGAGGAATCAAATATTGAGATGAATGCGAAGGTGATGTGCCCTTGAGGATATGTTACTGGAAGCCCACAAGAGGTCGCGCAAGAGAAACATTAGGCTAATGAGGGTTGGGCTACCTTGGTAGGGTCACTTGTTTGGAGTAGGTCACGATGATTTGGAGGTTGTGCATTGGATGATGGGAGAGCCAATCCTCATGAAAAAACCTTATTGTGACAATATGAAGGTGAAGGCAAGACCCTGTAGACATGAAATTATTGCGACATTTGATGAGAATATATATGTCCCAGTGTTAGTATCCTAGACGTAGCAAGGGACAATTTTCACGATAGAGTTGGGATGACTCAGCACTGGGTTGTCGTGGGAGGAGCAAGGCCATCGGAGCTATCAAATGAGAGAAAGAGCATGTGGACCAAACAAGAGCATTGATAGTGTGAAGGTCTAGAATCACTAAGATGACCTAAGCCTAAGGTTGTCCCAAGTAGTTCAATGATGGAATTCAATGAAAAGATGTGGGGTGATGCAAGTTGGGACATGGTGGCATACATGTGAGCCCAAAAAATTAGTGATTGTTGTAAGGAAGGAACCACATATAGGTCAGCATATAAGCCCTTTTTCAGATCCACTTGTGACGGCACACGGTGAGAAGGGTTAGGCTAATAGACTTGAGTAATGGAAAATTTGCATACAATTAATGTTCTATCTATTAGCTATAAATATATTTTTATATTTATATAATAGTATGATGTTGGAATGCATAGGTAGGGTTTATTATATATATATATGCATTAATTTTAATGGACCGTTCCATGATTGAGTTGACAACTAACATGTCAATGCCAAGAGGCACCGCGAGGATGATGAGGATAACCGTGTCAATGCTACGACGACACCATGTGAGCATCACATGGTGAGGTTGATTATGTGGTTCCTTTTGATTTATCAGATATTCATGTGGTCACCTCTCTTGATCGAGAATTTAGGTCAAAGTAAATTTTTATATAGTCAAAATAGTCTGGATGAGATGAGCGTAATGATGTTTTCAACTTAAGGCTTTAAGCTAGTTTAAGAGATGAAACTTTTTAGACCCCATTTCCATAATGACACTTTAGATATTGAATCAATCTAGTAGCAAACATCCTCCCAACTTGTGTTGGAAGAGATTAAGATGGGGTGGAGTTACATGTAGTTTGAATTATTTTTTTTAAGAATTTTGTGTCACGAGCTCGATCATATTCCATTTGTGAAATGCACTACAAATATTATGTAAATAATTGACAAAATGGGTTCAGTAATGGGACATGGATTCTAGAGGTTGGGGAAGGTTGCATTCCTGTGATGGGCTTAGTTGCTTCTTGAAGGAAACCCATATTTCTTATTACAGCGATTGAAGATTTGCTGGTGCATTTTTAATTTCTTGGTATTTTTAGAAATTATGGAGTAGAAAGAGCAGTACATAGGCCCATGTTTTCTTTGGAAAATTTTTACAAGGAAAAATGATAAGAAATTAAAATAATAGTGGGAAGGATACCAGCTAGTTCAGTGTGTTTGTCACCCACTGCATTAATACAACCAACAAACAAATTGGGGGATAGATAGACAACTGATACCCTCCATATCAGTTGGAAATAGTATGGTGGGAAAGGTCCTTGTCTCGAAGGGATAATTCGAACAACTACGGAGTATCACAAGAGACAAAAAAAGAAATATTGTTTGAAATGCAAGGATGGAAAGGAAAAGGACAAGGCAAGAGAGACTAGAAGAAAATAAAAAGGGAGGATGGGAGGATTGGAAGTATGAGTAGCGTAGAAGAATAAATTTTACCTATTGGAATATCGGAATAGGGAAAAAAAACTACATAATAATGAGTGGAAGATGGAGAAGATAAATACATAGATCGGAAGGGACAAAAAGTTTGACTTGCTAGGAAAAAAAAAATAGGAGAAAGAAAATAAGTAGTCGAAATGTTGAGAAAGAGATAACATATTGTAGAAGAAGATCTAGAAAAGAAAATTTCAACACAGGGCAGCAGAATAATTTTTTTTGGAACATCGCAACATACAGAACTAGAGCTACCAGAAAATGAAACAAGAGGACTAAAACAAAGTTGAACAGCTAGGGAGAATGTTTGATGATAGAAGGTGGTGTTTTGGTTATCATGGGAGTAGGATGAAGTAAATTCCATGTGATGAATGAATTTTCGCTCCCGTATTTGTTGATGAAGAGGGTGGAGATGGTGTTTCTCAGAAAATTCCCTCAGGGTTGGGGCAAAGGATATACTCCTAGAAAATTCCTGGAATATTTCTAGATATTTCCTTTTTGTATTTTGGTTTTATTATGGGTTCTAGATTCCACAAGTTGGTGGAACCACAATCTTGAAATATGAAGGGATGGATGTAACAGGCCTTTCAATTCCCTACTTATCTGGTTATACTATTATAGGGTTGGTGGGTGGAGTCAGGGAATCTCTAGAATCCTTGCCACAACCAAGAGTTGGTGTTTTATCCCTTGAGAAAGCCACCTCATTAGTTGGAATATGGATCGAGGGTGACAAATGCAAGTGAGCTTGGCTGCAGTTTCTTTATGGTTGGGTGGATATTCATAGTCCCAGAATCTGTTGCTCAATAATATTCAAGATAAGTGTCTCTCATGCTTTTAATAATAATGAATATCTGTTGAAATTGTTTTTTAAACAATATTGACATTGTGTCAGGCATAAATTATTTTTATTACTTATAAAACATGATTGATACATTGGTTATATTGCTTTGAAGGTTCTAGAATTATGTGATAAATACCTTCTTGAATATTTGGTTACAACCATGGTGCTCAACTTAACATATATTCTAACAATGTCTGTATGATGGTTCTCTTCTGATAGTTACCTTCATGGAATTTCCTTCATAATTGTAATAATATGATCATGTTTTATTACAAGCTATCACATGCACTAATCATGTTACTGTGAAAAAATGTTAATGATTTCTTCCTCTCTAGTCCTTATTGACTTGTTTACTCCATATGGTTTCCTTATAAGTCCTTCAGTGAACTATGGTTAGGTCCTTGGGTTGGTATTTATAATTTACCAAAACTCGGGTTTAAATGAGTACTTCTTCTCTGAGTTGTGGATGAAATTATCTCATCTGCTATTTTGTGAATACTTTTATTATAATTTTCATTTAATTATCAATCTATGTATAATTATTAAATTATAAAGAGTATTCATATTATATAATATTGAATGAGAATTTTTTCGTTTTCAATAGTAATATACCGGAATATATCCATCCTAACCACGGATCTAGTAATATCAAAGAGGGATCAAAAATCTTGATGTGAAAACCATTTTTATAGTGGAATTTTTTTTAAAAAATGCACTTCCAAAGGTTCCATCCCTTTAGAGACTTGATAGATAATGGTTAATATGACTCTCTCTCTCTCTCTCTCTCTCTCTCTCTCTCTCTCTATATATATATATATATATATATATATATATATATATATATATATATATATATATATACTCATTTTTAAATTTGAATTTTTGAAAAATTAAAATAAAAAAATGCACTTCCAAAGGTTCCATCCCTTTAGGGGCTTGGATAGATAATGGTTAAGTGATGACTCTTTCTCTCTCTTCCTCTCTCTCTCTCTCTCTCTCTATATATATATATATATATATATATATATATATATATATATATATATATATATATATATATACTCATTTTTAAATTTGAATTTGAAAATTAAAATAAAAATGCACTTCCAAAGGTTCCATCCCTTTAGAGACTTGATAATAATGGTTAAGATGACTCTCTCTCTCTCTCTCTCTCTCTCTCTCTCTCTCTCTATATATATATATATATATATATATATATACTCATTTTTTAAATTGAATTTTTGAAAGCATAAATGGATTAAATCCCTTGAAAATCCCTTCAATACATGGAATCAAATATCTTAACCATGCAACTACGACAAATATTTTCTCCATTCCAAATTAACCCCTAATAAAAGGGTCAAAATGTAAAATAACCATACTTTAAATGCTATAATAATAAGATTTTATTTTCTCAATTATAAATTTATTATTATTAATATCATTTTGATTTTAAACCATATATAATATGTAAATTGTTTGCATTGAAATATTTCAGTTAAGGTGAGCATTGAGATATTTTATTTATGGATTACATCATCCACACTAAAGTTTTCTTTTTATTTTCTCCTTCAATTCTCCTCTCTTTGCATATTTAAATATTTTATTCATGTTCAAAGATATATATATATATATATATATATATATATATATATTTGTGTGTGTGTGTGTGTGTGTGTGTGTGTGAGAGAGAGAGAGAGAGAGAGAGAGAGAGAGAGAGAGAGAGAGAGAGAGAGTGTGTTTCTTCAAAAGTTGATATTAAAACAATTTTTCTAACATGTATATTAAAATGGTTTATTTAATTATTCAATTGAAATATGAAAATATAAAGAAAAGTAGATAAAAGTATCTTATTTCATATGGAAAATGGGAGTAAAATATTTTCTCCATATGTCTTTTGAATTGTGTTTATTATTAAGAACCAATAAAGCGAACAAAATTATAGTGGGACTAAGTTTAACAATTCTTTTAAGTAAAGATAACCAAATCCATATATTTGTTATTTACTTTGATTATATTTTTAAATTTAATCTTTTTTTTTTTTTTGAAAAAGCGACTCGTGTCAACTCCATGTTGAGCACCAATGAAAATTTACAACCCAAAACTACTAATTTATTTTTTTCTAATAGAAATCATCTCTCATTAAGTAATTATAGTAGGCTTGAGTTGGCAATGAATATTTATTTCACGTAATTCAATTTACAACCCTCATTAACATACTTGTATTTATCTCTGTCGAAGTCTCTTAGGATATGAAAATATGCTTCCGATTGTATATCTTCCACAATTTTCCTAATTCTCTTCATCATATTCTTCATATATTTCTCGTTTGAGAGGGATCCTTTCACCAAATGATGCAAGATTAGGAGAGAATATCCCATAACCCTAAGAATCTCCACCACATGTATCTACTTTATTATATATGATATGGCCAAGACACCATGATTACCTAAAAAATTTATCCTCATTGGATCCATAGATCACCCCATATGTCTTTGCTTGATTATTTTCCATATTGCCAAGACATTTTGATTACCTAAACACATTGCATTTGTCATAGCCATAAAGTACCCCATATTTATTTTCTTGATTATTTTTCATATGGAAAAAATACCATGATTACCTAAACACGTTGTTCTTCTCAAACCCATAGAGTACCCCTTTCCCCTGTCCCACCCCTTTCATTGTAGATATGACATTATCAGATATCATTAAGTGGTTGGTAGGGTAGAATATTTCCTAATATTAAGTGGATGATAGGGCCTAATACTCTATAATATTCATAGTAATACATACAAATCAGAGGTTGAAATTTATCTCCAAAGTAATTATGGAATTTCATCATTTTTTAATTAAATTGATTAATTAAAAAAAAATCATATGAACTAGTGTCACATGAAGTAAGTTATAGATTTCTCGACATGTGTTATTGATAAATCTGGTATGATATTAAACCATATTTAGATTAAAAATCTATCCATGGTTAAGAATCTTATTCCATGTTTTTTTTTAAATGTGTATATGTTTAAATTATCTATTAATGTTTTTATAATTAATAATAATAATAATAATATAATTTAAAATAATTTTATAGATTAGTTAGTTTGATTTTTTTTTTTTTAAATTGTAGTATTGTGAGATGTATTAAAATAAATATTTTGATACTTATTATGGATTGATGCGTATTGGCATTTAACAAATATTTAATTTATATAGTTATGCTAGTTCTATTTAAACAGAATAAATATAACAATAATTGGAAAAAAAAAAAAAAAAAAACTTTGTAAAGTGTAATTTTCACTAAACTTAATATTTCAAACCTAATTTTTTTAAGTATAATTTTCTGCAATGCCATCTAATAAATTTATTTTTTAATTTAAAGGTAGTTAGATAAATATCATATAATAAATTAAATTTTTAGGTTAAAAGTATATAGATAAAAATGTTATAGGAAAATAATATATTGCAAATAAAAATATCTATAGTTAATTAAAATTAATTTAAATTTTAATTTATCAATTATTTAAAAAAAATTACATGTGAAAAATTCTTCAAGGACAGTAAAATTAATAAATTTATAACTGTTTTATTAATTATAATATTAAATTTATTGTGCCTCATTCTAGAGCCGACTATGAGGGATATGTGTAATTTTATTCTAGAGAGTATGAGAGGTGTAATTTCAGGCCAGTATGAGGGAGATGTGTAATTTTGTGTGTCCGATGAAATTTCACTAATGTTGGTAAAAAATAATAACATTAAACAGTAAAAAAATATCTAAATAATGTTCGTTTAAACAATAAATTACATGACCATAGAAATAAACAATTAAAATTTCATTAAAAATAAATTTAAGCAATATAGATTTAAATAATGAAGAGGTTTAGGAAAACTCGAAAAAGAGGTTTTATTTAGGTGAAGCCTATGTGTCCAAGGCCATGGGACATATACCATTGGCTAAATGCCATATTTGTAAAAGAGGTACAGTAAATAAATATAAAAGAGGTATAAAGAGGTAAGGTAAATAAATAAAAATATATCTAATAGGATTAGAAATCAACATATAATTATATAGAAGGCATATGAACCAAATATCATGGACCAAATTATTATTAATATCATACAAAAAAAACATTACTAACCATAATATTAATATTAAAATATTGTTATTATTATTATTAAATATAGCTTGAGTGGGCCTAATGGTAAGATCATGTGTTTCCTCCTAAGATATCGTAGGTTCAAAACCTGAGGGTGGGTGGAATATGTATGCCTTCGTAGACTTAGCAGTAAAAATCGATGGTCCATTCTCCCAAAAACATGGTGGTCTCATACACCAATTTGGTCTGACTAATTTTATATTTAAATTTGTATTATATGTGTGTGTGTGTGTGTGTGTGTGTGTGTGTGTGTGCGTGTGTGTGTGTGAGGGAAGAACAAAAGACATATGATAGAGGTGGAGAGATAAGGTGAGTGAGAAGGGATATATATATATATATATATATATATATATATGTGGGAGGGAAGAACAAATACATATGATAGAGGTGGAGAAATAGGGTGGGTGAGAAGGGAGAGATGAATATAAATTGAATGAGAGGGGAGAGGAGGAATAAGAGAGAGAGAGGGAGAGGAGTGAGAGAGGTATATAAGGTTAAGAGATGGAGGGGGAGAGATGGAGGTAGAAGTGAGATGAAGGATGAGAGGAGGAGGAAAGAGGGATGGATAGAGAGATAGAGTTGGAGGGGGGAGAGAGGGAGGGAGGAAGAAAGACATAGAGAGTGAGAACTAGAGAGAAAGGGAGTCAGTGAGAGAGAGAGAGAGAGAGGAGGTGGAAAAATAGGGTGAGTGAGAAGGGAGAGATGAAGATAAACTGAATGAGAGGGGAGAGGAGGAATGAAGAGAGAGAGAGGTACATAGGTAAGAGATGGAGAGGGAGGCATAAAGATGGAGGTGGGAGAAAAAAAAAAGAGAGAGGGAGGGATAATGTGATAGGATTGGAGGGTAGAGAGAGGGATAGAAAGAGAAGGGGGAAGAGAGAGGGAGGTAGAAGAGAAATCGGGACATATGAAGGATGAGAGGAGGAGGAAAGAGGTATGGATAGAGAGATGGAGTTGGAAGGAGAGAGAGGGAGGTAGAAGAGAAAGGTGGAGATATGAAGGATGAGAGGAGGAGGAAAGAGGGATGGATAGAGAGATGGAGTTGAAGGCAGGAGAGAGGGAGGGAGGAGGAAAGACATATAGAGTGAGAACTGGAGAGAAAGGGAGTGACAAGGGAGAGATGAAGAGAGAGTGTGTATGTTTAGGGGTGAGATAAAGAGGCATAGAAGGACAGATGGAGAAAATTAGGGAGAAGAAGGAGAAAGGGATGGATATAGTAAAATAGTTGGAGAGAGAGATAGAGTGATGGGGGAAGAGAGAGGATTAGAGGAAAGAGAGAGAGAGAGAGAGAGAGAGAGAGAGAGAGAGAGATAATGGGATAGATAGAGGGAGGAAAGTGAGAAAGGGAGAGAGAGATGAACTGAGAGAGAGGAAGAGAGTTTTGGGGGAAGAGAGAGGATTGTAGGGGAGAGAGAGAGAGAGAGAGAGAGAGAGAGAGAGAGAGTGACTGATGGGGGAAGAGAGAGGGAGGTAGAGAGAAGGGGGGAGAGAAGGAGAGATAGAGAGAAGGGGGGGAGAAGGAGAGATAGAGAAGGGGGAGAGAAGGAGAGAGAGGCACATAGTAACAATGTTGGAAGGTGAAGAGAGATATATAGGTGGGAGAGAAAGGAAGAGAGATAGGTTGGGACAAAAAGGAAGAGATATATGATGTGAGAGAGTGGAGAGAGGTAGGGAAATATAGATGGATATGGATGGGGAGAGAGAGCGAGGTAATAAGAAATAAATAGAGAGAGAAAGGTGTAGATAGAGAGAGGGAGTGATAAGGAAGATGGAGAGAGTGGGAAAGAGGACAACACGAGGGAAGAGATATAGAGAGGGAGGGAAGGGGAAGGGAGAGAGAGAGATAGAGAGATAAAGAGAGAGGGAGAGGAGGAGGTAGCGATACATAGATACAGTGGAGAAAGAGAGTCTATGATTTTGGGTTGATATGGAGAGATAGAAGGAGATAGAGATATAGATGCAAGGTAAAATGAAATAAGAGAGATATGGAGAAAGGGAGGGAGGGACAAAAATATCGATAGATATGGAGTTAGAGAGTGTGTGTGTTTGCATGAGGGATATAAAGAGAAAAAAAAGGAGAGATGGAGGGAGATATAGATATAGATGAAGGGGGGGGGGAGGGAAGAATATTTCTTGCACTAGATCCATTGATCTCAATGTAGATGGTGATTTCTAATCCTATTTGATTGCTTTCACTAGATGCATTGATTTTAGTGTATATGCTGATTTCTAATGATATTTGATTACTTGCACTAAATGCATTTATTTCAATGTAGATGCTTTCTAGTCCTATTTTATTGTTTGCACTAAATTCATTGATTAAAGTGTGGATGGAGATTTGAAATCCTATTTTATTGCTTGCACTAAATGTATTAATTTCAATGTAGATGGTGATTTCTAATACTATTTGATTTCTTGCACTATATTCATTAATTTCAATGTAGATATTGATTTCTAATTAAATTTTATTACTTGCACTAGATTCATTGATTTCAATGTAGATGATTTATAATCCTATTCGATTGTTTGCACTAAATTCATTTATTTCAGTGTAGATAGTTATTTCTAATCCTATTTGATTTCTTGCACTAGATGCATGGATTTCAGTGTCGATGTTGGTTTCTAATCCTATTTGTTACTTGCACTAGATGCATTGATTTAGTGTAGATTTTGATTTGTAATCTTATTTGATTGCTTACATTAGATGCATTGATTTGAGTGTGGCTGTTGTTCTCTAATCTTATTTGATTTCTTACATTAGATGCATTGATTTCAGTGTATATGTTAATTTCAAATTTGATGTAATTGGATATATGATGATACATTAATTTTAAATTCAATGTATTAATAGTGTGCATTGATTTCAGTGTAAACACAAAAAAATATTGACAATGTACATTGATTTTTGTGTTATAGTAATTAAACTTATTAAAATCGGAGAGAAAGAGAGAGAGAAATTTGCTTAACATCATGAATCCATCTAATAACCAATTTAATAAAAATAACCCCTTTAATGATAGTAATTGTATTGTAAATCTTTTTGATAACCTTAATATATTTTTTAAATAAAAACAACAATATTAGTATTAACAGTGATAACATGGCTAACAACAATTTAAACTCTAACTCTAACATTAACGTAAATATTATTAAAAAAAAATTAAGGATTATGATATTAACAATAATAACATTACTTATAATAAGGGTTATAATAATGTTAGTAAGATTTTTATTAACCAAGAAAATTCTATTAATATTAATAATGATAATATTAAGAATGATGTCTTTATTAGTCATTCTAATATTAATGGCTATAAAAATGTGATTAACCTTTCTAGTTTATCCTTTTATTCTTCTATATTCAATCTCCTTAATATAGGGCTTAATTTTTCACTTGCCCCAAAGAAGATCCCTGTTGATGAGATTATTCGTAACATTGAATATGGCATCAGGGATCTTCATGATAATGTTAAGGAGACCATTAAGTAGGATTTCTCCATTATTCTTAGGAAGGCTAAGCCTCTGAAAAGAAACTTGCGTAAGCCTAAGTTTCTTGCCAACAAAACCCTAAGGGACAACCCTGACATTGTCATCCTTAAGGCGGACAAGGGTGGGGCCATAGTTATTATGGATAAATATGACTATGTCAGCAAGATGTTTGACCATATGTCCAATAGTGGTAGTAACTTATGTTAAGCTTAAAAAGAATCCCCTTAAATTAGTTTGTAAGGATGTTTGCCATGCCATTAAATGGGATTCTTCTCTTAATATTCTCTCTAGGAAGCTTATCAAGAGAAATCCCCTTACCCCCAAGATCAATGATCTCCAAAATATTCATAAGTGGGTGGTCCCTTTAAGACCTATTTTTAACACAATAGGTGGTCCCTCTTATCTCTGGCTAAATTCTTAGCCAAAAAGCTTCAACCCGTTGTAGGTTAGATGTTAGGAATTTACGGCAGAAATAATAAACATTTCACTAAGATAAACAAATATAAAGAACCCAACAACAAATCATAAACATAAACACAATTATTTATCCAGGAAAAACCCAACCAATGAAATTTCATTAAACATTGGCCACAACCCTGGCCAATCTGGCCAAGTGAGCCTTCACCACTCACCTCCAGGCCTACATTACAATGAAGTATTCCCAACCTCTTATAGGCCCCATTACATGCAATACCATGGGTCAAAACCATGGGTGCAAAAAACCATGTGCCCCAAAACCACTACTATTTACCCTAGTCAACTTTGACTCTATCCCAAGTCAATTTTACCTAACAATTCCCCCCCTTAAACTTGACTTGGGGATTATTGACTAAATCCAGCAAAACCTGCTAAGTGAGACAACCCCGCTCACTCTAGCTCTTCCCCCCTCAAATTTTACCCAGGGTAATTGTAAAATTGACATCCCCCCTATCACCTAAGTCTAACCCAGACTTTACCAATGATTACCCAGGGGTACGCATGCCATACCAGGTCTTACAATAGTATGCCCATTTACATGTAATAAAATTAACTCCATTATAATAATAATTTTTGTTTCATTGTTGCTGTCTTTGTACATATGAAATCAATGTCCATATAAAAAGAATCCATCTACTGGATTACATGGGTTACCAGCCTCTGTAACTGCCAGTCCTCTAGGAATTCTCTTCAGATACATGGTTCATCAATTTAATTAATTTACCTGCAAATATCCTCTCTCATTTGACGTTATTCAAACCATTTTATTGACACATTTTGTCAAACACTTTCCTAGCACAATGGATTTCCATGATTGCATCTCACCAATGAAACCATTATTTCATCGAATCATTCATTAAAAAAATTTCCAACCAATGCCCATAGTTGGCTTGCTATATCTTTCCACTCTTGAAACTATTTCACACTATGCTCATCCTCTCATTTCTCATGGATATCATGACCCATTTTCCATGCATCTATTTTCTTACATTGAACCTTCCCATGAGCCATTCTTAGTATGATCCACCATCATATCCCATGTCACGAGTCCAATCTATTCAACGTCCATGCATGTTTCAGCTAAGAGAATGTTGAACCCGCAATCCTCGCTAACTCTACTACAACAAATAGTTTCTTATTATTATTTATTTATTTCATGGTAGCTTCATATGGAAATTTTTGTTACATTATCGTTAATATCATAAGCATATGAATCATGCCTAATAAAGTTTTGTTCTTATCCCAACACCTAAGTACACCTTGGCTTTAGCACCAAACGTTTTCACTACTTTGGATATCACGAAGCCCATCTTCATTTTGTTTCCATAGAACATTATGCACCATATCCCATTCACATAACTATTTTCTCCCTCAAGAAATATTAGCTAGACACAGGCATTAAGATGGATTCGGCTTTGGCTCTGCGCATGGCATTCCCAAGCGTTAACTCTAAATCATCAGATGCGATATCCATATCTTTGCCGAATTCTTTGTGTATCCACCCGCCTTGCCATGGCTTCACCATGCCGCACTCAAAATCGCCTACCTGTATTAGAATGCCATTCCTCAGGACATCTACAACTATGACAATCTCCATCTCATCTGATCCATTTGCAATAGGGACAAGCACTTGAGGATTATTTTGGAGCGACCAACCATCAACATTGTATTCCTTTTTTTCCAGTTCACATTTATTCCGACCACGTGGCACCTGGCATCCTTTCAGAAGACCCCATGTCTCCAGAACCACAGAAGGTGCTTCACCTACAGCACCACAAAGCCGCCCCTCCTTTGCATGAGCTTCGGTAATCTTTCGCAAAACCTTACAGTCTCGTAATCTTTCTGAGCCAGGCATGCCCCCCGGTAGAAAAACGAGGTAAAATATATGGGATTTACATTCTGAAATGAAGGTGTGTGCTACGAGATTTATGAAACTTGAACACTCGATCTACAAATCATGTTCGACCGATGCCACTGTGACAAGTGCGCCACCTTTACTAAAAATTTTGACTAGAGTCACAACCTCAATTTCATCGCTGCCAAATGCGATCGGAACAAGGACCTCTTTCTGAGGTGTCTCCACTACAGTGGACATAATTGAATGCAGAACACTGGAAAAACTTGATGGTCTCTTCAATGGAGAATGTATGAATGAAAATGGTGCATTCTGACTGTGTCATGCTGGAGTAGTCAGCATATTTGCAACCACAACTTTTAATGAATTGTCATTGACTTATCTGAAGCCAAAGCCGGCTCCAAAATACTTCATCAATTTCATATTGCCATGACCCAGATCTCATATCGGTCTCCAAGCTCCAAGCTCTATGCTTTGCGCCATTCTCTTTCCATCATGCCAATACAAACCATTGGCAAAAAAAAAAAAAAACGTCCATCTGAAGCCAAAACCTGAACCATGGCTCTGATACCATTTGTTAGGAATTTACGGCAAAAATAATAAAAAATTTACTAAGAGAAATAAATATAAAGAACCCTGCCAACAAATCATAAACATAAACACAATGTTTAACCAAGAAAACCCCAAATCCGGGGAAAAACCCAACCAATGAAATTTCATTAAACATTGGCCAAAACCCTGGCCAATCTGGCCAAGTGAGCCTTCACCACTCACCTCCAAGCCTACATTACAATGAAGTATTCCTAGCCCCTTATAGGCTCCATTACATGCAAAACCATGTGCCCCAAAACCACTACTATTTACCCTGTCAACTTTGACTCTATCCTGAGTCAAGTTTACCTAACATCATATTGATTACTTTGTTAAGGACTTGCCTTTTTTTATCAAGGAGTGGAAGAACATCAAGTTGCAGCCTGGTGAGCTACTAGTTAGCTTCGATGTTGTGTCCTTATTCACCAAAATCTCCATCCAGGAAGCTGTTGATGTCATTAAATGGATATCTGATGAGGAAACCTCTAAATTGGTTAGCCTCTACCTCACCTCGACTTTATTCAGTTTTGAAGGTGAGTTTTATGAGTAAACCTATGGTGTTATGATGGGCTCCCCTCTTTCCCCCATAGTTGCTAACTTATTTATGGAGGATTTTGAATCGAAGGCCTTGGCCTCTGCTAAATTCCACCCGAAGGAAGTGGAATAGGTTCATCTATGATACTTGTGTCATCTGGCCCCATGGTCAAGAGAAATTGGATCTATTCCTTGGGCACCTGAACTCGCTTTTTGATTCCATAAAATTCATTATGGAAGTGGAGGTTGATGGCTTCCTCCATTTCCCGGATATCCTTCTCTTAAGGAATGAGGATGGTTCCATTTCTCACCGGGTTTTTTGCAAGAAGACTCCCACGGAACAGTACCTCCATGTTGATTCCCATCATTTTCCTGCTCAGAAATTTGGTGTCCTATGTACTCTGGCGACTCATGCTCTTAGAATCCTTGATGACAACTCCTTGGAATCAGAGAAGGCCCATCTTATTTATGTTTTTGAAAACAATGGTTACAGTATATCTCATGGTATTAAAGCCTTTCGAAAGGAATATAAAGGGTTTAGTGGAAAATCTACTCAGGTGCATCATATTTCGAAGGTCCATCTTCCATTTATCCAGGGGACAGCAGAAAAAATTACCCATGTCCTTAGAAGAAATAATGTCACTGCTTTTTGAAACCTGTCTTCCCTATTATAAATTCTAGTTGTTCTGTTAAGGACCCTATCAACCCTAGGGACATGAAAGGGATTCACATGATTTCTTGTTCATGTGGAACTCCCTATATTGGAGAAACAGGTCGATCAATGAGGCAGAGAATCTGGGAGCACGCTACAGATATTAGACACAATCGATCCTGTATCTCAGCTCTTGTTGAGCATGTGTAGAGATCCTATCACCATGTTTTTATTTAAGACTCCAAAGTCGTTTCCAAAGCAGATCACTTCCACAAGGCGATCAAAATCGGATGACATGCTAAGAATCTCAACTAGGATGATGGTTGGAAATTACGTAAGAGTTGGACCCCGACTCTTGCTAGGTAATTTTGTTTTTATATATATATATATATAATTTAATTTATTTATTTAATTTATTTATATTTATTTAATGGATTAATTTATTTTATTTCTTTAGTTATATTTTTTTGTTTGATTTATTTATTTATTTTCATTTTATTGTTATTTATTAAATTAAAAACTTTAACCCTTCCTATTAATATTTTATTTAATTTAATAATAATTTATATAAAAATTTGTTAACCTTTTTAATAAAAATGTCTTAACCCATTTTTAATGAAAATTTATAAACCCTTTTTTTAAAATTTAAATTTAAAAATATATTATTTAATTTATTCATTCATTTTATTTTTACTAATTGATTATTTTATTATTTTATTTATTTATTTACTTTTTTTTTTCTCAGTAAAACTAATTCTATTTATAAAACATAATAGTACAAAATTGCGCCAGTTTCAGCTGTATGAGCCTGAGAACTGGGCTTGATGTTCAAGCTTAACATAAACAACTGAACTGCCAAGAGTGGGAAACCAGTTCTTTTGAGAGAAAGTCCACCGCCCTTAGAAGGGAAACCGATAAAAAGTGCATGCATTATAATTTAACAAGAGACAGTAAACTAATATAGCCTTCAGCTTTTACAGCTGAAGATAGATTCAAGAAACAAAAAATTCTTCCAATGAGGTCGAATATCTGTACCATAGCAGGCTGAGGGAAGTCGAAATCAGTGTTCAGGAGCTGGGGAGTCTCGTTCTTCCATGATCCTACAACCAAACTCATCTTCTCCATCTTCATTTTCCTTCTCTGGCATGCCATCCTTACTGAAGAATTCCACCTGCAATTTTTCCTTTCCAAGGATGGATTTCCCAATGCTAGTGGGTGCAGCAGGAGCCGGAACATCATTTTTTTCCTAAGAGGGCTGAGGGCCAGGTGGAGTAGGGGCAGGGCGGGGGAAAGAAGCAGGATCAAAGCTATCAGATTCTTCGCTAACAGTAATAGTAACAAAAACAGTGAGAACAGGCTTATCCAGGGAACAGTTGAAGCGGAATTCCGCCCTCTGAGAGGACTGGTGGAGGGTTGGGCTAGCAGGCACATTAAAAGTAGGGGAGGCTGGTTCAGCGACTTTAGGAGGATGTCGTGAAGGTAGAGTAGAGTGGGTGCCACCAAGATGGTAGGAGCGGCCCCTCTAACGCCTAGATTCTGAATTAAGGCTCCAAACGATGTCATCCATAGAAGAGTCAGAGGTCGAGCTGGTGGAAGGGCGTGGGTGGGAAGAGCGACCTCTGCTCATCCCTCACCTACATCACATTCGATGCCGAAGCTGAGGCATCGTTGCCAAGCTTTGCTAGGAGTGCTTGGGGCAAAAGGAGCAGGCGGAGTTCAACGAAGACCTCTGAAAATAGACCAACTAAGAATGCAAACAAGAAGTTAAATGATAGAAGTTACTCTGGGTGAAATGGTAACCTGGAAGCATTTCCAAACAACCGAGGATGGTGCAACGTCGCCTAGTCTGAGTGCGTGCACTGGGTTCTACACAAGCTGGTGGGAAAGCTCCACAGACAGGAGACAGAGGGCCGCATAAAACACAAGAACCAGACGAATTCTCCAGAATGAAAGCGATAACAAGCTGAACCGACGAGGCGAGGTGGTAGAGTGGCACGGCGAGTGGAATGAATGTAGTGCAGGTAGGCATAGTTATTACATGATTAATGACGTCGTAGGGGGCCATATGGCCATAGCATGTGAGCGCCCTTGGGATCTGCCAGGGGAATAAAGTCCCATCACGCCGAAGCAATATCCACATCCAGAGTTGTTTATTTATTTACTTATTTTTACATTTTTTTTTTCATTTTATTGTTATTTATTTATTTATTAAGTTAAAATTTTTAACCCTTCCTATTATATTTAATTTAATTAAATAATAATTTACTAAGCCATTTTTAATAACAAAAAAAAATAAATTTAATTAATTTTAATTTAATTTATTTATTAATTAATTTGAATTCTTAACTCACCCATTTTTAATAAAAAATTATTATCATTTTTTAATAAAAAATATAAATTTTAATTCTTAACTAACTTTCTAACGGCTAATTTTTAACAACTAGTTTTTAGCAACTATTTATGGGCAATGACGCATCTCCTCTATTTATTCATCAAGATCAATTAGTTTCTCCACCTTGTCCTTAGGATGAACCATATTAGTTGGTTTAAAACTTCAACCAAATCCTAATGATGTGATTAATCCGAAAGACATTTCATCTATATTATGGATCACAAAAGTCTTAGATCCAACACAAGTTATGATGTTTACTACAAAAACTCAAGCTAAATATTTAAATGGTTTACTATTTTAACTCTCATTTTCATATAATCGATATGAAAAGATGAGAAAACTACCAAGGGTGACCATAAGAATAATAGAAGAAAATAATTTGAGATTAATCACAATGAGGACTATTTTTAATGGACTACATTCTTATTATTCACATTTTATATCATTCAACACTATTACATTGTCACTTTGCATTCAAAACTTTTATTTCATCATTTTTCATCATTAAGGTTATTTTACAATATTTATCATCTCAATAAGAGGTAACTAAAGAAATTTAAAAGTAAAATTACAAGATAAATCTAAGACATGTTTAGGATATTTAAAATGGTTATATTAATATTAGATGTATTTACATATTATTGATAAAATTATTCATATACTCTATAGATTTTTCCTTTTCTGTACATGACTCAAAACAGCTTAAATCTATCATAACTCTCTATCAATCAAGAGCTGAGAGAGATCAGATTTTGCACTCAAAAAAGAGGTTTACACTTTGAGATATTTGATCCCCTATGTGCTTGATAGATCCGAAGTGATAACAGATCTAACGTCATAAAGGTAAAGAAAAACTTTATAGCAAAGATGAACATTTTGCTCGATGTGAAAGTCTTGCCATTAAACCCCAAGGTCCCACAAGACATGCCACAACCAGAAATTTTTGACCCTGCACCAAAAAGCCAAACTTGTTGCTGGTGACCCCAAAAATAATTCAAAATCGTCTAATTGTTAGAATGTGACATTTTCTTCTCTAAAAATGATGTTATTTTTGCTACTCTCGAAACATTATATCACAAGAAGGCTCGCCATGAATCTATCCTACACCGAGCAGACATATGGCCATCATTTTCTGGGAACATGAGCCTCTAAGTTATAGATCTACACTTAACGTTTGAAATCTAAAAATATGATCTCACATGCCCTGTTGAAGAATCTAATTCCAACAACTTGCTATGTGTCAAAACCATTAATCCAAGTGTCCTAGTTCAATTTGAGTTAGTCCAGTTTATTCGAGTTACACTCTAGTCATTTATTGCTGATGTTTCCGATGTAATATATTTAGGTAATTCGTAATAGTGAGAAGAGCGATCCTCTGCTCCAATTCTTTTTAGTTTTGAATTCTTGTCATGGTATCAGAGTTGTGTTTGCATAATACTCTGGAGAAAGTAGCAATGAGAGAAAAGTTTGAGCAGCAGAGAGGAGAGGCGAGCCTGCATAATACTATTTGAGAGAATAGTAGAAGTTTGAGGAAAGTTGAAGACGCCTCCTGCGAAGAACCAAAAGAAGAACGAAAAAGCGAGGAAAATTCAGTGAAGGTGTTGACGAAATGAATTGTAGAGAGACAATTCGAGAAGTATAAAGGTTGTTCTAGAAGAAAGCTAAAATTAAAACAAAATTTGTTACAATAACACATTGTCTTATAGAGATACTCTACATTAATAACGCACTGTTTTAAAGAAGTCTCCACATTAGTTCGGTTTCCTTACAGCAATCTCAAACTCACGTGGGCCCAAAGCTCAAGCACCCGCGTTAGTGTGATTTACCAAAGAAAAATATTATGAAGGTGGTACCAAGTATTCATAAAGGTATCACCTCATACCCATCTTAAAAAAAAATCATTCATATTCTACAAAGGATATTTTTTAAAAGCTTTATATTAAGGAATTTAAAAGGTGAGGAAGGTCATAAAAAAGGCCTTTTTTAATTGTTAAAGGTTTTTTTTTTAACTTTAAACTCGTAAAGGGTAAGGAAAAGAAAAGGGTTGTAATTTTAAGAGATTCTTTATAAGCTTTTAAAGGAGATTTAAAAAAAAAGGCTCACATTAGTATTTGAAGTTTTCTTTTTTTTAAAAGGAATTTTTTTTTAGAAAAGGAAATTTAAAAAGGGGCATTGTTCAAATTGTGAAAGCCTTGTGAAAGTATTGACTTTGTACAAAATTTTTGAAATTTTTTGGAGGCAAGGTATTTGATCAGCATATGTAGACTCGTCTGTTTGTGGAATCCAAGAATTGATTTCATGGGAAAAGCAAAGAGGTTAAAGAAAAAACAAAATAAGTTTGAGATATTTTTAGATCTCGAAATAAAGAGGAAAAAATATGCGTATGCATTAAAATGCATAAAAAAATTAGTGGATGTCAACATTCTCCCTCTGATTTTATATGCCAAGACAGCCAAGGAGGCTTGGGATACCCTTGAGAGGTGTTTTGGTGCAAGGGGGAGAATTGAAGTTGAAGATAAAGGTGGATCTAAAGCAACATATCTACATCGAGATGAAAACTTTATTGAATCCCACTGTACTTAGCCACAAGTGGATGATGATTGTGAAGAAAGTGTAGAAGCAACAGAGAAGGAGCACGAAGATGCTCATGAACCCCATTGTACACAATTACAAGCGGATGAAGATTTGATGATACCAGAAACATGGATTGCTGACTAAGATTTGGTGTTTCCAGCAACAAAGATTGCTGGTGGGGATATGATGAATCCAGGAACAAAGCTTGCTGATGAAGTCTTGGTGATTCCAGCAACAGAGCTTGCTCACAAAAATTTGTTGATTACAAAAACATATCTTGTTGATGATGATTTGGTAATTCCAGCAACACATCTTGCTGATGAAGACTTTGTGATTCCAGCAATTGAGCTTCCTGATGAGAGTAAACCTACTATGGTAATTTCAACGATTAATATTGTTGATGCAAAATTTGATCGAGATTTGTTAGATAATGATGACTGGTTGTAGATGATGCACCAAAAAAATGATATCGACGTGATGTTATTTGGTGAGATAATCCCAATTCAAATAGTGGAAGACAACCTGTCTGCAGCAACATGGGTTAGTGATGAAAAAACAGAGACAGAGACAAAGACAGAGACAAAAACAAAGATAAAGACAGAAACAGAGAAAGTGGTAGACGCAGAGAAGGAAGCCCACAAAGAAGAAATAGAAACAGAGATAGAGGTAGCAAAGGAAGCTTAAAAAGAAAGACCTCTCAGTGCAGAGAAGAACCAAACAGAGATAAAAACATATGCAAAGAAAGAAGTCTACGAAAAATAAGAGAAGGAAGTGCAATGGGAGAAAGCACTCTCTGCACATATTTTTAATTCTAACATTGATTTCCACTATGCAAGTACACATACTGATTATGAAGAGGAGTTAAAGTTCCTTGAAACATGGCTTGCAACACCATGTCTTGATGAGGTATACACAAAAGTTGTAGATATGAATGTTGATGACATCATGCATGATGAAAATGTCAATAAAATTTTAAGTTATCGGAGTTTTGAAGAGATAGAATATTATTCTCATCTTATGCTTCAACAAGATTGATGATGAAAATGAAGAAATTAAAGACCATATGTGGCGGTGGTCACATACAAGTCATTTGTTGAATAATTCCAGGACATGCTTCGATAGTCTAGAACAATAGAAGACCTGCACCAACAAATGAAGAAATAGAGGTTTGAAGGAAACAACAAAGAAAAAAATCTAAAACAATTTAGAGGCTATAGGATTTGGAAGAAGAGAAGAAGAAAACTAAATCTAGTTGAAATCAATTTTTTAAATTGTAAGCCTTGTTGAGAAATAGACCAGCAGGTACTTTAATTAAATTTTTATGTGGTTGTAATTAAGGGGGAGTGTTGGAAAATCTAATTCCAACCACGAACTAGTTCAGTTTAGTCGAGTTATGCTACAGTGATTTACTGTTGATTTTTCCAATGTAATCTTATTTAAGTAATTCGTAATAGTGAGAAGAACAATCCTATGCTCCACTTTTTTTGAGTTTTCAATTCTTGTCATGCCCTTCACCATATGAATATGGTGAGGTTTGTTAGAATCCAAAGTCTTTCTAACTATATGGTCCAGGATCATCCATGTGCTTGAAATTAAGGAAACTAACCCTATGAAAAAAATTTGGTTCGTATAAATTATCTATGGGACAATGAAAGTACTAAATAGGAGAAGCTACATTCATCCATCGTAATCAACCACTGGAGCTCATCCCTAAATCACAAAGTAAATAAAATCCGATATGGCCTCCGTAACACTAAGAAACACATGGAAACAATATTTTGCATGTGTGGCGATATTCGATTTCCGGAACTCTTGTTCAAATGCCACAAATGCTACCACCGATTGCTTCAAATACATTCAGTCCTTGACATATTCTATAAAATAGTTATTTTTATTCTGATATGTGCACTATTAAGGCACAGGATATTATCAAGGGAATGGGTTTTTGTTGGAAAGATTACACTAATTATAATGATGCAACGCCAAAAAAATAATCCATTCGCTAAAATGAAGAACCCATGGTATGAGAAGATTTTACCTGATGGACCGGAAGGCCATTCAGAAATGAAGAACACATACACCATTTGTGTATAATATATGAGTGTGTTTAATTGAGTGCTTTTCAGTTGTTTTTATCATTCATCGTCCAATAAAAAAAAATATCCTTACATAATATTTCATCATAACTCATCAAAATCTCGTCTCTCATACAGTAATTGTCTGCTATGAATAGTTAATGCTGCCAGCATTAACCATAACACTGTTCAAAGGCTGAGAAAGAAAAAACCTACCAAACATATTTGAAATTTGCCAAAATTCGAATTAATATATCATATTTCTGTACTTGCTTTTCAATTGATCTGCTCGCAGTAGCTGGCTCTGTGTTGGTCACGGGATATTAAGGGAATGGGTTTCTGCTAGAAAGATTACAAGAATGGTAATAATTGAGATGGCCCAAAAAAACCTTCATTCGTTTCATTTGAATTCTTATGCTACGATCTGATTTAAACGACTATCATTAGAACTGAAAGGCCAGATCCATGGTGCATATATCATTATTGATTTCTTTTTCTTTTTCAATGAGAATAATTCGGAATAATGGAAATATCAGTTATAGTGTTCGCTCCTTCCTTGTTGCAGTATAAGGAGGATAAATCGTGTTTTTTGGTGTAAATATGTTGACTCGCTCCTTCACCAAAATAAGGAGGGTGGCCAAATATGTATTTCTGTTCTATTGATCATTTTGTAT